>CM031240.1:948644394-948985090 GCA_018340775.1 Taxus wallichiana var. yunnanensis
ATCATGACTCTTTCCACTTTCTAGACTTGCAACATGAGCCACAAGTAGAGGATTATTAGGAAAAATTTTCGATGAATTTGAAGTGCAAGAAAAATACCATATGAGGATGGTAGTTAATGAAATAAAGAAACTCAAGTTCTCTTGGTACAAAGATATTTTACATGATGCTGGGAAAGATATGTACAATCCTAAGTATGTGGCTATAAAAGTTTCTCCACTTCCTTAAATAAACTGATATTTTTGTGAATTAGGGGATATAAATTATCAGAATGATAACATGGTGTAGAATGGGGAATTGGTTTCATAGGAAGAGAACCATGATCATCCAGTCACGAAGCAAGCCCAAAGGTTAGAAAATTCCTCTCATCAGTCATAATCAAGAGTTATGGAAGTTACCTCAAGTTCAAGGAATTCCGGAGAAATTTATAAGAAAATATCCATAGAATTGTAGACTTCTCCTCATGAAAATTAATCAAAGAGAGCCAAGATGGAAGAAGGCTCAATTGAAACAATGAAATAAGAAGATCTAGTGGCAGAATCACAAATGGAAGGAGAACAAATGGTTCAAGACCTAGTCTTTGAACCACCACAAGAGGTCTCACCTCTTGTTGACACTCATACCTCCCTCATTTAGGATTTTCCTCCTCCTTCAAAACAAGGAATGGTTGATGCACCTGTTATAAATCCCGAATCCAATGAGATGTTCCCTTAGATGTAATAAACAATTACCCTTGACACCCACACTACTCAGGAAGTAGCATCCCGTGATGTATTAGCAATTGCCTCAATGGCTAAAGGAAAGAAAATGAAGTTTGCACACATGGCCTCATAGTTCTACACTAGGGAAATAGGTAATTAGTACATCAAGGTATCCTAGCCAAAGGTAATCAAGGCAAGTGTATGAGATGACCCTACAGACTATGAGATGAGCATGATCCAACTAGGACTGAGAACTCATGAAGGGGATTTACACATGTATCAACAATCTTCTACTCACATGGTGGAAAGGAATAAGGAATATAAGAAGAAGATTGATGAACTAAAGGAATAGGTGTGAACATGTTCATTTTATATGCAACATCTAGTTGAAAAAAATACCACAACAATCCCCATTTAATAAGTTGCACCCATCAATAGCTTCAATCGATAATCTATCAATAGGACACATGCGTTCACAATTTAAGGGTGAGTGAATAATGAATGGATTGATTCAATTTTTGAAAAATGGAATTGGTGCTCCATGAAGTGGTCACAATCTTCTCTTAAATGTGTGTGGTAAAAAATAGGATGCGGGCACTTAAGGAAGACTTGGAGAAAGGAAGTGACTATTGGGAATCTCTGGGTCTTGTGGTACATTAAATGAGCAACACTTGTCAACAGGAGTTGATCAACAGAATATTTTTAAAATCCTTCAAAATATTTGTCACATGTACGGATGAGGTCCTTGAAAATCATATTTCAAGCGATCAATCAGGCCATCACTTAACTATAATAAAACGAGGAACACATATACAAATTACAAGATAGCATAAATTGGAAAATCAAAAAACTCATAGTACTTGCAATGGTAGAATACACAAATTATGATGAAATAATTGGTCCATTTGAGATGGATGTCAAGAAAGAGATAGAAATCCATTTTTCTTCACCAAGAATACCCTAGATTTCCTCCGAGAGATTCAAACTTCCAATGCACTTAGTGTAGAGAAACATCCATCATGGTTCGGAAAATGTAAAGACATCAGCAATGTGTCTGATGGATGGAAAGAAACCCTGAGAAGTTTTCACATTCCTCATGCTAAAAAAGTGGAACCTGCAATAACTTGTTTAAGTAAGGAATTTGGAGGAACACAGATCTTCTCAGCATCACGAGATAAAGACCAGTCAAGGAGTGAGATAAAGTCAACTACAATGGCCCACTCTTTTGCATAATTATTGTTCCTTCTTCCTTCTTCTTATTCCTTCTCTTTATCTATTTTCTCTTCCTACCCAACGCTCTCTCTCTTTAATGTTATATTTTTACGTTGGGGTTTGCACTTTTTGATATATCTTAAGTGACTTTCGAAACATAATGTAACATTTAAGTCACCTTGTTTTTTTATCAAAGGGAATTAAATATTTAATTGGAATATCAGCCATCTAAATTTGGAATATGGTATTTGAAATGTCATCGGGAAGATGAAGAGTTCCTTTCTCTTCTATAAATTGTAGCAAGCTCCTCATTTGAGGGTCTTATTTGACTTCTTAGATTTTGGAACCGGGTTTTTTTTAATTCATGAGAGAGATATCCTTGTGAAGACAACAAAGAGATAGCAAATTTCTTCCATTCTTATGGTATGTAAAATTTATACTTGAGCATCATTACGAAAAGAAGGAATTTTAGCCTTTTTTACTAAAGAGTTTAGTGATGTTTTGTGCTCATTAAATGTTATTTGGTCTTATTAATGTAATGAATTTTTTTCTTCTTCAATTTTTTACAGCTCGTGATGTGATTTCTAACTATTGTATGCAAGTCTCTGATTTTCTACTTGTAGCACTAGTTTCCCTTATCTAATATTCTCACTCCCTTTCCTACTCTCCTAGAAAATTATTCCCTTATAGATAGTTGTAATATTTTTCGACATGGTCATTGGAGTGCAATTATTGGATCCTGGCTGAAAGGCCACCATGATAAAATTCACTTTTAATCGCATATGCATATACGATAGTTGCACCAATTAAGTTGAAGGACTTAGTCTCCCGGAGCGTTGGCAAGAAATCCACAAATTTTTCCCGAAAACTTTTCTCTCCAATAAGTAATAAATTTTCATTCCATGTGGAGCCCACAGATGTCCATCGATTAACTAGCTTACCTTTTCAAAACTAGATACCCATGACTACAAAGGTGGTCCAAATTGATGAAGACAGAAAAAAATTGGAGTCTCATTACAATGTGTACATTGATGGTAAGTTCATTTTCATTTTCAATTTTTTTCTTAATATTACTTGACTTCCCAAGCATATAAATTTTCTTGTATCTTTTTCAACTACACTTAATCGTTCGAAATATTCCTTGTTAGACAAGGTGTTACAAATAAAATAGTTCATGCGGTGATATCACTATTTCAAGTAAGGATTGTGTCACGGGGTAGATCTACGTACATTCCATTATGGGATTTTCATTATATATTATAGACATCGCACGTAAAAATTCGACTAGTACACATATTTTTCCAATCGAATTAAAACAGATGTCAAAAATTCCCTTGCCAAGTATGAATGCATCGACAAATCCAAGACTATGTTTTCTTCTACAAATTATCTACTTGCTTTCTATCATTAAGCTTTCCACCAATTGTAGAACGAAAAATTATGATTGTGATAGATGAAAAACTAACTCATCTCTCACTTGAAGAACAACAACTAACAATTAATTTTAATATTATAACAATTATTTATTTTGTAATGTAATGATAATAGAAATTCTATCTTTTCAGAGAGAAGAATTACAGCTGAAATATCTCATAAGGAGGTTATTTCTTGGGGTAAATCCCCTCGAGAGGCCTCAGATGGTTCGACATGGATTCAACATAATTAACCCAAATTCAATTTCCTTGACAAAAATACCTATGGATTGATAGATCCACCACTACCACCACCTATCCCATCACAAATTTTGACATTTATAAATATTATTATTTAAAAATAAGTTATTAGGAGAAACCATAAACATGTTATCTATTTTGTAATTGGTATGTATTTTAATATTTCTACTATTCTTATTTTCATAAAGTTTTGAGTTTGGTTTTCTAGATCAAACTTAGTCTCAAAGTGTCAAGGTCAATCGGTCACATCTCTCGAGCATGCACAATGAATGTATAATGTTTATCATTTTTTTACTTGAAAATTTTGTATTTATTATTTACAAGGGTATAATGTTTAGTTGTTTAATACTTCACACTTTTCTTCTTTCTATTAATATACCTTCAAAACAAATTTGCAAAAGGCCTTCGATATTGCCAATGTGCACCGTACTGAAAAAAAAAAATTGCAGGAAAGAATATAAGGTTTTCTACCAACTAAACAGAACGGATCATGAATTAGCCTCAGAATTTCAAGGTATTTCTCTAGGTGGTGTCTTTAGTACAAGGTTTCTAAAATTTTGAACCAAATCAAGCTCGACGATGAGTTGTTGGGCTTTGATAGTGGTGACATAGAAATCAATAACTATTTTGACATCCATGGAATGATATAATATACTCAACATACTCAACCACAAGTACAACAAGATGTCCATGAAATAAGAAACTCTCCTCCCGAAAAAGTCAAAATCCACTCATGGATGATCAAAAGACAAATTTTACTTTCAAAAATATAATATCGAGAAAGTATGGGGGCTACGATTCGGAAGATGTTATGTCTAATGTGGAATCAATGCAAACTTGGGAGATAAGGACCAAAATTTTGATAAAAGAAATAAATACCCGATACCATAATCATTCTCGAGACAATCATTTTCACTTCTATAGAGAGCCAACTAGCAAGGTTTGACATTTTACTAAACGAGATCTCGAGAGGCACAATTTTGTATAATAATGATTATTATGATGATATTTTAGATATAATGTTAAACAAGAGGGAGAATCTTAATGTTGAATCCCAAGTGTACTACAAAAAATGGGCTAGAGACAAAAGTAATGTTTTAATTACAAATATAAAAAAGATATAGTTTTTCTAGGTCATATTTTACGCATAAAATCATGATATTATGAGTATTTTAATAAATTATTTATGAGTTATCTAATAGAGTAATACATTTCTAGTTTTTAACACAAAAAAATGAAAATTTAAAGAAATAAATAGTTGTATTTGATCCACATTTTAGGAATGCCCGTAAAATCTTTAAAAAATTATACAATTGAAGGAAAAAAATTATTATTAAATATAAAAACTAATACATTGAGAAGGATAATCAAGGATCATAAGAAGGATCTACATATCTTACTAAAAGAAAAGATAGATGTTGATGCATCAATTTTTATCTCGAGATGTTGCATGAGGGAGGAGCACAATAGTCTTCAAAATATTAATAACATAACAAAGGGTTTACAGACACTAATAGTTTTAGGAGAGATCACTACACAAACTCAGCAAACTTCGCCTCTTTTGCAAGAAAAATATCAAGATTCCCTAGCCACAAAAAAATGAAAAAAAATGTTAGTTTCACCATGTGATAGGGACATTGTAACAATTCCGACACTAGTGTAGCAATTAAAAGACAATGGCCAGTCTATTTTTTTCTTTTTATTGCATGTACAAAACGTAAGGACAACTATGATTGTATTTCGCTCTATTCAACACCTATTTTTATATGATCATGATTATTAGTTGCTTAGTAATATGGACATTGTTTTGATATTTTGGATAGCTTATTGTTAGACATTATGGACATTGTATTTTGGAATTTATTATGGATTGTATGGGTACATAGAGGACATTGATAGATATTACAGTACATGATGATGATTTAGTGTAATTTTTTTATATGCTGACATCTTTGACTCTTGAAAGTGGTGATTATGTTTAGACGATTGGACTAATGATGTGAGCATATAAATGTTATGATTTATTAATAAGGCGATGATAACCGTTTATCAAGTAGTATGTTTTTGAATGAATCTAAATAGATATAAGTTACAGTAGATGTATGAAATGCATGGTTATCATAAAATATGAATTGTGATAGATGGTTATGCATAGGCATAGGGTGATAGTAAATGTTAATGGATATGGTAGAATTGTGATGATTAGTAATTGTAAATAATTGATTTAGAATAGAATTTCTTAACCATGATAATGATGTAGCTATGTTGTATGATGATGTTATTTGATAAATGATATATGTGTTTTGATTTCTTGATGTATTGATATGGCCTTGAGGCCGAAGGTGGTATTGTCTTGGTTGTTTGCAGGAAACGAAATCAAAATAAAAAAGGAGGGACTAGGAATACCAACTATGGAGGAATATCGGGTGTTTACAACATGGTCACCTTGGCAGCCGTGTGTGTGTGTGCATTGTCATTTTTTTTTTTCATTTTTGTTAGGAGGTCTCTAAGGGGGAGAATACTCATAAGTGGAAATGGGTGTAAATTTTGTATTCATCCTTCCATTTATTTGTCTTAGTTGACTATGTGTTTTTATTAAAATCTAATGGTTTCCCATGTCCTTCTGTTTATTAGTGTGCCCCTTTATTGAGTTAATTAACTAGGTGGATTACACTAATTGGGTGATGTGGCAATAGGGGCAATGAATGTGTTGGATATCTATTATTATTTTCATGATATTGCATGGATTTTATTTTATCTTGGTTTTTGTGCCCATCCCAATCTCCAAAACTTGGATTTGGGCTTTGAACCCATTTTTGGAGACTTGTGGGACAAGTTTTACTTGTCCCACACTCCTTAAACCCTTCCACCAACCCAAACTATGATATATGGGGTATCAAATTTAGCCCCTATTATGTGATTTTGAGGGAAAATAGGCAATTAATGCCACTCTTTTCTTAATTCCCTAAATTTGAATTCTTGAAATGTGGAGTGAGGGATTGTGTATGAGAATGAATGTGTCATGTCTCACCTTCCCCATTTATGGAGCATTGGTTTGTGTGTTGAGTTTGTGAGGTGGAATGAGGAGAAATGAGGTGGCATCCTACATGGAGCCACCTCACCATCCTCTCCACCATTTTCTATTTATTGGAGTCTTTTAGTTGTTTTAGGGGTTACTTGCTTGGGGATTTTTGGAGAGCTTGCATGGGAGTTGGCTTGCATTGTGGAAAGAAGTGGGAGCTTGGTTGCTTGAAGGTTGAAGGAGCTCTCAATGGAAAGGTAGGATCTATACTTGGTATTTTTGTTTTCTTGTTTGTGTATTGAAGTTGTGAATTGTATGAATGCATGTGTTTTTGTAAGGGTTTGGGTAGAATTGGCCATAAGGATGGTGTAGGGAGAGGGAAATGGGGCCATTGTGGAGGTAAAAGGGAGTGTGTGAGGTTTTGTGGAGGGAGTGTGCGAAGGGAAATCCACCTATGTGGAGTTAAAAGGAAACTATATCATTGTGTATCTTTCAAAATGGAGAGATAAGGGGTTTTGTGTGTGTTTGTGTATAGTGCACTTGGAGGCTTGGGTGGATCCCTATCCCACTTGGGAGGCATAAGGAGATGGCTGCCATGATTCCCTTCTCCTTTGGCTCAAATTTTGAGCCTATGTGTTTGTTGTATGTTGCAGGTTTTCCTATTGCATTGTTCTTGTGTGTGTTGCAGATTTATTGTGTGTGTATGTGTTGTTTTTAGCCATTACGTGAAGGCTGCCATTATTTTGAGCACCCCTTATTCTCCCATTGTTGGGGCTTGGGGGCCAATGAGAAGGTTGGCTTCACCTTCTCATTGGATTTAGGTTGGGAGGTGAGTGTTGTCTAGCTCCCTACCATTTTGTTGATGTGTTGAAGATGGAGGAGAAAAGGAGTTGTAGATTGTAGTGAATAAAGTTACAAGTTGAGGTTAAGAGAAAGTTACAAAAATTTTAATGTTGTCTACACCATTAGTTGGAGGGATTTTACCCATGAATGTTAAATTTATTCTCTTGTTAGATGTATATTTAAATATATTATGGAAGGTTAAACCATATATTAGAAGTGGTTATAAGAGGTTATTTTAAAGATGCATTGTATTTGGATCTGTACCTTAATTAAAATTTGTATATTATTTGAATATGGTAATATTTTATTTGTAAAAATAGAATATAGTTGTTGTATTTGCTTTTTTTCCCTTTTCTTTTCTGGAATACTTATGTAAAGTGGTGGAAAACTTGATTAGATGCAAGTTCTCCTTCAATTAAATATGAAATCGTTAAATTAATTTTACTGTTGTGAATGGTGGAATCTTTTATTTATAATGTATATTTGCCTTCTGATTTTTTTATAGAAGATTTCAGAATTAAACTATCATTGTATGCTTGTATTGTGATGAAATATTTCCATTTTAAATCAAAAGAAAGAAATTTGTTTCCACTATAATGCTTCTTATGGATATCAATACCAGTAAACATATGTATGTATGTATGTATGTATGTATGTATGTATGTATGTATATGTATGTATATGTGTGTGTGTGTGTGTGTAGTTGTAGGACATATTTTGTAAAGAATACACAAGTAGAAAGAAAACAATTATTATATATATATATATATATATATATATATATATATATAATTGTTTTCTTTCTACCTGTGTATTCTTGTACAAAATTTGTATAAATCTAGTATGCTTGTATACCTTAATGAAAACAAGCCAGGATTTATATGTGTGTGTTTGTGTCTATATATATGTTTGTGTGTGTGTGTGTGTGTGTGTGTACACACACACACACACACACACACACACACATATTAAAATGAAAAGGGAATCCATTATTGTTTCTATTATATAGTTATTAAACTAAATTAAAAAAATGTGTTGGGAGGGAAAAAGTGGGGTCGAACCTCCCTGTGCCTCCCCACTACCTTGCAATGTTCAGCATAGTGGTGTGGCAAGGTGCAACACCACCTGTCACTCTCCCATGGAAGGCGCGGCCAAGCCTCGCGCCTGTGTTACCCCTATGTGCAGCCCATTTGGGTGTCTCATATATATATATATATATATATATATATATATATATATATATATATATAACGCAGAAGTATATCTATTTAAAATTTTGATTTATCCTTTCAAACACAAAAATGCTTCAGGGTAAATAAAATACCCAAAACCAGAGGATTATGGTAAATAAAACTAGAAAATAAAAGCTACAAACCCTAGGGATTAATAATGTAGAAAAAAGAGTAAAAATGGAGGAATAATTTCCCGATCGATTGTAGATCTAGAATAAAATAAAATATTCATAGTTCTCCAAAGTATCTCCCATGGTTTCCTTCCCTCCTTCCTACAAAACATAATGCTGCAAATGGACACACATACGGCAAAAAAATAAATAAAAGGAAAAGATAAGAGAGGATTATGGTTTTTTTAGAATACCTAGGATCTACGATGAGTATTAAATCTATCCAATGGCCCAGATTTAATCCTCACAACTTAAAGTTGATGGGAAATAGGTTTTTAATAATGTATAGGAAATTTAATTAATGGGAAACCTAGGGGGCTTTATTCATGGGAAAAGGGTGAGTTTTGTTATTATCTGACTTTATTAATTATATGGTGGGTTTAATTTACTATGTGGCATTTTCATTATGGGTCAAATTTGTTAAATGACATTTTAATTATGGGTTAAATAAACTAATGTTGAGCATGGGGGTATTTAAATAAATTATTTAAGGGGATTAAAATGATTGAAGTTAAATGTGTAGTTAAATAAATTAATGTGTAGCATGGGTATAATTTACTTAGGGAAATAAAATTAAATTTTACATTAGGAAATAATATTTAATAAATTCAACATGAACGTAAGCAAATTAAATAAATAAAATTATGCCAGGAATTATTTAAAAGAATAATTAAATAATACTATTTATGAAAGGGAAGTGTAGTAGTAATTAACGTGTAGGATTTTAGAACCTAATTAATATATTGTAAAATTTAATTTAATTTAATTTTAAAAAATCTTTTTCATAATTTTTAAGATATGTGTTAGGGTTTTTGTGCATCGAATTGTGGGTGTTACAATGATTTATAATCATAGGCGAGTAAAAGAGGATTCCTCGTAATGTGTTCTTAAATGACAAAACTTTCTGAAAACTTTGAGAACAATTGATAACCCATCATTTTGTAATTTTATTGGTCAACAATCCTTTATGAAAACATGTATGTCTTCATAAAGTAATCCACATATTGTTAGAATGAATATATGTCTTACTTTTAATAGGAACTATATTTCTTGTTGTATTGCATTTATTAAAAAATTTCAACAATTTTATATACTAACTTGTAATTTGATTTCGCTTACAATAATGTATGTTTTTGTTATTATTTTGAGATGTAAAGCATGGGTTAAGATGTTTTAGTTTGTTTTTGTTTTGAAGGATTTAGGTTTCATGCAAAGATAAAATGTTAATTAGTTATCACACAAATGGATCTAAATAATTCGGTGTTTATTTCAATAATAAAACAAAATATAATAAATGAATTTGTTATAAGTAAAACAACACATTCTCTTAAGACTAGTTGATTATCATTAATCACTATGAAATATATCAATATATCAAATAATTTTCAATAGGATCAAATTTTTGCAAGAAATTAGAATGGATATTGAAATAGTCCTTGAGAAACCTGTTCATGTTTGTCTGGAATTCTCTTGAATTGGTTGTGTGTTTGGTCAATGTGTTCAGATCCCCTAGATTAGTATGAATGTTACCAAATCCTCTTATTTATACAAGTGAATTCCATAATGCAAGTGTTATCTCACAAGGAAACTTTTCCACAGAGTAAGCTGGATACATACAATCTCAAACAACTTTCTAAATTTCTATCCAATATGTTAAGTAAGTTTTATTTTACAAAGGAAAATGCAATGAATACCCTCTCATCTTCAACATATCTCAGAATCATAGTTTTAAAAAGTTCATATAGTTGAAAATACTCACTCAAATCATCTCACAAAATACTACTTGAATAAATCTTCTTCCAAGTCTTCTAATGGAACCATTTTTATTTGCCTCATCTAGAAACCGAAATATTTCTAGCACAGTTTTGGTAAAATGTTGTTACTAAGAGCTCTATAACTTCTTGTGAAAAATAAATTCAAAAACAACTTTTTTGATCTTTTCAAGCTTACATAAATGTTCCATTAGACCAGTCATGTATTTTATAAATAAAGTATTGATGGATGTTTCTGTATGCCTCTAGCTATATTCCAAAACCATGGATTGACAACTCACATTTCTTCAAGTAATTTATAATTTTTGAATTTTTCATGTATATTTGTAGATAAGTATTGAGAAATATTTCTCAATTTATTTCTAGTGTCACATAATAATGTTTCATATAAATTGTGTCTCACTCTTACTTATTCCATCTCCGACTTAGCTATATCTTCTCTTCTTTGAAAAGTATGAAATGGTATGTCTTTCGAAAGAGCTATTATACACACATGATCATTTATATTGAATTTTAAGTAGAAAATTGGATTCTTAAGGTATGTTAATGCATTTCTTATTTGAAAAATAGGTCCCCAAAACTTCCATATAAGAAATATAAACTATCTATCTAAATTCACGAAACAAGTTTTCTCAATTGTATGAATTATTTTATGTGAATGCAGTGATCTTGCACATGCTTCGTCAAAACATTTAGCTCATTCAATATTGGAAAAAACCACATAATGTAAGTAAAGTTTTAATATCTGTTAGATGGTACAGCTTTTTTTTAACTTTATCTACTTCCTTTACGGTATTTATACATAAAATGCATCAATAAAAGATATTCTAAAAATATTCTGCAAGGATACTCATACATTGAAATCGATCTTTTATCTACATCTTTGAGAATATTATTCCCATATTTCAATTCAATTGCAAATTTTCAAATTATAATAATATCTTTAGAAAAAATTGAATAATATGCATGTAAATCAATAATTAGTTCCTCCACTTTGGAAACCGTTTTTAATGTGCTCACAATTTTATAGTAAACAGATTCATTCTTTGAGTCGTGTAATGAATTGCAATCATATAGCAGGAAAATTTTATTTTGAGTCTTACGTAGAGACCATTTTTCCCCCTTCATTATAGTTGAACCATCGGCCCAACACAAACTAAATTTTTGCATTGGATAAATCATCCATGCCTGCAATATCCTGCGAACTTAACACCACCAATTTTTAAGTATTTTCAAAATTGCAATTTTCACTCATGTTCTATGAACTTATAAGAGATGGGGATTTTTTTCTTCATTTAAAAATATGTATACATGAATACAAAACCATGAATTATTATCAGCTATTGTAACATCATCAATTTAAAGGGAAATAATTTTTGTATTTTTAATAGCCTCTTTTAGATCATCCTTTTCCACTAGAGCAAGACGTTTTGCAATTTCCTAGCCATTGTTATCTAGTCAATGTCATTGTGGAATGTTACGTAAGCTAATAACCCGATAAATAAAATTATTATCTAAGAAATATGAAATATTTCTTCCCTTTTCAAAATATGAAACATAGTAGAAAATTGAATACGTTTAGTATACATTTCAGTCTCCACAACTTTTCTAAATTTTTCTACAATTGTTCCACCTTTTTCATTTAGATATTTCAAATGTTTTTTTTTCTTTTTCATACTCTTCTAAATACTTTACATGCAAGTATTAGTTTGCATTATTCAATTTATGAGATCTCACTATACACCCATCCTTTTTATTTTAGAAAATATATATATATTCCCTTAGTTTTTTTCAATGGTGTTAGTTTGAGTTGCATTTTTGAACTTTCCCTTTTTCAAACTACATATTTTACATCAAAATTAAGTTGGAATATTAGGTTTCCCAATCATACTTGAAATTCCTTCTAGTTGTCTTATTTCTTCTTACATTTTTGTTAATTTCTTAGACGTTAACTTGTGCATCTATATTCTCATCAATAATATCTTGATCCTCACATCTCCTTTATTAGGAGTAGAAGCTTCCTCGATGTTAGTGTTAGATGATAATTTTCTAAATCTTCTCTTAGTTTGATGTCATCAATGTAATGAATGATTCTATCAATCGAATCATATCAAAAATATTAGTTTCGTTAAACCAAAAGAATCGTCTAGAAACATATTATTGTGTGAAGGTGTTTTAGAAATGTCTGCATATAAATGTGTTATACAAATATTATTAATTATTTGTATTATTAATACCACTAAATAAACATAAAATAAGAGTGCAAAGAGTAAATACTCAATTTTATAAAGAGATCTAAAAAAAACATACGATCTAAAAATAATAATAATAAAATTATATAAATTAGTAAATAGTACATACCTTTATTTTCCATAGATCGTGACACAACATTCATAATTTGTGAGTTTCCAAAATAGCCAAAAAATGTCTTGTTACTCTTTTTGAACTGAAAATAACCTTCTTATCCTCGCTTTCTGGAATCCATGGATATGCCAAAGATACTATTAAAATAAATATAGACGTATGGATGACAAAGAATTGTACGATAGGGACGGGTGGTTCAAGAGATTTGGCGAACATGAACACATGAGATTGGGATTAGAAAAATAAAATGGATGGATAACAGGTGGATGGATTGTAGTTATATGGATTATATATAGACGGATTGCATTTGGATGGATTGGGTTTGGAAGAATCAAAGCTAGATGAATCTCGATTGGATAGATTGTAGTTGGACGCTTACAGATAAATGAATCAAAATATGAAGAATTGAGGTCGAGAGGATTGGGGTTGAGAAGTAGAGCTTGAAGTTTTATTAGAAGATGTTGGATGGTAGACGTTGGGTGTGTTTGGGTTGTGTGGAAGAGGTTATAATTTAAATGATAGAGGTTGGATATTAGAGGTTATATATCTAAGTTTGGATGGCGAAGTATCAAATCAAGGAGGCGGTTGCAGACTTGTAGATTGTAAAAATATTGGGTGGTTCTATATGTATTATACATAAGTGGTATATATAGTAATATACTTCGGTGAATCGAGTAAAAATTGAATCAAGATGTTGGAATTAAAATTGTTAGTTCATTTATATGTGTAAATATTAGGTGAGTGACCCAATCAAAGGACTTGTTGATGAGAATGTTTTAAGGAACAGTGGAAGCAAAATGTTGAATATTGGCCATTTCTAATTTTAAAAACTAGAATATTCTTGAGTTTACCAAAATTCAACACTAAAATTTTCCCTAATTCATTAGTTTAGGACACATTTTCATATTTTATTGTCCTTTTATATTTTTCCCTTACATATATACACTTAATTTTTAACACATGTTACCAACAAATCTTTTGTGCAAATAAGGGTCATTGATGCATCTATTTCTTGATTTGGTTCCTTAAGGGACATGTCAAGAATTGGGTATGACTATACACATTGTCATTATGGGTTAGAAACAATAGATAGTGATACATATAGCTATGTTGCCATATCATTACTTAATGTTTTCTCTTAGTTCCTTGTATGTTACACACACTATCACTCCCGACACTTGTTTTCATTTTACTTCATCATTGACACCTTTTTCATTGACTTTCCCTTGATTTGTGACAAATTTCTACTCCACTTCACATTAGGTTTATCCTTGATGATGCCATCACCCACCGCGATAGTGACGGTGTTAGGTTTTCCCTTGGCCGACACCATCTCCTACGGGTGATGGTGTCGGGTATTTATGCAAAATACATCTTGAAATGTAAAAGGAAGGGAATTACATGAACAAAGAACCTTTCTCTCTTATCTTTCATGTAATCTTTGCATCTTCTTTCTATACTCTTGGTTTATCTTGCACTTTATTTTGATTTGAACACTCTTCTTGGTTTCTATTTTTCTTACATGTTTGGGTCATCTACAATAAGTCTATGACATGACCAATGTTCCTATTCTCCACCCACAGAGATTATTTCTTAGCGTATCGTTTCTCTCGGAGAGATAGACACATAAAGAACCACCCCACATATAAATTCTCTAAACCCCTTTTTCATTTTTCATAGATTTTGTAGTGCCCCATATTTGGCACGATCCAAATCAACATAAACCCCTAAAAATCTGGACATTTAAAAAAAAATTATGTTAATAAAACTTAAGTACAATCGGAACAAAATCCAGTGTTAAATTAATACTATATTATTTCCCATAATTACTTCTGAGTTAACATACTGTTATCCATTTTTACCCTAGTAAAAATAGACAATAGGGAAGAGTTGAAGGCAGACACTAGATGGGATCTTCGCACAAGAAAATGAGGTTTTCATGCTAGATTTCATGTTTTTGAAGCATAGTTGTGTTTCATGAAAGGTTTGGAATCACTCAAATATTTTATCCTGTTATGAGTTTTGAATCGGACACAAAATTTACTTAAGGTGAAAAATGTGGTGCAACGGGCCCACATTCAATAAAACGAGAAAAATATGGGAAACATGGACAACCAACCTGAAATTAATTTTACCCAGTCTCCATGGGCCACTTTCTTTGAGAAAGATCCAAGAAATCTAAAAGTTCACAAAAAAATTGCAAATATAGCCCCAATGGGGCCTCAAACTAAAAAATAGCTCAATGAAATATTCAACGAGCCAACCTAGATGCATGAAATAGTGAGTTACTAGGTAGCTCAGGAAAGCTAGTGGAGTGGGGTGCACTAGGGAACCATCTTGGTGGCATAGATCATCATGATATTTTGAGAGATACTCATTCAAAGTGCATCGGGACCCGTAAAAATTCGGGGATGGCTCACCAAGAAACTCTATGAGCTGAGTTAGTCAAATCATAGGAGAGGACTTAGTGGAGTCGATATCATAGAGGGCCAAGTCACGGGGTTTAGCTATGCTAGTATCCATATTGGTGGGTCGAGTGGATGCATGGTAGGATAGTGGCGATAAGGGGACCTTGAGAGTGAGTTTTTCATGGTGATGGTTCGGAAAGATTGACTTAAGGTTACGGTTGAGCCCATCGGGAAAAACAATCACATTCTATGGAGAAGTATTGAACTTGGAAATCATTGGAGAAGTTTTGTAGACATCATGCCATTTAGGGTTGGAAGTTTAGAGATAACAAGATAAATTCATATTTTTAGGGGTGTAATTTTGGGATTTTCATGGTGAGTTGCATGCACGAGGGAACAAGATGCCGAGAATACCCAAAATTCCAATCTATGATAGACTCGGTGGGGTATTTAGGAGTCAACACATTCACGGGGTCAACGCGAGACATAATTTTGAGTTACGAGGCATGTTAGTGGGATGAGATTTCGATGAGATCAAGATCCAAAATTTAAATCAAACGGGTAAGTTTGAAGTTTTATTCAATTATCCCAATAACATCATTCTATAAATTTATAGGTTACCCCATCACTCTTACAGAGCAATGATGTTATTGTGATAATTGAATAAAAATTCAGACTTCTCCTCTCTCTCTCCTATCTTCATCTTTCTTCCTATAAATTGTAAGAGAGAGGAAATGTTTTAAAGGTTAGAAATTCTTGTATATCCCCCTCCCTTATTTCTCAGCTCACGAGTGATTTGTGGATTTTAAAATCTCTCTCTATGAATCACTATAATGGAAAAATCATTCCTTTTTCCCTCATTGTCGTGATTTGTATAGACTTCTTGGACCAATAAAATAATATTTGTGGATGATTTAACCCTTATTTGTGTATTATTGTAAAAAAATTCTTTTCATTACATTTAAAGGTTTTTGTGCACTATCTTATTTTCATTACAGGGTTTAATGGTGTTGTGTTTTTGGGAATGTTGTGTGAATGTTATTATGGTCTGTGGTGTTAGATCATCCTCCCCACATCATTTCCTTTATTTTCATGTAGCGTGAGTTGTTCAACACCCTTCTCTTGGTGCCATCAATACCCCTTCATGTAGGCTTTACTTTTGCATGCAATATCTCTTTATCCCTATCCCCTTGGCGGTGTTAGGGTATGATTATCTTAAAAAAATCTGCATTTACGAGTAAACTAATGCTATGGTTAGGAAGAGGAAGTTGGCCTTCTCTAGATATCTATCCCTTCCCAACATCCCACACTTTAGGATAGCTCCATGTTACCCAATCACACTTAATGCCTCAATAAAATTAGATTGATTCGACGGGAGTTGTGATTCAGCTTATAACACATACTCATTTTGTACATTTTAAATTTAATTGAGGATTTGGTCCCAAAGTGACCTGCCGTACTAACCCATCCAAAAAATTTACTTATCTTACTATTTAATTTAATCTATTTTAATAATATACATTTCACATGTCCCTAATGGACCCATGCCAACTATTTATTTATTTAAACATTTGCTCATATTATCCACCTAGAATGTTAAATAAATTCCTAGGTTACAATGTATGTTTAAATCGATCCCTTAGGCCTTCCCCACATATTAAATTTTATCCCACATCAATTTAACATTTTTCTCACCCTCCTAAGTTGTGAGGATTAAATCGAGCTCTTAGATTCACTTAACCTCAACCATAGATCCTAGGTATTCCCTATAACCCTCATCTCTTTTTATGATTTTCATTATAATATTTTCTTTGTTTTAATTTACCCTCATTTGAAAAATTAGTATTACAATAATAATATGGAGGAAATGGAGAGGAAAATTCAAGAATGACAGAAAGGTTTTAACACATTTCTCTATGGTTTGCAAATTGGATATGGGTTTTTTGTTTATTTCTTCTCTACTTATATATTTTCTTTTATACCAGGGTTTCTTTTTCTACATACATACATTAATATATATGTATAGATATGTATATAATAGGTTGATCTAAATCCTTAAGCACTTGGTTGATTGAATGACCGCGACGGGGTATAATGGTGAGGCGGACTATGTATAATGGGGGGCAGTGGATAGCTTGTTTGGAGGGGAGGTTAGGATTTTTGGTGCGGCACCACACCATAATGATCTTGGGTGTGTTCATTCCTCACCATAGTTCCTATTGTGGTGAGTCGGTGGTTTGGGAGGAGGGGGAAGGTCAACCCTAGGCAAGCATCTTGTCTCCCCATTTACATTTTTTTGTTTGATTCACTATTTCCACAATATGAAAATAGAATATATATATATATATATATATATAAACACACACACACACACACACAAGAATTCCTATTTAAATAGATAACCATTGTTTTAATACTTTCCTATGGCGTTGTCGTGCCACACAATAACCCCCTTGTGGTGAGTAAGGAGTTTGTGGGGGATGTCGCATCTCGGAAGATACTTGTCTTCCCCTTTACATTTTTTTTTCTTTCAATACTATTGGATCAATAGGAAAAAACAAATATTTGTGTGTGTGTGTGTGTGTCTACCTACACACACACAGATTTATATATACATATATATCTATATACATATATACATACATACATACATACATACATATACATACATACATACATACATACATACATACATACATACATACATACATACATATATATATATATATATATATATATATATATATATCCAATAATTTGATTTAAATAGATAGCCATTATTTTAATACTTTCTAATTTACAATCATTTTCTAGGATATATATATATATATATATATATGTATGCATGTATATATATTGGGGCATTCATTTTATTCACATAGAAACATATAATAACAAATTCGGTTATAATGAAGATACAAGTTCAATTTTCTTTTCCTTCCTATAAAATGAAACTACTTATTTCACCAAAATGACATGTATTTTTTTTCAGATTTAATAATATAAAGGAATTAACTAATGGTGGAAGGACCAATTTATATTTCCTTTTGTATCAAAGGACAACTTATTTTTCTACAATAATAGTGAGTCATATTTTACCAAGAATTCAACATAAATATTCGAGAGATAAACAATAAATGTATTCCTTTAGCAATCAAAGTATTTAGGACTAAATTCATGTAAAAGAGGTGATTATTGCATTTAGAGCTAAATAGTAATCTATCTTATTATATATATGTTTTTGTTTTCTATCTAAACTAAACAACAAATATCACATTTAAGAGAAATAGCTTTCCAAATTACTCCAAATGCATTGACTTAAACTCACAAATAACTAGCTCATTTTATTTTCACATAACCATTTTTTTACTACAAGAAAAATTCATTTTTAGCTTAATGCATACAATATTTTTCAAACTCAAAGTTGATATAAAGTTTTCATACATTTCAAATCCCAAATAACATTTCTACATTCTCTGTTTTTTTTTTAAGTTGCAAATGCATTTCAAATTTTCACTAAACAAGGATATAAAATACAAGAAAATACAAGGATATGAGTCTTCCACAAAGAGGTGGAAACAATTTTACAATATCACCATCCTCCTTATTAAGAAAGAAGATATAATTACACAATATTTCAAATACAAGGCTTCAAATCTTCTAGTCAAGATATAATAAGACTTAACAAATATTAAAAAAATATTACAAAACCATACTAAAATGCAAGTGGACAAGCATCACCAAAATGGGGAACATCATGCAAAATTTTTAAAATTTTAATCTTCTTACTCCAAAAAAAAATTACAATATTCCACTCCAAATGAAAGACTTCAAGCCAAAAGAGAAAGGTGCCCGGTTACCTCCCAACCAAATGTGATCATCACATTCCATCTCGACCGAATACGGGACATGCTAGGCTCCCACCAAGCCCATGTGAGAGAGAGAATTCATTTATCAAGATTGCACAGGTAAGGGTAGACAAAGGGTGATAACATACACACAAAGTTTCATTACAAACCAAAAATAAGAAAACCAAAATAAAAAGAAGAGAAATCCATGATTTTCTCAAAGGGAAGAGTGGAAAGGAGCCCATTATAATCCATATTGTGATCCAATGATCACAACACTAAAATAATCACCATAATACCCTCCTTATAACTCTATCCAAAATAACCTCATTATTACTCCATCCCAAACACCAAGCATCCTCCTTGTAAGGATTTTCAAACAAATCAATGTTTCATTAAAAAGGATAGAAGAGGAGGTCCAAACCATACAAACAGTCCTTCTTCCACATCAAACCGTGTGAGGGAAGGAAATAAAATAAATACCATGATGAATTTCCCATCAATACATTTGTTGTAAGAGGGATTTTCCTCCATGTTTCCCTAAAATTCCAAAATCCACCAAAAATAGGATGGATGGAGAAAATGAAAACAAACAAGATTTACAAAGATACCCACAACAACATTTAAGAATTAAAGAATCCAAACAACCATTTTAATTTTGCGTAGTATACCATAGAAAAAAAAACAAGAGGTATTAAGGAATACCTAAAAAATAGGTATCCAACTTCAAGAACAACCAAGCTCTCCGATTTCCAAGCTCCTAGCTCCAAGATCTCTCCAACTCCAATAGTAAAAATGACAAGAAAAATTCCATACCCCTCTCCATGAGGAGGTATAAAAAGAAGAATCAAATTTCAATCCTCACAAATGAGAGGGTGACATGTGTCACCCATCTCATTGTAAAACAAAATATTCCCAAAATCCAAAAAAATATCAAAAAAAACATTTAGTAAGTACTCTTTCAAATTTTCTAAAACGCCAATAAGCCAACACACTTCAAATTTTAAGAAATCACAAAAATCAACCACCCTTAGAATATGGTGATATGAGAGGAGAAAATGGGACTCAAAATCCTATTTGACCTAGAAAATAGACCCCCATACCCATAGGAAGGGTCCAATGGGTTCATTTCATTGTAAGGGTGATGCACAATGTGAAAAGAGACCCTTAAAAATGTCATATTTAACCAAAATTCAAGACTACGCAAAGAGGTTCAAAGGAAGAGGTGGTGGGGCCCACTAAAATAATAATTAGGTGATCCTAGGCCACTAACAACAAGATTACAAAGAAAATAACAACTCTAATGCATTTAGGTACCATTAGGTAAAAAAGAATAGCTTATGACAAGGCTTAAATAAAATAAAATTAACATAGCTACATTAGGAATCACCAATGGTGTCAAAACATGAATACGCCCCATACACACAAGGTTACACAAAGATAATGCATGGCTAAAGTACTCAACACATTCAACCTCTTATCAATTTGTTATCCAAATAAATCTCCTAGCTATTTGGATGACTTTTACTTTTATTTTGGCTTTGATGTTTCACATTTTAGGTTGCACACACGAGCTTACTCATTCGGCATGTTTAATAGGTTGTAGTCCTCCCACACACTCCTTGCACCATGTAATTCTTTTAGGTGCCCCTCTACAGACACCTTCCAAATTGGCTAAGTTCTGGGTCTTCCTTTCGTGTGCCCTCTTTTCTTTCTGTCGTCACATGTCCTTTCTCAGTTTGATATTCGCACCTTGCTTCCATACTCTTCTTTCACATTCTTCTCTCCTTCCATTTTCCCCTTTCGCACTTCCCTCTTGTGCGTGTGCCCTCCTCACATGCACCTTCCCTCTATTTCTATTCCACACCTCACACCTACCTCCCAAAGTTCAAAATCAATCCCAGAGAAATTCGAATCTAAGAAGAGCAATGAGAACCGCAGAAGGTGCCATGTGTTAGCTCAATGCACCTTCAAAAGGTGTAAAAAAAGTAGGGTCCCCAAATGAGCGCAGAATCTCAACGTAGTGAGAGCCCGAGAAAGTTACACCAGCCGTTGAAAATTATAAACATGGGAAGAGCTAGTGGAAGCCTCCACATGTCAGCTCACTGCACCTTTAAAGGTAAAATCCAAAGAGAGGTCCCCAAACCAGAGCGGGCTCTCCACGTGTCAGGGCGAGAAATTTGCACTAGCGTTAAAAATTATAAGAGACAACGGAAGCCTCCACGTGCCTCATCGGTGTAACTTTAAAGGTAAAATCCAAAGGTAGGTCCCCAAATGAGTGCATGCCCTCCACGTGTCTAGGGTCCAACAAAGTTGCTCCTAAATAGGTAGAAAAGGCAAGAACCAGCCGTTGAAAATTCTAAGCATGGGAAGATCAAGCGAAGCCTCCACGTTTCATCTCGGTGCAACTCCAAAGGTAAAACCCAAAGGCAGGTCCCCAAACGTGTGCGGGCTTTCCATGTGGTCGGAGCCCAAGAAAGTTGCATCATTTGTTGAAAATTATAAACATGAGAAGAGCACTGTGGAAGCCTCCATGTGTAAGCTCAACGTACCTTCAAAGGTAAAATCCAAAGGAAGGTCCCAAATGAGCGCGGGCCCTCTATCTATCTAGGGCCCAAAAAAATTCTCCTAAATAGGAGGAAAATCCAAAACACAAAGAAAGCAAAGCAGGCTCACATATGATGCCAAGTTTCCCACCATCGTAACTTCAGGAGCTAACTACTAAGGTGCCACCTAGAAAGGGGTTTTGACATTATATATAGTGGGGCCCTTTACTCACCCAACGAAATGAATAAGTATGTTCACGAGTGGTGCCAAGTGTCGGCACATCACATTCCTAGGACCTTAAAAGGCAGCAGAAATATTAAGAATCCACGGGGCTTCCATGTGGATCTTGCATGGATAGAATCCAAACCCAAAGTAGTTTAGAGATGATCATAACTTTTGACTGGAAGCTCGATTTGAACAAGAGAGGAATTTTTGGAAATATCTTCACATCTTCTACTCAACTACGATATCTTTAAATTATTGGGACTAACTTCTTAAAATTAAGAAATATAGTCTACCATTTTTTAGGCTATCAGGCTTCTCACCTACCACCATAATGAGGTATGGGCTTCCTTTCTTGCCCAACAAGGAACAATAATGGAGGCATGGGTTTTGCAGTGGAACCCATCATTGTTGTAGGTGAATTCAATGCATTTCTTGGGTAGTTGGAGTAGGATTTCGAATTTCTTCTATCTCTTTCTCTCATTCTTGCTATATATTGTAAGGAGGGGCATTTTTGTAAAAGGTTGGTCATTTTTATCTCCTTCCCCCTCTCTCCCTCTTCCCTAGGGTTGAATGTGGTCATTTAGCCTCTCTCTTTTCTTTGTAATGGTGTTTTCTTGCCTTTTTCCACTAATGATGTACTATGTGAACTTGTGGAGAAATTAAATCTATTTGTTGATGTAATTTTCCATTCTTTTCTTATTTTATTGTCTCTTCTTGCCTCTCAACATTGTATGGTTTACTATGCATGTCTCTCGATGCCTATTGTAGGTTTTGGGAATTGTGTTTAATGGTTTTGAAGTGGTGTTTTATGTGAAATTTATCTTTTTTTCGTGATGCATCTTGTCCATCCTCTCCATTACTCACCTCTCTCCATTTAGGGCAGTTTGATTTGTGATCAACAACCTCCTTTCTAGTGTATCACTGCTTTAGTGTAGATTTTTTTCATCCACTTTCTCTCGCTAGTCCCTTGGAAAGTTAGATTAGGATTAGATATTTTTCTTGCATTAGAGTAGATTGTGGTAGGTAGTTTAGGAGCAAGAAACAACTTTCTCTGGAGGGTCATCTCAAGCCCACAAGTCCCACAGCTTGAGAGATGATCTAATGTTGCACAACTTACACCAAATTTCCCACTCGCATCTAAGGATATTTGGGGGTGTTGTAATTTTGCATCAATAGTTCTAGCACACCTGGTGGGATAGGTCTGAAGCACCTTACCACTTCACTTCATCAGGTTCGATGTACTCTTGGTGAATATTTCAGCCTTTGGAGGCACTTTCAAGCACATTTGGCAACATTATCTAGTCAACAACCCATTCTCTATGTTGAAGACCTTGTGCCCATACATTTTCATCCAGTTTATTCCATCTCTTTCATTCTCTTCCATTATATGAATTTGTGCAATCATGACTTCATTCCCCTCATGGAATTTACACTTGCATCAGGACATGGAAGTGTTTTATTTCCTATTAGATGTGTAAGAATGTTTTGACAAGGAGGGCCTGTATAAATTATAAATTTCATTACACCATCATTCATCCTTCAAGTGAAAGAACCTTCCACCATGGATAAGTGAAAACCGGTCATGCCAACTACGGGGCATGAGGATGATATATAAAGCACCAAGGGTCACGGTAACACCTCTAGGATTTCAATGCCAATCAACTTGAGGAGTTCTTTTTATTGATGTTGATACTTTGGTTATTTGGGAGGAGGATCGGACTCTTGTCAGTTTTTCACTCATAATAACAGCCATGTTCAGGGCCAAATCATATACATGGTTGCCCATTTTGAGAAAGGGGAGCTATTTCTCCATGTCATTTGTAGGATTTGTTTGAGTTTCCTTTTGCTTCCAGATTATCATAGAGTAGGTATGTTTGTTTTCAGAAAAAAAAAATGCTTGTGCACACTCTACATGCTCCACTTGGGACATGTATGTTCTTTCTCTTTTATACATAGTGTGTTGTGGTGTTTTGTTTCTCATGCATAGTCCATTGAAGGTAGCATTTGGTGAGATCAGCTCCAGTTCCAATAATGTTTCAGGTGGCTCAGGGACAAGATTTCAGAGATTCAGATCAGAATTGTGTTTACCAAGCTTGACTCCATGCCCAATGGACTTCCAAGGCTACTGGTCTCTTCATCTAGTAGGAAGATGGCCCCAAAAGTCACCAAATTGTTATCTAAATAACTCTCCTAGCTATTTGGATGAATTTTACTTTCATTTTGACTCTGATGCTTCACATTTCAGGTAAAGTGTCTATAGCCTTGCTCATTTGGAACTTTTAATAAGATGTATTCCTCCCGCGCACTCCTCGTGCCATGCAATTCTTCCACACGCCCCTCTGCAGACGCCTTCCAAATTGGCTAAGTTAAGGTCTTCTGTCATGTTCCCTCTTTTCTTTTTTCCATCGCACTCCCTTCCTTAGTTGGATATTCATGCACTACTTCCATTCCTTTTTTGCATTCTTCTCTCCTTAAATTTTCCCCTCTCTCACTTCCTCTTGCGCAGACCTTCCTTGCGCATGCACCTTCCCTCTTTTCCCTTCCACACCTCGCACCTGACTCTAGAACTTCAAAATCAATCCCACAAGGAGTCAACTCAAAGTAAAGCAATAGAATCGTGGAAGGTGGCACATGTTAGCTTAAAGTACCTTCAAAAATGTGACGAATGCGGGGTCCCCAAATGATTGTAGACTCTCCACATGGTCGAGCCA
This sequence comes from Taxus wallichiana var. yunnanensis, assembly GCA_018340775.1. NCBI lineage: Eukaryota > Viridiplantae > Streptophyta > Pinopsida > Cupressales > Taxaceae > Taxus > Taxus wallichiana. The sequence goes on from CM031240.1 coordinate 948,669,121, forward strand.
GAGAAATTTGACTTTGGCCATTGAAAATTCTAAACATGGGAAGATCCAATGAAAGCCTCCACGTGTCATCTCGGCGCACCTTCAAAGGTAAAATCCAAAGGTAGGTCCCCTAGCAAGCAAAGAATCTCCACATGTCAGGGCCTGAGAAAGTTGCACCAGCCATTGAAAAGTCTAAGAGCCAGTGGAAGCCTCCACATGCCTCATCGGAGAAACTTCAAAGGTAAAATCCAAAGGTAGTTTCGCAAATGATCCCTGAGCCCTCCACATGTCTAAGGTCCAACATGGTTACTCCTAAATAAGTAGAAAAGGCAGAACTAGCCATTGAAAAGTCTAACCATGGGAAGAACCAACGAAATCATCCACGTGTCGGTTCAATGAAACTTCAAAGGTAAAACATAAAGGCAAGTCCCCAAATGAGCACGGGATCTTCACGTGGTGAGCCCAAGAAAACTACACCGGATGTTGAAAATTCAAAACATGGGAAGATCCAGGAAGAAGCCTCCATGTGTCCATTTCAGTGCACCTTCAAAGGTAAAACAATAAAATCAGTTCCAAATGTGCGTAGGCCCTCCACATGTCTAGGGTCCAACAAATTTTCTCCTAAATAGGTGGAAAATCCAAAACACAAAGAAATCAAAGTAGGCTCATGGATGATGCCAAGTGTCCCCTAGTCACAATTTCGGGAGCTATCTATAAAGGTCCCATCCAGAAAGGGGTTTTGACATTATATATAGTGGGGCCATTTACTCACCCAAGGGAACAAAGCAACATGTTTGCAAATGGTGCCAAGTGTTACCATGACACATTCCAGGACCCTAAAAGGCAACAAAAATCTTAAGAATGCACGAGACTTCCACATGGATCTTGCACGGATAGACTCCAAACCCAAAGCAGTTTGGATACGCTCATAACATTCAACCTGGAATCTTAGATTTGAGCGGGAGAGGAATTTTTGGAAATATCTTGATGTCTAGTACTTAACTACAATGGCTATATTTAAATTAGTGGGACTAACTTCTTAACATTAATAAATACAGTCCACAATTTTGAGTTTGTCGAGATTCTCACCGACCACCATAATGAGGTATGGGCTTCCTTTATTTCCCAACAACGAATAGTAATGGAGGCATGGATTTTGTAGTGCAACCCATCATTGTTGTAGGTGAATTTAATGCAATTCTTGGGTGGTCGAGTAGGATTTCAAATTTCTTCTATCTCCTTCTCTCATTATTCCTATATATTGTAAGGAGGGACATTTTTCTAAAAGGTCGGTCATTTTTTCTCTCTTACCCCCTCTCTCCTTCTTCCCTAGGGTTGAATGTGGAGCTTAATCCTCCTCTCTTTTCTTTTTAATGACATTTTTTTCCTCTTTCCCACTAATGATGTACTATGTGAACTCATGGTGTAATAAAATCTATTTTGTGATGCATTTTTTCCATCCTTTGCTTATTGTATTGTCTCTTCTTTCCTCTCATCATTGCAGGGTATACTGTGCATATCTATGATGCCTATTGTATGTTTTGGGAGCTGTGTTTAATAGGTTTTAAGTGGTGTTCTGTGTGAACTTTATCTTTGGTCTGTGATGCATCTTGTCCATCCTCTCCATTGCTCACCTCTCTCCATTTCAGGAAGTTGGATTTTTGATCAACAACCTCCTTTTCTGGTGTATCACCACTTTAGTGTAGGTTGTGTTTTCATGCACTTTCTCTCCCTGGTCCCTTGGAAAGTTAGATTAGTATTAGATATCTTTCATGCATTAGAGTAGATTGTGGCACGTAGTTTAGGAGCAAGAACTAACTTTCTCTTGAGGGTCATCTAAAGCTCGAGAAGTCCCACCATCTTGAGAGATGATCCAATGTTGCACAAATTACACCAAATGCCCCACGCACATCTAAGGCTATTGCAGGGTGCTTTAATTTGTGTCAAAAATAACTTGATGTGAAACTATGAAACCTGCGTTCTCCTATGTGACTTGTAGTCTACAGTGAATTCACCAATTAAACATACATGATCGATACAATAAATAAGAGAATAATAATAGTATAATGTCAACCAGATCAATCATGGATATTAGTTCTAACTATGCAATAATCGATATCAAAATGACATTATTATATTCTAACAAGAAACCATAATAAACAAGATATAAGATCCATCTAAGTTATAACATGATAACATTTAATTTACCATTATAAACCAATGATATCAAAGTTTAAAAAAAAAATCATCCATCCATCCATCATATGTTAGATAAAACTAATTGTGTCATATATTGCTAGTATCCATAACCATATAAGTACAAGAAACTAAAATAATGATCATAATACTAGTTTGGAACTATGTGCCGTAATAAACACGTGTCATGAAATGATCCAATATGTGACCACATAATATCTAAATAGTTCTAAATCCATGTCCAAAATATAGTAAATTAAATGATTCGGAAAATGAAATAATACAAGAAAGAGGTGGGAACTACATCCCCCTCTCCTAAGATTAGACTTCCTCCTGGAAGTCACTGGAAGAGATAGGGATATCAAGCCCTCAATGGTGTCACATCCTCCCAGGTAGTTGTTGTCTCATCATATTGGTCCCATTGTACTCTAACCTTGTCTAAGTCTCACACCTAAAGGTCCAATCTCCCGTGCTCCAGGATAAGTATAGGATCTAGTCCCAGTATCCTTCGTCCTCTACCTACAATGTCGACAAATCCAATACATGAGAAATATCATTTACATATCTACATAAAACTAAAACATGAAATACATCATGGGCTCGGGTTGGGTGTGGTGGCAAAGCTAAATGGAAGGAAAGCTGGACACAAGACATCCAAGATCTTGAATGGCTACACAAAGGGAGGTGAAAGCTTAGAACCATTTCCATAACACATTAGGATCCTATATGACCAAACTCTCAAAAATATGTTGTCACCCACTACAAATTGATGTTCGGTCTAGCCTACCAAAGATGTTTCCTAATTAAAATATCTTGTAGTTCCAAGTATTGAAGGAAATATATCCCAAGTACAACCTGTCATCTAACCTATCCTAATTCAAAGGTGTCCTATAAGGTCTCCTAGACAAGGCCCGATAAGGAACCATGCTGATGGAATTGTGGTAAGCTGTTGTTGTAGGAAAACTTGAAAAGGTGTAAATAATCCTCCCGCTTCTTCTTCCTATCCATCACATACATTCTGCAACATATCTTCAAGTACTGATTCACTCTATCATTTTGTCCATTTGTCTCGGGTGGTATTTTCAATTAAAATTGATAAGAGTTCCTAGAGAGGTCGAATGTAAGTCCAAAAGTCTGAAGTGTAGATGGTGTTCCTATCATTAATAATGGTCTTTGGAATCTTGTGCAACCTAACAATATCCTCCATAAATACTTTGGTAATCACGACTACATTATAGGTGACCTTAGTTAGAGAAAAGTTTGCAACCTTGGTCAACTTTTCCATAGTGACCATGATGGCATCATAATGATAAGAAGACATAGGGAGACCGAAAATGAAGTCCATGGAGATGACATCCCATTTCCACTCGGGAATGTTGTGAGGATATAAAATACATGTGGGATGGGAATGTTTGACCTTTACCCTTTGACACTCAAGGAAACGAGCTACAAAATATGCTATATCTCGACATGGACCAGCCAATAAATAACCGTCTCATATCAGCATGCATCATCTTCTTTGCTAGATTTACTTCATATGGGGCATGAAGAGCCTTTGAAATAATAATGATATGATGATCACCTACCTTAAGCACATAAATGTGCATCTAAAATTGAATAATAACATCTCCCTCTAAAATACAACTTCTATAACTACCCTCAAAAGAACCCCACGAATCAAACATCTACTTTTCACCCTCATAAAATATGTCACTTGGAAGGTGCTAAATAATCCTATCCCAAAGGTTTTACTAAAGTTTCATAGTGGAAATCACATGTCATTTTCGACTCAAGGAATCAGTGACGACATTCTCTTTTCCCTTAATATAGTGGATTTCCATTTCATATTTACGCAATAAATCCATCAAATGTTGTTAATGAGTGTTGAGGTTTGGCTGTGAGAATATATTTTGAAGGCTATGATGATCGGTCCTTAATTTGAAAGGCCTACACAAAAGGAAATGTGTCCAATTCACTAGAGTGTGAACTAACGCTATAAGTTTCAAGTCATGGGTAGGATAGTTAATCTCATAATCCTCGAGTTTACGTGACTCAAATGTAATGACCTAATGCTCATGCATGATAAATGCTCTAATAACCTCTATTGAAGCATCGGTACAAAAAAATTAGTCTCCATTCATATCCGGAAGTGCTAAGATAAGAAGCTGTGATCGGTCGCTCCTTAAGTTCTTGAAAATACTACTCACATTTTTCTAACCTTGAGTCAAATTTCTTTCCTTTATGCTCAAGAGAATTTATAGGATTAGAAATCAAAGAAAATTCCTGAAAAAACATGTGGTAATAGCCTATTAATACAATGAAAATCCTCACCTCTGTCTCTGATGTGGGTGTTGGAAAATCAAGAATGGATCGTATCTTTGAGGGATGTACTGAGATGCCCTCACCGAGATATGGCGTGACCCAAGTCTTGAATCTCGACTAAAAGAAGCTGGAGTTATCTAACTTCCCAAAATGTTTTTAATCTCTCAAAACACGTAGCACCTACTTCAAGTGTTCCTCATTTTCCTCCTTGGAATGAGAATAAACCAATATATCATCCGAAACACTAACACAAAGTGATCCAAAAGGTCCTAAAACCCCAATAATGAGGCTCATAAATATAGTTGGGGCATTGTTTAAACAAAAGGTATAGCTGTGAACCCATAATGCCCATATCGAGTGTGAATATATATTTTTGAATGTTTTCATCTACATTGCACAATTTGTGGCATATTGGCTCGAGATCAATCTTAGAGAACGGTCTAACTCCCTTCATTTGATCAACGAAATAATCAATCCTCCAAAGTGGATAATAGTTCTTCTAACAACCTTATTAAGCTTCCTAAAATCAACACAGTCTAACAAAGCCATACTTCTTCTACAAAATCATAAGCTGGTTCTCCATAAGGACAAATACTAGGGAGAATGAGTCCATTCTCTAACAACTCCTTTAGATGAATATTGAGCTCATGAGAGCACCTTTGGAGACATCATCCGAAAAGGTGCATGAGAAATTGGTGTTGCTCTTTGTACTAGGTCTATAGTGAAATCCACCTCTTTGCGGGGTGGTAATCAAGGAAGCTCTCTTTTGGAAACACATCTATAACTCCTTCACTAATGCATTCTCATCAAGAGGAGAATGATCTTGAGTAACCTTGGATAAATCACTAATCTTAATTGAATAAAAGCGCAAACCCTTGCACATGTTCCTCCGCTTGCTTAGCCAAGATCATATGCAAAGGAAATTCTAGAAATAACCCCGTCATCCCAGACAAAACAACTAAATTCCAAGTTCATCCCAACACTCAATGACCTTACTCATTTAGTCTACTTTCACGTATGAGGCGCAAGAAAATACATGCCCGAACAACCTCGTAGGAGCCTAAAGTTAACACTCGAAGGTCCAAGAGAGTGGAGAATACTCCCAAATTGACTACATAACTCTCCATGTAGGTATCCACTTTGCAAGTTTGGACCAGAGGCCAACTTAACCTTGGAAATTACCTGTATCTACCCCTCCATTATTTCTTAGCTATGAGTGATTTGTGGATTTTAAAAGATCCTCTATGAAGCACTATAATGGAAAAATCATTCCTTTAGCCCTCATTGTAGTGAATTATATATATTTCTTGGAGCAATAAAATCAAATTTGTGGATGATTTACAACCCTTTTTGTGTATTGTTGCAAATTTTGGTCTTTTCATTACATTTAAAGGTTCTTGTCCACTATCTTATTCTAGGAATGTTGTGTGAATGTTACTATGGTCTGTGGTGTTAAATCATCCTCCCCACATCATTTCCTTTATTTCCATGCAGCGTGAGTTTGTCAACACCCTTCTTTTTTTGCCATCACTACCCCTTAGTGTAGGCTTTATTTCTGCATGCAATATCTCTTTATCCATATCCCCTTGGAAGTGTTAGGGTAGGATTATATTAAGTGTTTTTTTGCATTTAGGAGTAGTCTAATGCTAGGTTTAGGATGAGGAACCTAGCCTTCTCCAGAGGGCTATCCCATTCACAAATTCCCACACTTTAGGATAGCTCCATGTTACCCAATAACACTTTGAATTCCTCAATAAAATTAGATTGATTCAGGGGGTGTTGTGATTTAGTTATAACACATACTCATTTTGTAAATTTTAAATTTAATTTGGGATTAGGTCCCAAAGTGGCCCGCCATACTAACTTGTGCCAAATATTTATTTATTTGAATATTTCATTTAAGTCTATTTTAATAATCTACATTTCCCATGTCCCTAATGGACCCATGCCAACAATTTATTTATTTAAACATTTTCTCATATTATCCACCTAGGATTTTAAATAAATCCCTAGGTTACAATCTATGTTTAAATAAATCCCTTAGGCCTTCCCCACTTATTAAATTTTATTCCACACCCATTTAATATTTATCCAATCCTCCTAAGTTGCGAGGATTAAATCGAGCCTTGAGATTTACTCAACCTCAACCATAGATCCTAGGTATTCCCTATAACCCTCATCTCATTTTATGATGTCCTTATGATTTTTTTCTTTGTTTTACTTTACCCTCATTTGAAAAAGTAGGGTTACAAGAATAATATGGATGCAATGGAGAGGAAAATTCAAGAATTATGGGAGGGTTTTAACACATTTATGTATGATTTGTAGATTGGATATGGATGTTTTTGTTTATTTCTTCTCTACTCATCTATTTTCTTTTATACTAGGTTTTTTTATTTTGCATATATACGTAAATACATACATACATACATACATACATATAGATATGTATATATGTATATAACATGTTGATCAAATCCTTAAGCACCATGTTGATTGAATGGCCACGATAGGGGTATAATGGTGAGGTGGACTATGTATGATGGGAGGGCGGCATAAAACATGTGTGGAGAAGGTTTGGAGGGGAGGTTAGGATTTTTGGTACGAGAAAACCACACCACAACTAGATCGGGTGTGATACTTCCTCACCATAGTCCCCATTTTTGTGAGTAAGGGGTTTGGGGGTAGGTCACACCAGCAAAGAGCCTCTCTCCCCCTTTACATATTTTTGTTTTATTCAAAATCAAATAAACACACACACACACACACACACACACACACACACACACACACACACACACACACACACACACACACACAAAAATTCCAATTTAAATAGATATCCATTATTTTAATACTTTCATGTTCTATGGTCATGCCACACCACAACCCCCACTATGGTGAGTAAGGGATTTGGGGGATGTCAAGGCTGTGTGAAGACTGTCTCCCCCTTTACATTTTCGTTTGTTTTTTTACTATGTGGATCAATAAGAAAAATAAATGATTTATGTGTGTGTGTGTGTGTGTGTGTGTGTCTGTCTCTCTCTCTCTCTCTCTCTCTCTCTCTCTCTCTCTCTCTCTGTGTGTCTCTGTGTCTCTCTCTGTGTGTGTGTGTGTGTGTGTGTGTGTGTGTGTGTGTGTAATGGGGCATTCATTTTGTTCACATATAAACCTATACTAAAAATCTGATTATAATGAAGATACAAGCTCAATTTTATTTTCCTTCCTATAAAATGGACCTACTTATTTCAGCAAAATGACATTTTTTTTTTTTTTTTAGATTCAATATTATAAAGGAATTAACTAATGGTGGAAGAATCAATTTATACTTCCTTTTGTATCAAAGGACAACGTAATTTTCTTCTATAATAACAAACTTCATATTTTACCAAGAATTCAACACAAATCTTTCGGAGATAACCAAAATTTTCTTTCCTTTAGCAATCAAAGTATTGAGGACTAAGCTCATGTAAAAGAGGTGTTTATTGCATTTAGATCGAAATAGTAATCCATCTTATTATACATATTTTTTGTTTTCTATCTAAACTAAACAACAAATATCACATTTAAGAGAACTAGCTTTTCAAATTATTCCAAATACATTAACTTAAACTCAAAAATAACTAGCTATTTTTTTTCGCATAACAATTTATTTACTACAAGCAAAAATCATATTTGAGCTTAATGCATACAATATTTTTCAAAATCGGAGATGATATTTTTCATACATTTCAAATCCCAAATAACATTTCTACATTATTTTTTTTTTTTTAAGTTGAAAATGTATTTCAAATTTTCACTAAACAAGGATATAAAACAAAAGAAAATACAAGGATATGAGTCTACCAAAAAGAGGTGGAAACAATTTTATAATATCACCATCCCGCTTCTAAAGAAAGAAGATAAAATGACACAATATTTCAAATACTAGGCTTCAAAGCTTCTTTTAAATATAGAAGAAGACTTAAAAAAATTTACAAAACCATTACAAAATGATACTAAAATGTAAGTGGACAAGCATCCCCAAAATGGGGAATAACTTGCCAAATTTTTTAACTCTTCTCCTTTATCCAAAATAAACTTGCAAGCTTCCACTCCAAATGAAAGTCTTCAATGCACAAGATAAAAGGGCCCGGTTAACTCCTAAAGAAATGGCATCATCACATATCATCTATACTAAATTGAGGACATGCTAGCCTCCCTCCAAGCCCATGGGAGAGAGATAATGCATGCTTAAAGATTTCACAAATAAGGGGAGACAAACCTGTGATAACATACACATAAATTTTCAATACAAAACAACCATAAGAACACCAAAATCCCATAGTAAGCCATATTGTGATCCAACCATAGGAACACCTAAAGAATCTCCATAATACCCTTCTTATCACTCCATCCATAATACCCTTCTTATCACTCCATCCATAATACCCTCCTTATCACTCCATCCCAAAACCGAGCCTCCTCCTTTTAAGGATATTCAAGCCAAACATGGTTTTGTTAACAAGGATGGAAGAGAAGGTCCAAACCATATGAACATTCCTTCTATATCAAACAATATGAGAAGAGGAAATAAAATAAAAACCGTCATGGATTTCCCATCAAGCCATGTGGTGTAAGAGGAGTTTCCTCCCTCTTCCCCATACCATTCCAAAATCCACCACAAAATAGGATGTATGGACAGAATGAAAACAAACCAGATTTACAAAGACACCCATAACAACATACAATTATTCAATAATCCAAAAAACCATTTTTATTTTGCAAATTATACCATAGAAACAAAAACAAGAGATGAGAAGGCATACCTCAAAAATAGGTATCCAACTTTAAGACTAGACAAGCTTTCCCAAGCTCCAAGCTCCTAGCTCTAAGATCTCACCAACTCGAATAGTAAAAATGAAAACCAAAATTCCAAACCCCTCTCCATAAGCAGGTATTAAAATAAGAATCAAATTCCAATCCTTAGAAATTAAATAGTGACATGTGTCACCCATCTCAATCTCAACACAAAATTCCAAAAATATCAATAGACATAAGAAACAAAAAATTTAGGAAGTAATATCCCAAATTTCCAAAAAAGCCAATAAGCCAAAACACTTCAACTTTTAAGAAACAAAAAAATCAATCACACTTAAAAATGGTGACATGAGAGATTTCAAATGGGAGTGAAAAACCCATTTTACCTTTAAAATAGACCCCCCTACCCATAGGTAGGGTCCAAGGGGCTCATTTTAGTGTAACGGAGACCCCCAATGTGATAAGAGACCCTTATAAATGCCATATTTATCCCAAATTCGAGATTTGGTCAAGTGGTGGGGCCCATAAAAATGATATATAGGTTGTCGCAAACCACTAAAAACAAGATTACTAACATAATGACATCTCTAATGCATGTAGGGACCATTAGGTCCCTAAACTAGCTCATCACAAGGCTTAATCAAATTAAAATTAACATATTTACATTTTGAATCACCAATGGTGTCCAAAGATAAATATGCTATATACACACAAGGTTACACAAAGATTATGCATGGCTAAACGACTCGGCCCGATTTGCCACCTATGCAACTTGAGGTGCAACTCGAAAATCATATTCTCCTATGTGAGTTGTAATCTACACTCTCAATTCACTCATTAATCATACCTACTTGATAAAATAAATTAGAGAATCTTAACAATATAACATCAACTAGATTAATCATGTATATTAGTTTTGAATATGCAATAATCAATATCAAAATGAGATGACTATATTCTAACAACAGACATCCATGATAAACAAGATATAATATCCGTCCAAGTTATAGCATGATAACATTCAATTTACCATCATAAACCAATGATATCAAAGTATACGAAAAAATCATACATCCATCCATCATATATGAGATAAAACTAACTGTGCCATATTCTGTTAGTATACATAACCATATAAGGTCAAGAAACTAAAATATTGATCATAATGTTAGTCTGGCACTACATGCCCTAATCAACACATGTGTCACCAAATGATCCAATATGCGACCACATAATATCTAAATAGTGTTAAATCCATATCCAAAATATAGTAAATGAAACGACTCAACAAATGAAATGATGCAAGAAAGAGGAGGGAAGTATAGATTAGTTCATCTCCTTTCACATTGTTTTATGTTAGTTTAGTGTTATATGTACATTAATGCTAGCTACCATATTGGTTTGACATGATCAATGCCTTATCTTTCTTTCATTACATTTTAGTCATATTTTAGTAGTATAGATTCTGCATGCTTATGATTATCTTCCTATTGATCTATATATATTGCCCATTTACTAATATCCTAGAAGGGTTCGCTCCTTTATCTTGATCACGAGCTTTGAAAATTATAGGTTGACCTAGTCCAGGATCACTTTCCTCCGGATATTTGACCTTAGCGCTTGTTATAGACCCTTGAAACTAATGAATTGTGTGTCTTTCAATGTGTGTCTTTCAATTGTATTAGGTAGTATTTGGTAGATGTTATTAATTGTAGAAAGTACCGAAAACTAAAAATATGGAAGGGTTTAATTATACCTACATTGATAATCATAATGTCGGGATGATGGATATTTTGCATTGAACAATAGCTCCTCCTTTTGCTGAGTGAAGAGACATAGAAATAACAATAGCTAGATAACAAATATTAGAAAAATAGGATGATGAGATGCTTGATAAAGACTGATTCAAGGAATCTAAAGGGACTTTTTTAAGGATGTCTACTTGTTTTGATACAATTAAGTTATTTGATAAAGATAATAAGACATATAATGATGGGTTTTGGGTATGGGATAATGTAAATTTGTGAGGAAAAGGTTAGGTGGTATTTAGGTTGCCCAAAATATTTCCCAAAGACAAAATCCAAACCCTAATATTTTTTATTTTAAGGACCCATAAATATTATATTGACATTCCAAAAGTGTCCCAACAAGTATTACATAAAGACATGGGAAGAGGTTGAAATTAAATAAATTTCAAATTAAAAATTCAAGAGTAAATTTTCCTAATGCATCTCATAATATAGGAAAACTAAATTAATCCAAACCAAAAACTAAAAATGGATTAGCCACTTTTCCTAACCCCAAACCTAGTTTTCTCAAGGTGGCCATGAGTTTTGGCCCATACATCCTTCGTGTGTTGGTCCCTTGGTCCCCATGTGTGTTAATTTTATTTAATTGAACATGTTCATCACTGTAAACTCCATGCACACATCAAATTCATCTAATAAAAAATTAAAAAATCATACATTCATCTATACAATTAACATCATAAACTCAATATATCTGTAGTGGCCAACTTAAAATATAAATTAGGGGTGTGTTAAAGTCATTGTGGAAGAGAGTGGACCATGGCAAGAAGTTACGTGTGGGGGTGACCCCTAACAAGGCACATGGGAAAAACAAATAACATATAGACCTATAATTTCTCTACAAATAATACAATCACCTTACTTGTTTTCCAAGGCGAGAACCATGCTTAAAAACCCGGTCAATGTTGCAAGTTACCAATAATTGGATTGTGCGGTCAGTGGACTTCTACACTTTAAATCAAATAAGCATGATGTTATGTGGAACTGTACAACCGTAGCTCTCAATATTAGTAGTCCTCAATTTGTAGCCATCCTTTAATCAATACCATTATGGGTCACATCAATCCAGCATGCAAAGATAAATCTAAACCAAAATTTCTCCTCTTTTACTATATATAAATTGTTTGACATGGATTTCTGTTGCTCTCGAATCGGTTTTCAATTTCACAAATGAGCATGCAACATGCCATTCTTTTGTTTATTATTTAAAAATTGATTGATTTGGGTAAACATATGTATCTGAAGAAAGTTCTACCTACCATTTTTAGTTTGTTGTAAGCGTAAGAAGAAGAGGATTGAGGACCAATGAGGTGCTTTAGACAGGCTAGGAATATAAATTTACAAACCTGATCAAGTGGAGACTTGTTTGTTGCATATGGTGAAATAATGTGAATGCCTCGTGAGGATACCCATGTCTTCTCGTATGCTGCAATAATGTTGTGGGTAGAAAATTCCATTTAATTATCTATGAGGAATGGAAGAGTGGACTCTCTTTCCCTGCGAAACCATGTTCTTGAGAATACACAATATAGAGGATAGATAAATATTGTCGGATGTTGTGGTTACAAGTGATGCATTATTTATGTATGTAAGTGTGGAAGCATGCACTTAGCATGTGAACTGCTGACTAAATGACTAAAAGAAATGTGGCCTTGTGGATTGCAATGGCTACAAGATATGCACAAAATGGGTTTATTGAAAAGGTTTAGAAAGTTTCAAGAAAATGCAATTGGCGGGTGTAAATCATAATTCCACGACCTTGCAAGCATTGTCTAGCACTGTGACAAATTGGAATCTTTGGAACAGGGTATGGATATGTTTATCTTAATGGGAATTCTATTTTCATGGAATACAAATTATTGTAGGCTATGTTCGGAGTAGGAAATTTAACAAGGCTCTCAATCTGATTATTATTTCGCATGAAACATGACCAGGTAAGTCTTGGGTTTTCCCATTAATAATCTAGTAGAAATGTTGTATATTAAGTGATCAGGAATAGTGTCCAAATGGTTTTCTCATCATATATTTATTTCTTAGTTATTTGTGGGCTTTTTTGGCATGTGAGTTGGAGTGGGTTATTATATGGAAAAAAAAATAAAATTTGGAGCTCATTGTGCATGGTGGGATTTTTGAACTTAATTCAACAATGTGGAGAATACGAAAAAGAAAGAAAAATAAAAGGCATAGAAATGGTGATGCATTCAAGGATGATGGGAACAAGTCTTTGGGATCATGTTCAACCACATCGGAATATTTATCAGAGATATGTTATTTCACAAAATCCTTTCATTTCCTCAAAGACAAGGTTAGAGCATGGAAGATCCTTGTGCACACCACCCCATGCAATTGGAGTTTCCTTGTACTAGGCATGGTTTCCTTACCTTTATCTATTATAATTTTCATATAATTTAGTTATTCATTTTTAATAAAGTAAAAATATTAAACTATTAGATACTCAAAAATTGGACATTTTAACCAGACGGCTAGTGCAATCAATAAAACAACACCTCATGATTTTTCTACCAACTTACAATTTGACCCTCAACCGTGTCGCGACCATAACCTCATGCATTGCTAGACCCAAGGTGTCAAAACTTGGTACTCATGTCCATTGGTTTTTGTGAGAGCTAGATGAGTTAACTAAAACAACCATTTTATCTTCATTGTAAAGTTAGAAAAATGCTATTTCCAGAGACTTGCAAAACAACACTGTGAGCCCCGTAAAAGAGATGTCAAGCATCGTATGTTTTCCATGTTATATAGAAAGTCGCATCAATAATTTTCTCAACCTTGTTTTGTTTTACCAGTTTCATTCTCTTTTTCACCCTTCTAGGAGCCCCATTACACCATTTTGTAACCATAGGAAGCTACTAAAAGTGAAAATTTGGGTTTCATTTCATCTTAACATTTGGACCATGAGTGAGGAAACACTTATCCTCTTTCACAAACCTGTAGTACTTTTACTATAAAATTTCCTAGAACCATCAGCTTGGGGAAAAACACTCTACTTTATAGTTTGGCAAAGGCATTTTCTATGCCCTCGATTGCAATTTGACTAGGTCAAACTAGACCAATTTCGACCGTTGGATCTAGAAAACCTATCGTCGTTTGAAAATATTTTATCAGTTCTTAGACCCATCGACTCTGTTGAATTCTTCATATATATGGGAACTTGCGGGAAATTTCTCGTTTTACGTTCTTCCATCGACCATTAGTTTTGGACATGGTTTTGTGATCCCTAGAGCTACCTTTTGATCATTTACAACTAGGCCAATCATGACCGATGACCTCGAAAAATGGCAGCCAATCATAAATTGTTTGCCGGTTGTGAATTCCGTTAGTTCTTGTGAACTCTTAGTATATATAGGTGGACACGTTTGAATTCACGCATCCTAAATTGTCTTATGGGAAGATAGTTTTGAATGCACTTTCTTAGCCTTAGAGCCTAAATTGAAGGTTTTGCAACTAGCAGAGAAAATTTAATACAAAGTTGTAAGACCTCAATCAAGTTGACAAACCAACATGGAAACTCATTAACACTTGTAAATAACTCTTTGAAACTCAATCATGTGACTTGTGTGAAATTATTTTTTTGAAAAATAGTGTTTCTTCCTCTTTCCTATCTCTTTCTCTCTCCTTAGTTACGAAATGAAGTGAAATGAAATGAAATGAATACATTTCTCTAACCCCTTCCTTTTGAATTCAAATTATTATTATTATGTAAATGGAAAAATAAAAAGCATTAATTAAAATAGATTTAGGTGGATGTCATGCCAATGATTTATCATTGATTTCATGCTCACATGGTTTTTTAAGATGGAAGTAAGATGACGAAAAGGTATGGTGTAATTCATTGTTTATTATTGTAATCTATATATGTCATTGTAAAATGTATATATGTATAATATATTGCCATGTTACAAAAAAATTTATATTTGAAATTTGGTAATATGTATGAGATGTTAGTTTTAGGGATGCCTTGGGAAATGTGCATTTAATTATAGGTGCAATTTTAATTCAGATTTACGTATGGTAAAAAGGTTAGATATGTGTGTGTGTGTGTGTGTGTGTGTGTGTGTGTGTGTGTGTGTGTGTGTGTGTGTGTGTGTGTGTGTGTGTGTGTTAAATGAATTTCAATTTAATATCTTGTAGTTCATTTCCAGTGTGCAATAGATGATTAAATAATTGGTGGGTTTTACTATTTACCTAAAAATGTAATAAATAAATCTAATAATATGCAACCTTAGTTTAAAACTAGTGCATGTCTACCCTTCTTGCATGATATTTCTTAGCATTGAAGAAAATAAAAACCATAGAATGAACTTACACCTTTACTCTCTATGGCACCTTCATGACTTTTGTTAAGAATGGATACATATTGTTCTTGGTGGGACTAGGCATTTGAATCAATATAAAGTCCACTAAAAATAAAATAAAATAAAAATTAGGACGTGTAAATGCTAAATTGACTCAAACTAAATTTGGAACTAAAACAACCATAGTATGAGAACAAATGTGCTTCTAATGGAAGAAATTTTATAGGAATGGGAAACTCGAACCTTGACCTCCTTTGATTTACAATATTTTTTCCCCTTCAACTTCAGGTTTGTTCCCTTGCATAATAATCAAAAAATTAAATGTCAACTAAACATATTTTGAGAAACAAACCTTTAACGTAAGAATGCATTATTGGGAGACTCATGGTTGTTTAAAATAGACTTTAGTTAACAAATTCCCTATGGATAATTAATGAGATTCAATATAGGAATAAATCATGCATTCTCTTTAAAGACTATTGCTGCAAAGTGAAGTAATTCAAGGCGTAAAGTAGTAAATTGTAAACCTTATGTGTTTAATTCCCATGAAAAATATAAATTCATATAATGGAAACCTAAATGTTATGCAAACCATAAAAATTCCATGTCGTGAAGTATTCCTACCTGGTGTTTCTTATTGTAATTGGGTCATTGTCTTTGTTTATGTCGTGTGAGTATGACACCGATGGGTACCCTATGTAATCATATTGTATGAGTGGGTTCATGTTTATGTAAGTGCATTATGAATTGTTCAATTTCTTTACTTGGAGCCCTTGTGGTGTTGTGTAGTGAGTGATGTAAGTCAAAAAAAAATATCGGTATTTTTATTTTTGTATTTGTGTGTGTAAAATGTGGGCATTACAATCAATTCAATAACAAATCATATCAAAAATAACATCCATATGCTTGTTTTGAGCATAATTTTGTTTGTATAGAAATTAAACCTATACAAATTTCACAAAATATTTAAATGATAGAAATATAATCGTCATCATCATATAAACACGTCCACAATTAATTATAACATGGAAATGTTAAATTATTTCATCTCAAAGGTTAGAACGATCCACATATACAAATATATATACATCAATACCATCAAAAATCATCTTTTCATAAAGTGATAAATTTGTCTTTGCTCAAATATAAAAACTTAAAGTATCTTAATCCTTAATTGTTGAAGGCTTCGGCAGTGAGAGTAATTTGAAATATGACATTCTCGATACACCACATTTGAAACATTGAATCTTGATGTTTCGCATCCAACTACGGAACCTATCATCAAGAGAGAAAGATTTTTATTCCTAAAGAGATTTTATTACAATATCTAGTGTAATATTTGATGCTTGACCTTTCCTATTATTTATAAATCTTTTTATTCTTGATGTTTTACCTTTCCTATTCTATCTCTTATTTTTTATTAAGTGTAATAAGGGTTTCCATGTATTTCTTAGGATAAATCCCTCATCCTTATTTAAATTGTTGGGAAATTTCTCTATTTCAATGCCTTCACAAATCCAATGTTCCCTCCAATAGTCAATTCTTACAACCAATTTTGTATCTTCAATGAAAATTTAATTTTTGAATTTCAAGGAGTATTCTACAAGAGCATATTTTGTAATTTGACTATCGTGAATATCTGTAATGTTTTCATTATAAGATTTTTCAAAATTCTTCCTATTTCTCAATCTGTTATTTTGCCATGAGCATGAGATCAAGTAAACTCCACCGTATAATTTTGGGTCTTGGGGATCCTTTTCTTTGTCAAGGATGATTCTTATTTTATTCAACAAAGTATAAAAATTACTTTGAGAACTTTTCTTGTTAAAATTGTTGCAATGTTATATGTGAGGCCTTGTATATATGGTAGGTTTATTATGGAGCATGAATATTCTCTTATTGATTCTTTACTTTTTTCTTTCTGTGCTAAAACATGTTTGAATGTTGTCTAGATTTAATTGTCATTGTAAGCAATACAACATAAAAATGTGGTAAGATGTTATAGTTCCTACCATAAATGGTCCTCATATGAGATTATCACTACTCTTGGTGCAAGGGGGTTTAAAACCACCGTTTTTTGAGTTGGGTGGTGATGTGATTTATGGTTGAGATATAGATCTATATGTGTCTTTTTTATAAAAATTTGATAAGAAATTCCACCGTCATGTTTTCTAGAAATGAGAACGTCTCAAAAGAAAGGTTTCCTTCTGCTTCAATCTCCATCATCAATTGGATATTGTCTGATATTGTAGTGCCCACATTTTCTATCTTCAGTCATCTGTGACTTCTTAACCCATAGTTATGATTTGATAGGGATCTCATATATTTTAGACATTATGTTATTTTATTTGATCTTCATGGAAATGTACAGTGATTTAGGTACATAACACACTTTTAGCTTTGATTATTATGTTGGCACATTTTAATATATAATGTGGATACTAATGTATTGCTATGGTATTTTGGCTTAATTGATATATGATGGATACTTAGTTTACTCACGCACCTTGATGATATAGTTTATTTGATTATTGATGAGAAAACATTATAGCATAGATATATGTAATTTATATGGAAACACTAATTTGTGAGGACAAGGTTAGGTGGTCCTTAGGTTGCCCAAAATATTTCCCAAAGACAAAATCCAACCCCTAATATTTTTTATTTTAAGGACCCATAAATATTATATTGACATTCCAAAAGTGTCCCAACAAGTATCACATAAAGACATGGGAAGAGGTTGAAATTAAATAAATTAAAAATTAAAAATTCAAGAGTAAATTTTCCTAATGCATCTCATAATATAGGAAAACTAAATTAATCCAAACCAAAAACAAAAAATGGATTAGCCACTTTTCCTAACCCCCAACCTAGTTTTCTCAAGGTGGCCATGGGTTTTGGCCCATGCATCCTTCGTGTGTTGGTCCTTTTGTCCCCATGTGATGTGTGTTAATTTTATTTAATTGAACATGTTCATCACTGTAAACTCCATGCACACATCAAATTCATCTAATAAAAAATTAAAAAATCATACATTCATCTATACAATTAATATCATAAACTCAATATATTTGTAGAGACCAACTTAAAATATAAATTAGGGGTGTGTTAAAGTCATTGTGGAAGAGAGTGGACCATGGCGGGAAGTTGCGTGTGGGGGTGACCCCTAACAAGGCACATGGGAAAAACAAATAACATATAGACCTATAATTTCTTTGCAAATAATACAATCACCTTACTTGTTTTCCAAGGCAAGAACCACGCTGAAAAACCAGGTCAATGTTTCAAGTTACCAATAATTGGATTGTGCAGTCATAGTGGAGTTCTACACTTTAAATCAAATAAGCATGATGTTATGTGGGCGTACCAACCATAGCTCTCGATATTAGTAGTCCTCAATTTTTAGCCATCCTTTAATCAATACCATTATGGGTCACATCAATCCAAAGCATGCAAAGATAAATCTAAACCAAAATTTCTCCTCTTTTACTATATATAAATTGTTTGACATGGATTTCTTGTTGCTCGAATCGGTTTTCCATTTCACAAATGAGCATGCAACATGCCACTCTTTTGTTTATTATTTAAAAATTGATTGATTTGGGTAAACATATGTATCTCGAAGAAAGTTCTACCTACCATTTTTAGTTTGTTGTAAGCGGAAGAAGAAGAGGATTGAGGACCAATGAGGTGCTTTAGATAGGCTAGGAATATAAATTTACAAACCGATCAAGTGGAGACTTGTTTGTTGCATATGGTGAAACAATGTGAATGCCTCGTGAGGATACCCATGTCTTCTGTATGCTGCAATAATTTTGTGGGTAGAAAATTCCATTTAATTATCTATGAGGAATGGAAGAGTGGACTGTTTTTCCTGTGAAACCATGTTCTTGAGAATACATGTATAGAGGATAGATGAATATTGTCGGATGTTGTGGTTACAAGTGATGCATTATATATGTATGCAAGTGTGGAAGCATGCACTTAGCATGTGAACTACTCGACTAAATGACTAAAAGAAATGTGGCCTTGTGGATTGCAATGGCTGCAAGATATGCACAAAATGGGTTTATTGAAAAGGCTTAGAAAGTTTCAAGAAAATGCAATTGGCAGGTGTAAATCCTAAATCCACGACCTTGCAAGCATTGTCCTAGCCTGTGACAAATTGGAATATTTGGAATAGGGTATGGATATTTTTATCTTAATGGGAATTCTATTTTCACGGAATACAAATTATTGTAGGCTATGTTCAGAGTAGGAAATTTAACAAGGCTCTCAATCTGATTATTATTTCACATGAAACATGACCAGGTAAGTCTTGGGTATTCCCATTAATAATCCAAGTAGAAAATGTTGTGTATTAAGTGATCAAGAATAATGTCCAAATGGTTTTCTCATCATATATTTAGTTCTTAGTTATTTGTGGGATTTTTTTGGCATGTGAGTTGGAGTGGGTTATTATATGGAAAAAAATAAAATTTGGAGCTCATTGTGCATGGTGGAATTTTTGAACTTAATTCAACAATGTGGAGAATACAAAAAAGAAAGAAAAATAAAAGGCATAGAAATGGTGATGCATTCAAGGATGATGGGAAAAGTATTTGGGATCATGTTCAACCACATCAGAATATTTATTATAGATATGTTATTTCACAAAATCCTTCCATTTCCTCAAAGACAAGGTTAGGGCATGGAAGATCCTTGTGCACACCACCCCATGCAATTGAAGTTTCTTTGTACTAGGCATGATTTCCTTACCTTTATCTCTCATAATTTTTGTATAATTTAGTTATTCATTTGTAATAAAGTAAAAATATTAAACTATTAGATACTCAATAATTGGAGATTTTAACCAATGGCTAGTTCAATCAATAAAACAACACCTCATGTTTTTGCTACCAACTTACAGTTTGACCCTCAACCGTGTCGCAACCATAAACCCATGTATTGCTAGACCCAAGGAGTCAAAACATGGTACTCATGTCCATTTTTTTTTGAGAGCTAGATGAGTTAAATAAAACAACCATTTTATCTTCATTGTAAAGTTATTAAAACGCTATTTCCAGATACTTGCAAAACAACACTTTGAGCCCCGTAATAGAGATGTCAAGCATCGTATGTTTTCCATGTTATATAGAAAGTCACATCAATAATTTTCTCAACCTTGTTTTATTTACCGGTTTCATTCTCTTCGTCACGCCCTTCTAGGAGCCCCATTACACCATTTTGTAACCGTAGGAAGCTGCTAAAAGTGAAAATTTGGGTTTCATTTCATCTTACCATTTGGACCATGAGTGAGGAAACACTTATCCTCTTTCACAAACCTCTAGTAATTTTACTATAAAATTTCCTAGAACCATCAACTTCGGGAAAAACACTCTTCTTTATAGTTTGGCAAAGGCATTTTCTATGCCCTCGATTGCAATTTGACTAGGTCAAACTAGACCAATTTTGACCGTTGGATCTAGAAAACCTATCATCGATTTGTAACTATTTTATCGTTCTTAGTCCCATCGACTGTTGAATTCTCCATATATATGGGAACTTGCAGAAATTTCTCGTTTACGTTCTTCCATCGACCACTAGTTTTGGACATGGTTTTGTGAGCCCTAGAGCTAACTTTTGATCATTTACAACTAGGCCAATCATGACCAATGACCTCAGAAAAATGGCCACCAATCATAAACTGTTTTCCAGTTGTGAATTCTGTCAGTTCTTGTGAACTCTTAGTATATATAGGTGGACACGTTTGAATTCACGCATCCTAAATTTTATTATGGGAAGATAGTTTTTGAACGCTCTTTCTTAGCCTTTGAGCCTAAATTGAAGGTTTTTGCAACTAGCAAGGAAAATTTAATACAAAGTTGTAAGACCTCAGTCAAGTTAACAAACCATCATGGAAACTCATTAACACTTGTAAATAACTGTTTGAAACTCAATCATGTGACTTGTGTGAAATTGAAATTTTGAAAAATAGTGTTTCTCTCTTTTTCCTATCTCTTTCTCTCTCCTTAGTTATGAAATGAAGTGAAATGAAATGAAATGAATACATTTCTCGAACCCCTTCCTTTTGAATTCAAATTATTATTATTATGTAAATGGAAAAATGAAAAGCATTAATTATAATAGATTTAGGTGGATGTCATGCCAGCGATTTATCATTGATTTCATGCTCACATGGTTTTGTTAGATGGAAGTAAGATGATGAAAAGGTGTGGTGTAATTCATTGTTTATTATTGTAAACTATATATGTCATTGTAAAATGTATATATTTATAATATAGTGCCATGCTACTGAAAATTTGATATTTTAAATTTGGTAATATGTATGAGATGTAAGTTTTAGGGATGCCTTGGGAAATGTGCATTTAATTATATGTGCAATTTTAATTCAGATTTACGTATGGTAAAAGGTTGATATATATATATATATGTTAAATGAATTTGAATTTAATATCTTGTAGTTCATTTCCAGTGTGCAATAGATGATTAAATAATTGGTGGGTTTTATTATTTACCTAAAAATGTAATAAATAAATCTAACAATATCCAACCTTAGTTTAAAACTAGTGCATGTCTACCCTTTTGCATGATATTTCTTAGCACGGAAGAAAATAAAAGCGTAGAATGAACTTACACCTTTACTCTCTATGGAACCTTCATGACTTTTGTTAAGAATGGATACATATTGTTCTTGGTGGGACTAGGCATTTGAGCCAATATAAAGTCCACTGAAAATAAAATAAAATAAAAATTAGGACGTGTAAATGCTAAATTGACTCAAACTAAATTTGGAACTAAAAACAACCATAGTATGAGAACAAATGTGCTTCTAACGGAAGAAATTTTATAGGAATGGGAAACTCGAACCTTCACCTCCTTTGATTTGCAATATTTTTTCCCCTTCAACTTCGTGTTGGTTCCTTGCATAATAATCAACTAAACATATTTTGAGAAACAAACCTTTAACATAAGAATTCGTTATTGGGATACTCATGGTTGTTTAAAATATACTTTAGTTAACAAATTCCCTATGGATAATTAATGAGATTCAATATAGGAATAAATCATGCATTCTCTTTAAAGACTATTGCCTACAAAGTGAAGTAATTCAAGACCGTAAAGTAGTAAATTGTAAACCTTATGTGTTTAATTCCCATGAAAAATATAAATTCATACAATGGAAACCTAAATGTTATGCAAACCATAAAAATTCCATGTCGTGAAGTATTCCTACTTGGTGTTTCTTATTGTAATTGGGTCATTGTCTTTGTTTATGTCGTGTGAGTATGACACGATGGGTACCCTATGTAATCATATTGTATGAGTGGGTTCATGTTTATGTAAGTGCATTATGAATTGTTGAGTTTCTTTACTTGGAGCCCTTGTGGTGTTGTGTAGTGAGTGATGTAAATCAAAAAACAATATCCGGTATTTTTATTTTTGTATTTGTGTGTGTAAAATGTGGGCATTACAATCAATTCAATAACAAATCATATCGAAAATAACATCCATATGCTTGTTTTGAGCATAATTTTGTTTGTATAGAAATTAAACCTATACAAATTTCACAAAATATTTAAATGATAGAAATATAATCGTCATCATCATATAAACACGTCCACAATTAATTATAACATGGAAATGTTAAATTATTTCATCTCAAAGGTCAAAACGATCCACATATACAAATATATATACATCAATACCATCAAAAATGATCTTTTCATAAAGTGATGAATTTTTATGCTCAAATATAAAAACTTAAAGTATCTTAATCCTTAATTGTTGAAGGCTTCGGTAATGAGTGAGAGTAATTTGAAATATGACATTCTCGATACACTCGCATTTAAACATTGAATCTTGATGTTTCGCATCCAACTACGGAACCTATCATCAAGAGAGAAAGATTTTTATTCCTAAAGATATTTTATTACAATATCTAGTGTAATATTTGATGCTTGACCTTTCCTATTCTTTATAAATCTTTTTATTCTTGATGCTTTACCTTTCTTATTCTAGCTCTTATTTTTTATTAAGTGTAATAAGGGTTTCCATGTATTTCTTAGGATAAATCCCTCATCCTTATTTAAATTGTTGGGAAATTTCTCTATTTCAATGGCTTCACAGATCCAATGTTCCCTCCAGTGGTCAATTCTTGCAATCAATTTTGTATCTTCAATGAAAATATAATGTTTGAATTTCGAGGAGTATTCTACAAGAGCATATTTTGTAATTTGACTATGGTGAATATCTGCAATGTGTTCATTATAAGATTTTTCAAAATTCTTCCTATTTCTCCAATCTATTATTTTCTCCATGAGCATGAGATCAAGTAAACTCCACCGTATAATTTTGGGTCTTGGGGATCCTTTTCTTTGTCAAGGATGATTCTTATTTTATTCAACAAAAGTATAAAAATTACTTTGAGAACTTTTCTTGTTAAAATTGTTGCATTATGTTATCTATGAGGCCTTGTATATATGGTAGGTTGATTATGGAGTATGAATCTTTTGCATTATTGATTCTTTACTTTTGTCTTTTCTGTGCTAAAACATGCTTGAATGTTGTCTAGGTTTAATTGTCATTGTAAGCAATACAACATAAAAATGTGGTAAGATGTTATAGTTCCTACCATAAATGGTCCTCATATGAGATTATCACTACTCTTGGTGGAGGGGTTTAAAACCACCATTTTTGAGTTGGGTGTTGTTGTGATTTATGGTTGAGATATAGATCTATATGTGTTTTTTTTTTTGATAAAAAGTCCACCATCATGTTTTCTAGAAATGGGAATGTCTAAGAAAGGTGCCCACATTTTTTTAGACATTATGTTATTTTATTTGATCTTCATGGAAATGTATGGTGATTTGGAAATGTACGGTGAGGTGCATAACACACTTTTAGTTTTGATTATTATGTTGGCACATTTTAATATATGATGTGGATACTAACATATTCTTTATGGTATTTGGGCTAATTGATATATGATGGATACTTAGTTTAGTCACACATCTTGATGATATAGTTTATTCGATTATTGATGAGAAAACATGATAAGCATAGATATATGTCATTTATATGAAATGTGATGGCTAACCCATGGTGAATTGGTGTGAAATTGTGCATGTTTTCTCAATTATGACTCCATGTGGATGTTGTGATATCATAGATTACATGTTTAGACTTGATTGTTTACTGAGTAGTTGATTTACACTTGTATTGGGTAGATGCATTTAATGTGTGCATTGAGTGTGCAAGTTACAAGGCATAGGAGAACATGGGTTTTAGGGTGGCTACGCAAATTGTGCACAAGCAGCCCATGGGATAATTCCTAACCATGTTAGTTGTATGAGGCCTTATAGTTTGATTTTATTTGTTGGGCACCATGAGTGACCCTTATTTGTAATGTTGTATGTCATGTAAAATTAATTGTGATTAGGTTGTTTATTTTGTTAAGTAAACTAGGTTGGGGACTTAATGGTCCCCACTTGCATTAAGTTTTGTATTTTGTATGTGTGTGTTAATTAAGGAGGATTGGGGTCACATGAGCACACTTGAGTGGGCCCCACATCCTCTACATATGTGCCCAAATGTGCCAAACCCGAAATTGGGATATTTATGGCATTTTAAGTGACCCCTTTTAGTTTTGGGAGTTCACTTAGCATGAAAATAAGCCCTTGGACCCTACCTATTAGGTAGGGGGCTTTAATTCAAGGAATGGAGGGAGTTTCCTCCCATTTAGCCTCTCTTTTGTCACCATCCATGTAAGATGGATTGGAAATGTGTGTTGTAAAATTTGCACAAACTTGTCTTATTTTATTTTTGGGTAATTTGGGAGAAGGGTGTTTAAATGTGAGTTTATCTTTTCTTCTTTTTATTTTGGGAATCTTTGACTTAGAGGGAAGAGAGGGGTGACACATTTCACCCCCTCATTTGTGAGGAAATTTTTGTTTTTCTTCAAATACTCCCTCATGGGGGAGAAAGAGGACTTTTTTTTAGATTTTGTTTGGTGCTTGGAGACTTTTGGAAGAGAGATTTGCTTGGACAAGGATTGGGAAAAGCTTAGAGTTTTGGAGAGCTTGTGGAGGTAGGCTCCTTGATCTTATGTTATGTTATTTGGCATGTTAGATTTAGTTTTGCTTATGGTTGAAGTATGTTTTTTTGCATGTGTTGAATGGTTTACTTGTTGGGTTATTTGTTATTTTCTCCATCCATCATATGGCTTGATGGATTTTGGAGTTTTATTGGGAAGAGGGAGGGATTTTCCCTCTTAAACCTCATGGCTTGATGGGCAAGCCATGTTGGTTATTTTTATTCCCTCATATGGTTTGAGGTGGGGAAGGTGGTTCAACCCCCTTCCCCATCCTTGGAGAGGAAACCCAATGGGTTTGAAAATCCTCCCAAGGAGGATTTTAGGAAAATGGGTGGAGAAATAAGGAGGGATTGTTGTCTTGGAGGGATAAGGAGGTTTTTGAAGAATATTGTAAGTGTGCATCCTATGGTTGGACCACACTCTTTGGAATTTTGGATGTCTCATCTACTCTTCCCCATTGTTGAGGATGAATATGGTTTCTCTCTTTTTTTTTGTTGGTAAATGTTGTGTTTCTTTAATGTATGGAGTTAGTCTTGTATGTGATATACTTGTGTGTATTTTTCCCTAATCTTGTGCACATTTGTGGAAGCTAGCTCTCTCTCCCATGGGCTTGGGGGAGGCTAGCATGTCTTCCAACCTTTGGAAAGGCATGTAATGATGCCTATAGGTTGGGTGGTAAAACAATCCTTTTCTCTATGTGTTGGATTCTTTGAGAAGGACACAAATTTGGAGCTAAAGCTTGAAGATGTTGGAGAGTTTAGAGCATTGACATCATGGCTTCTTCATTCACTTTTGGAAAAAAAAATTTTTTGTGAACACTAATCTTATTGTAATCATGTGGCTCATTTGTAAATGGTTTTTGGGAGTTTCTTTGTCACATTTGTATTTGTAGCTTCCTTTAAATTCAATTTTGGAAAGAATTGTTATAATGTTGCTCCTTGTGTATATTAAGTATTATTTAGAAAGATGTTGTATTTGTGATCTTGAACTACATGGGAAAATAAACTATTTTTAATGGTAAATTTTGTAAGAATCTGTTTGGATGGAAATAAAATAATTTGGTTAAGATTTATTCCTGGTTAAGATCTTGTTTTGAAAAGATTAAGTCTTTCCTTTGCAAATAAAATTTGATTCATATTATATTTTGGTGTTAAGAAAATAATTTACTCTTGCATTTATTAGTAAAATGGTGAAGGATTCAAGAGAAAATGATTAAATACCATATGGATTCAATTTTATTCATTTATTTATTTTTAAATTTAGAAATTTTTTATTTTCTAAAGAAAAGTTCATTTTAAGTTGTGGATAAAAGTGAAAATGAAAATGTAAAATGATGTTTGTTATGAAAGTTATATTTTTGAATTAATTAATTTGTAAAATTATTACAAGATATTCCATTTATTTTGCAAAAATCAAGTCTCTTTTCTTCCTTTACTTGCAAATTTTTTTAGTAATTTATATTAGTAAGCAAATAAAAATACATTTATAAATCAAAGCTAAGATTTAATAATGAAATTTATATTTAATATAATAAAAAAAATGGATCATTATTTTGATGTTGTTGGAATTATAATCAAATAAACCCGATATATATTTATTCTTTTAAATAAAATCTATTATTTACAACTTAGTATTTTTTTTTTATTTTACATATGGTGTATAATATAAATATATTAAAATATATTTAATATAGTTATATTATATAATATAACTATAATATATTCACATATAGTAATATTATTGCTTAATATATTATTATATTATATATTATAATATAATATTTTAAATATATATTATATATATATAATATGTTAATAAATATAATAATTAAAGGGGGTTAAATTTAAAAAATGTAATTGAATATTTTTATTTGTTTAAAAAAAAAAAAAAAGGATATGGGGAGGGGCCGAGCCCTCCCCAACCTATTCCATTCCCTCCTAAAATTGTCCATGCCATCCCTTCCACCACGCACCTCCACATCCCCCACCTCCCCAACCCCTTCCACACATACACAAACCACCCACTCACTCACTCCATGAGAAACCCAAAACTCCCCCCCTGCCACCATAACCCCTCTCATTACCACTTAAAACCTCCTCCCTCTTCACGTGGCCATTCCTCCACTAATCTCCATTTTTAAATGCAATATTTTCATGGATTTTTTTATTATATCTAATTTCATATTTCACACTTATTTTTCATTTATAAATTATATACAAATTTGTGTGTGTGTGTGTGTGTGTGTGTGTGTGTGTGTGTGTGTGTGTGTTTTGTAGATTTATCTCCTTTGCAAAAAAAAAAAAGGGTATACAAAATATATACCCAGAATAGCAAGATTAAAAATGAAAAGAAAAAAAAAAAGGGAATAAAATGATAATATTCTTTAAAACCCCAAGAATCCATAACCTCCATGGCTCCTCCTCAATCAACCTGCACAAATAAAAATAAAATAAAATGAAACAAATGGAAGAGAAAAGAAAGGAAAAACAAATCACAAAGGATTTATCTTAACTTTAGGGTTTTTAGATCTAAGGGCTAAAAGTAAAAGATCCAAGGGTTGATTTTTATCCCTACACTTTTCAAGTCATGGGATTTTGTGGGATTTGAAATAAATATAAAGAAGGGTGTGGGGGTAATTAAATTAAAAGGGGGAAACTAATTAAATTATAAGGGGTGTATAGACTTTTTATTTGTGACCCTAGAAAACATTTAGTAGAAATAAATAATTAAAGTTGGAATTGGACAAGTGGTTAATTAATTGGGTAAATCAAATTAGTATAAAATAATTATTAATGGGAATAAAAGTATAGCAATAGTATTTGTTTACTTTTAAAAAAAACCAAATTTTTAGTTACCTTTTGGTGTGGTTTCCTATGTCCCTAGGTGGGGCATTACATTTGGTATTAGAGCGATGGTTCACACACACAGACACTCTAGGTAAATATTTAATTAATTATTAATGCTTTAATAACATTAAATAAAAAAATTAAAATATTTAAACGTTCCATAGGTAAAAACATCTCTCATTCCATCGGGTCAAATCATCTCTCGATTAAGATTTACATGGGATAAACTTACTAACATAATAGGTTGGTAACCAAATTTTGGTATCACTTATTTTGATCACTTAATTTTTTTAAAACAATTGGTAAAAGTTAAGAAAAATTCGTTTAAAAAATAAGCATGCAAAATGGCTCCTTGGCTCCCATAGTGGTGATTGATTTGGATGATCATGTTCTCTAGTGACATGGGAAGTCACAACAACATTTAAACCCAACTTATAAGATCGTTTGATCATGTAGTTAAAATAATTTTGAGCTCAATTGATCACATTTGTTTGGGACAACTTAAATTTAAGAAAATTTGTTTCGATTTGGACTGTAGTTTAGGGAGCTTTAGTAGGAAATTAAAATCTATGACTTCTAACATTTAGTATTTCTACATGTCCATTGGTTGCAACAATTATATTTGAGAAAAAGGAATGGGAGTTAGTTTTCCAAGTGTGTTTAGGAGGCCTCTAGTCATTTTGGCACAAAACAAAACTTGTCAATAACATAAATTAGCTCTAGAAATTAGGTCATAACTAGAGTTTTGGTTATTAGTTTTTCATTTTGTAAGTTGCGTCAGATTCTCTATATATAGGAGAATAGATGCAAGTTGATAGAACTCATTTTTGAGTTGGGATCACTTATTTTCAAGACCCATTTTGTAGCCAATTTCACTAAAAATCTGTTGAAATGCAATAGCGAAACTTTAATAGTTGGCTCTGAGAAGGTGCTTCTGTTTGAGATTTATTCACTAGTTTTGAGATTTGTATGTCTTGGTTGACTCTCTATATAATAGAAAATTTACTGGAAGCATTTTTTTACCATTTGGGTATTGGGTACTTGTTTGGTAGGCCCCTTTCGATAGCCATTTTTCACTAGATCGTAGAACAAGAGAACTAGGTCTTAATAAACTGTTAGACTTCTTAGGGAACCTTTGGAGGGTGCAAGATTTTATAATATGATTATTATATTTTTTCTTACGTGGTTGAATATTACAACCTTGAAAAATTTTGTGCTCCAGAGACATTTTTGAATGCTAATGGCCTTGGTTTAGGTTGGTCATTTGGACATCGAAAAAGGTCTAGTTGTTGGTTTTGGAAATAAGCAGTAGGTCAATATAAGAAAGTAGAATTGTTACCTTGGTCTAAGGAATAGGTTTAAGGTGTTTGGTTAGTTGGTATTCTTTTCTAGTGATCCATTATTTCTTGGGAATCTCAACTGCAATGTTAGAGGCACCACTTTTAAACCTAACAAAACCTTTTGGTATGGGCGTAAAATAAATAATTGTATCTTGTATAGAACCACCCAATATGATAAAATGGTCTTCCATGTCTTAAAATTTCATTATTATGAATCAGAATAATTTTCTACTCCTCGTGTATATGCTACAAATCTAAATTTTATACTTCTCTTTATAAGAAAATTTTCCAAGAAACCTTATAACCTTTCTTATCCTTTCAAAAGTGTAATTTTAAATTAAGTATAATTAGATGAAAATATTTGCTAACGTAAACTCCTCTAACTTATCTCTAAACAATAAATGATAAATGAAAGGAAAGTTAGTGTCTCTTATTATACGATGGTGTTTCTTGAAGTGATATTTCATAGCTAGTTTATCCTCTTCACGTAACGTAAGAATACATTGTGTTATTATAAAATGAATCTAGTTTTCACAACTTCAAATTATCATCAAATATCTCGGTATAACATTTAGAGTTAGCTTCGGTAATGATCTAGTTATTTTAATCCTTCTTGAGCTCGATAAACCTATTTTCATATTATAACCACTTACTAAGTTTTGTTGCAATGTAACTTGGTTAAAACATTTTACCTTAGTAAGTACACTTGTGATTTCAAACCTCCTTAAATTGATTAAAATTTTGAGTTAATCATGTTTATAACACTAATACTTACATGTAGAAATCATGGAATCACCCTCTTTCTAACCTTAACATGTGGATATAGAAGAACATTTATTACGTAAAAATAGCAACAATCTCTCTCTCTCTCTCTCTCTCTCTCTCAAATAAAATAAAATAAAATAAATTAGTGTCGATTACTCCCTTGGTTGGGCATTATGGTTTACCAACATTAGTGTTGACTGGGAAATTACAAGTAATATGGTCCAATAATGGTGAATGTAATGTTTCATAATAATCCCCATAATATATATAAAACAATCTAGTGTACATATACCATATACATCAACAACAATAAAACATGTAATTATATGTAATTTGGAAAACTCGTCGAATATGTAATTAAACAACCTTGGTTGGACAACAATGTTATCATTGTTACCCTCAAAAAAAGATAAAATTGAGGTGATCATAAACTATTTCTTCAAATGGAATAAGTAATGTTTATTAATCTTAGTTATGTGATATTCATATAATATGGATTACATGCTAAATGGTTGGTCTTATGTAAGTAACTTAGGCATTGTGTTGTCTTTCCTAAGTTCTAGGTGAGAAAGTAATACAAATAATCAAATGATTGTGATGTCTCACAAATTAGATATGCCTTTGGCTATTTGACTCTTAGGAGACTCTTTCATAAGATTTATTTCACATTAGAAAACTCTTAGTAACTTATTATAAGATAAATGATGTAAACCCTTATTGTAAGGACTAAGAATAATGATTAACTAATCTTTCCACCTACCTGGGTGAAGTGAATATCCTTTGTAATCAGTATAAACACTAGTTAAGAAATGTAAAATTTGAAATGTTTTGGGGTACTCTTTAAAACTTGGCCCCATTTTTGTTACCACTCAAAGGGTGGAGAAATTTAAAGTTCTTTGTGTAAAATGGATTCACCCTCTACTTAATGAGTATGTGTATATATATATATATATATCTAGCAACCCAATGGGCCAATTATGACCAAATAATTGTTAAGTAAAAGTTAACATAAGTTCCATATCTTGAGAAGCATTAGACTATACCTTTCCTTAAGGGAAAATGTGTGTTGATCTCTTGTACTCTTGAGGAAGGTATGCACAGACAAGTTGTATTCCATCCAAATTATAATTTCCTAATATTTTGATAGGTTCAGGAAACATTCACTTTAAATGGATTCTGTTTTTCTAACTCATTCATGTTTTCTCTTGATTATAGTATTTAAGAAATGATAAAATTTAAGTAAAGCTTTTCATATATCTTATTGAATTGAAATTTTTTTTTGTTTCATTGTTATGGCTTTTTGGAGTTAGAAAGTTTGTTTTTTTGTCATGGTGAAATTTTTTCAAAAAAAAAATAATACATTGGATCTCTTATGAGTTTTTCAAATTTTGAACCAAAATGAGAAGAAAAGGGTACATTTATAATTTTCTAACCTAAACAAACCATAACTCAGTTATTGGATATATATATATATATATATATATATATATATATATATATATATATATATATTACTTTCAACCACAATGTATTGGTACTATCATTATGTGAACATAAAAATAATGGTCAAATTAAGTCAACACCTTTAACTATGCTTGGTATTATGTGAATCTTTGTCCTTGACCTTAATGAATAATGTAGATGCTAGAATCATTATTGGAGAGACTCATGAACCTTTTCTTTCAAAATTTAAAGTAATGATGAGCTAGGAGATGAAACCACATGGAACTTGGAAACTTTTTCTCTCTTATTGTGTGGTATTTGTGACACCTTAGATAGTTTCCTTGAGTGGGCTCGTATGCAACTAGTATGCAAAAATTGTTAACCCCTTTTAAAACAACATTTATGTTCTCTTGGATCACCCATCATTATTTTCCTTTAAATATAGACCTTATGTTGTACATCCTCTTATTTGGACCCTTATAGGAAGGTTAGATGTTGAAGCAAATGAATTCGGTTTGGAAGCTACAACTTTCCTTGATTAATATTCTCCTAATTGAAAAATACAATTGACCTTGAACCATGTTATATTTGATAAGACATGTTTGTTAAATATATATATATATATATAATAATATAGTTCCCTTAAAGTGACCCTGACATTGGACATACACTACGTGTGACCATTTAGAGGTTTTAGACAAGGATGTTGATAACAATTCCTTGGAAGATATAACTTCCTTTAATTAAATTAATCTAAGTAAGAGAAACACTTAGTACTTGACCAAGTTTGAATTTGTGGGACATGCTTTTTGTGACCAACAACCGCATGATACGACATGATACCTCATGAGGTCATATCCCTATCTCATCTAGTGACTTCCAGGAGGAAGTCTAATTTTAGGAGAGGGGGATGTAGTGCCCACATTTTCTAGCCTCAGTTATCTACTGACTTCTTAACCCATAGTTATGATTTGACAGGATTTGACATATTTTGGACATTATGTTATGTTATTTGATCTTCATGGACATGTATGGTGATTTGGGCGCATAGCACCAATTTATATTTGATTAGTATGTTGGCACATTTTATTAGATGTTGTGGATACTAACATATTGTTATGGTATTTGGGCCTAATTGATATATGATGGATATTTAGTTTAGTTGCACACCTTGATGATATAGTTTATTTGATTATTGATGAGAACACATGATAGCATAGATATATGTCATTTATATGAAATGTGATGGCTAACCCATGGTGAATTGGTGTGAAATTGTGCATGTTTTCTTAATTACGAATCCATGTGGATGTTTTGATATCATAGATTTTATGTTTAGACTTGATCATTTATTGAGTAGTTGATTTACACTTGTATTGGGAAGATGTGTTTAATGTGTGCATTGAGTGTGCAGGTTACAGGGCATAGGAGAACGTGGGTTTTAGGGTGGCTACACAAAATGTGCACAAGCGGCCCATGGGCTAATTCCGAACCATGTTAGTTGTATGAGGCTTTATAATTTGATTGTATTGTTGGGAACCATGAGTGACCCTTATTTGTAATGTTTTATGTCATGTAAAATTAATCATGATTAGGTGGTTTATTTTGTTCAATAAACTAGGTTGGGGACTTAATGGTCCCCACTTGCATTAAATATGTATTTGTGTAAATGTGTTTTAATTAAGGAGGATTGAGGTCACATGAGAACACTTGAGTGGGTCACACATCCTCTACATATTTTCCCAAGTGTGACAAACCCTAAATTGGGTTATTTATGGCATTTTAAGTGAACCCTTCTAGTTTTGAGAGTTCAATTAGCATTAAAATACGCCCTTCGTAGACCCTACCTATTAGGTAGGGAGGCTTAATTTAAAGGCATGGAGGAGTTTACCTCCCATTTAGCCTCTCTTTTGTCACCATCCATGTAAAACGGATTAGAATGTGTGTGTTGTAAAAATTGCACAAATGTGTCTTATTTTCTTTTTGGTTAATTTGGGAGAAGGGTGTTTTAATGTTAGTTTATATTTTCTTATTTTTATTTTGGGTAAATATTTAACTTGGAGGGAAGAGAGGGGTGAAACATCTCACACCCTCAATTATGAGTAATATTTTTTGTTTCTCTTCAAATACTCCCTCATGCGTGAGAAAGAGGACTTTTATCGGCTTTTGTTTGGTGTTTGGAGACTTTTGAAGAGAGAGCGTCGCTTGGAAAAGGGTTTAGGAAAGCCTTATATTTTTAGAGAGATTATGGAGGTAAGCGCCTTGATATTATGTTATGTTATTTGACATGTTATATTTCATTTTTCTTATGGTTGAATTATTGTTTTGTTGCATGTGTTGTATAGTTTACTTGTTGGGTTATTTGTTATTTTCTCCATCCATCATATGGCTTGATGGATTTTGGAGTTGTATTGGGGAAGAGGGAGGGATTTTCCTCTTAAAGCTCATCGATTGATGGGAAATCCATGTTGGTTATTTCATTCCCCTCATATGGTTTAAGGTGGGGAAGGTAGTTCATATGGTTTGAACCCCCTTCCCCATCCTTGGAGAGGAAACCCAATGGAATAAGGAGGATTTTTAAGAATCTTGCAAGTGTGCATCCTATGGTTGGACCACACTCTTTGGCATTTTGGATGTACCATCTACTCTTCTCCATTTTTGAGGATGAAAATGGTTTTTTCCTCTTTTCCTTTGGTTGGTTTATGCTGTATTTCTTTAGTGTTTGAT
Source organism: Taxus wallichiana var. yunnanensis (assembly GCA_018340775.1). NCBI lineage: Eukaryota > Viridiplantae > Streptophyta > Pinopsida > Cupressales > Taxaceae > Taxus > Taxus wallichiana. Next base: position 948,703,759 of record CM031240.1, read on the forward strand.
TTATTCTTGTATGTGATATGCTTGTGTGTAATTTTTCCCAAATGTTGTACACATTTTTGGACACTAGATCTCTCTCTCACGGGCTTTGGGAAGGATAGCATGTCTTCCAACCTTTTGAAAGGTATGTAATGATGCCTATAGGTGGGTGGTAAAACAAGTTTTTCTCTATGTGTTGGATTCTTTAGTGAAAAGTGTAGACACCTATAGTTTGATCAAAGCACTATTATTCTTAATATTGCACTAACTATTCTAGCCTGGGATATTTTTAGTGGCGAATATTCGTAATTTGGAGAATATTTCATTTTTGGAAAATTTGAAAAGGTGATTTTTTTAGAGTAGGTCAGTGTACTGTTCGCCTAAAATTTCCAGTATAAATGTTTTTAGGGGTCGACTTTGCCTACCATTGAAAACTACTCCTATATAAACCTAGGTAATTCGGCTAGTAGTATATTAGTAACTTAAGAAGGTACGATCTGAAATACTTGTAAATTACAAGCAGACAAAGTGTGGATCATAGTCTCAGATTGGTTGTGGTAGAATTGCAATAGGAAAGTGTCACTGATGTGTGACAAGGAAGATTTTCATTTCCAGATGAGTGACCAAAGGGTTGTTGATGTGTGACCAGAGGGTTATTGATCCACGACAAGGGAGGGTTACATGTGGGTGAAAAATGAGTGTTGTTAACGAGTGAAAAAGGGGTTGTAGACGGTCAAAATTTTCTAAAATTAGAGAAGAAAATTCACAACTCTTGGGGAGGTGACGACAAACGAAATATTATAATGAATCCGTAAAATGCATATTTTTTCTTTTTTAACCAATCACCGACGACCAACATCGAGTTATCCATGACCGACATTGTTCTTATTCCCTAGTCAATCGCACTTAGTTTCTTATGACCACCATCGGTTGGCCATCACCGATGTCACTTTGCCTTTTTGATCCCATTACACCACATCTTCTTGCCCAAAACCATTTCCACCTATCCAAAGGTTGCCATAACCTTAAACCTCACCCTCATGACCTTATTAGCTCTAACCTAACCTCACCATCGGTTGGGTCATGTGTGTGCCCATCACATGGATTTACCAACGACCTTGCCTAAATCACCCAACCCACACTCACTTTTTGAGACACTCAAATTCATATACTTAGTATACATTGCGATGTGATACTCATGTTGTTTAGCCTAATGACCTTACCTTGCCTAATGTCATGTTGTTTATCCCAACCATACCTTTGGTGCCTTGGAAAAAACCAATTTCTCATTCCTATACATTTCCTAGTGGTCTTTCAGGACCATCTCTTATACCTTGGACACCGAACCACTTCAACCTTGTTTGGATAAACATATCGACCTTTGACGACGTATATTTTGCAAGCTCTTCAACCTAGTGCCTAATCATGATCTATACATGTGCATGTGTTACAATGCCATTATCTATTACTTAACCTAAAATCACCCTTACCTAAACCCTACCTACCCTTGTTTTCATCACTTACCTATTTATCAAAACCACTCATTGTCTTCATTTAACACCTCATCAATTCTTGGTTTGAGGGGGATCACCTCCACCCATACTTGGGGTAACTTAACCTTCACTCAAACCTAGGGCACTTTGAATTCCTATTTTTTTCAGTGTCACTTATCAATACAAGCTACGTGACAAAAAGGGGAAAATGTAGAAACCAAATTTTGGTCACACTCCCCTTAGTCCCCTTTAATTAATTAACATAACACATTTCACTAACCATGACCTTTTTAACCCATATTAATATTCATTATCACGTTATTAATTAATTTTAAAAAGTTAATTTAATCCTCAAACCTCTACCTCATCATGAAACCTCACCTTGGACCCATTCCAAGTGCATTTAACTCATAGTGACCAAGTCATCACTCTCAAGATCGAGCCATCACTCATAGTGTTGAGTCTCTACTTAACCTAACTAACTAAGACTTCTTCCTAAACCTAATTGAACTTCTTCTAATTTCTTCCTTCTCTCACGTGAACTCCACTTTCCCTTGCATACTTAATGAGGAAATCACACCAAATCTGGGAAGATCTACCTATTTTTGGTAAATAATACTATTTCACCCTAACCGACGCCGCTTTTTTCTCACCTAACATCGGTTAGCTTAGCCGCCATCGGTTCCTTTATATACAACTTTACAATCTTTTACTCAGTTGGTAATTTTTGAGTTTTGAGAGTGTTATTATAATCAAGTAAAGATCTCAAAGCCATTGCTTCATCCAAATGACGTCTACACACCACTAGAGAGAAACACAACCAAAGGATTCCCTTCTAGATCATTTGAGAATTCATGGGAACACACAGTCATCGCCACGACGCTTAACTAGCTACCACCTCACCAATCAATCACCAACCTCCATCTAGCCATGAGATATTCATAGCAGCAAGTAAGTAACGTGATCTTAATCATTTTTGCTTACTTTATTATAGATCTTTTTCCTCCATTATTTTCAGTTTCTACTGTTATCTGGATATCTCCATCTTCTCACCAATCCACCAACCCAACCAGTTCAAGCCCTTTCACCCTTTGTGACCTCTCCCTCTATATTCCTAAGTCTTCTTAGTTATATTACGAACCTAAAAAAACCCTCCTCATGAAAGGAACGATAACTAGATCATGTCAAGCCAAGAACATAGATGCTAATCAAACATCACGATCAATAAGATAAAATAAATTTTCCGTAATAACTTTACATAAACCTTTACAAACAAATGAGAGCAGCAATATCATATATTATAATGGAACTCAATGAAATACAATGAGAATGGACCTTGCTTATATGCGCAAGGAATAACAATCTAAGAACCAATCAAGGTCATCGATCAAGCCATAAATCATGGAAATAACTAGTCATCAAAGAACTAGTCATGTCCATAGATTTATGAGAGAACTAGACATCAAGGATTTAGTCAATACCATAGATCTAGGAAAGAACTAGTCAATACCATAGATCAAGGAAAGAACTATACCTAACAACTAGATAATATCTCCTAATATCTAAATAAATAAAAATAAATATCCACACACATAAGTGGGTGAGGATAAATACAATAAAGGTAAATAATGTACCTAGGTGAACATGAGCTAAGGTAAATACCTACTCTAACACCCCCTCAAGTGAAGCTACGGGCTAGAATAGAAGTGGCATGTCCACAAGATGAGTCCCGACAACTAGGCTCGATAAAGTACTCATGTACAATCTATCCATGAAGAAATCTCAAACCAAAGAAGGAAAGAATCCTACTATAAGGAAAGCTAAAGAAGAAGAAGGAAGATGTTCTCATGAACACCCCCAAGAACAACTTCTGAAACCCCAAGCATTCCATGCAACTCAAGGTAGTGAGGTGATGCAAAAGGCTTCGTAAAGATGTTTGCAACCTACTGCTGAGTCAGAAGGTACTCCAAGCAAAGAACTCCATCTTTAATGTGCTTCCAAATGAAGTGGATATTTATCTCGATATGCTTGGTCCACTGGTGCTTAACTGGGTTGTGAGAAATGTGAATTGCACTTTGGTTGTCACACCAAAGTACATACCAATGAATCCTATGGGATTCCAAACTTCATCAATAACTAGCTAAGCCAAAGAAATTTGCTGACTCGGTTTAATGTTGCTGCCCTGTACTCTACCTCTGAAGATGAAAGTGCAATAGCTTGTTGCTTTTTGCATGCCCAAGCAACTAGAGAAGAACCAAGATAGAAAAGATAGCTAGAAGTAGAACGCCTGTCATCAATAGAACCTGCCCAATCTGAATTTGTATACCCAACCAACTGAGTAGAACCCCTAGTGTAGTGTAGGCCAAAGTGGGAAGTGCCCTGTAAATAGTGCAAAATCCTTTTAGCAGCCTGCCAATGACTACTATGAGGAGAATGTGCAAACCGAGATTCAATCCCTAATGAAAATGAAATGGTTCAAGTACATGACACTCCCAACAAACTACCTATACAACATAGGATCACAAAGTGGTGTGGTACATGTGGATGTAAGAGTAACCCCAAACTGAAAAGGAGATGGACTTGGCTTGCAATCAGCCATATCAAAGCACCGAAGAAGATCATGGGTGTATTTTTGCTGACTCAAATGAATCCTTGAATCTGTCTAAGAAATCTGCAAACCAAGGAAATAATGTAATAACCCAATATTTGTCATGTCAAAATGTGTAAAAAATCCTTCTAAATACTCTGAATGTGGGAAGAAGAGCTACCAAGTAAGTAACAAATCATCAACATACAAGACAAGTATCACAATATCCTCACCAACATGCTGGAGATACACTATATGATTGGAGTGGCAATGAAAAAACTAGTAGATAGAAGAAAAGAATCCATCTTCTCATACCAAGCCCAAGGGGCTTGTTTGAGACCATAGAGAGACCTTCAGAGCCTACAAACAAGAGAAGAATCCTAAAAAAATCCATATGCTGCTCCATGTATATTTCCTCTTGTAGATCTCCATGTAAGAAGGCATTCTTCATGTCCATCTGGTATACGGGCCACCCTTGTGATGTAACAAGAGCAAGTAAAGGTGTAAAAATCCATCTTGGCAATGGGTGCAAAAGTCTCAGACTAATCAATACCTTCAACTTGTGAAAAAACCTTTGCAACAAAACAAGCCTTATACTTGTCAATGGACCCATCTACTGTGTATTTGGTTTGGTATACCCACTTATACCAAACCATCTTTCTTCCTTTAGGAAGAGATACCAAATCCCAAGTATGATTCTTCATCAAAGAAGAATACTCACTACTACAATCACATCATCCCACTCCTGTATCCCATGAGCCTTTAAAAGGAACTGTGGATCCTAAACCGCTACCCGACACAAAATTTTAGAAAAGTAGAATGTACATGATGATTCCTAGTGGGTGGAAGATCCTCTATGAAAGGTGTTGCCTCAAAAACTGTAGTATGAGCCCACTTAGGCATAGTGACTACATCAATGGGAATAGGATCCTCAACGACATCTATATCCTCCTCATCAATCTCCTCAAAGAAAGAATCCTCAAGATGAGATGAAGAAGAACAAGGAAGCATGGAAGAATAAGAAGATTCATTAGGAGTGAAGTGCTCATCAAACTAAACATGTGTTAAAAAAAACATCATGTGTATCAGGATCTAAAAGATAATAAGCTCTCATGTCCTCACAATAAACTACAAATATCAAGGGTTTACTCTTCTTATCCAAAGCTTTCCTTTTCTTCTTTGGCATAAAGGCCCAAGCATGGCTCCCAAAGACTCGAAAATATGAGACATTTGGCTTATTGTTGGACCAAGCTTCCTCTCGAGTAAAATGCTTAAGTTCTTTGTGTGGTGTGTGATTCTGAATGTAGTTAGCACAATTAACTACTTTTGCCCAATAGATAGGAGGTATATCTCTAAAATGCATCATACAATTAGCCATTTCCTTCAAAGTTCTATTCTTCCTTTCTACTAATCCATTCTATTGTGGAGTATGAGGAATAGAATGTTGGTGAATAATGCCTTGAGTTGCCAAAAATTCAGAAAACTCATTGTTGAAGTACTACCCCATTATCAGTATTAAGGTTCTTTATGCAACTAGAAGATTGTTTCTCGACCAAATCCTTAAAGAATTTGAAGTGTGAAAAAACATCACTTTTTTACTTGAGAAAATAAACCCAATTACGCCATGATAAATTATCAATAAACGTAAGTGCATACTTAGCTCCATTGAAAATGGGGTAGGAAAACAATCAAGTCACTATGCACAAGATCAAGTGGTGAAGAAACTCTCTTAGAAAATTCTTAAGAAAAGGATCTTGATGTTGTTTCCCTAATCCACAACCATGACAAACTCCCTCAGGAAAAGAAACTCTAGGAAGACCATCTACCATACCATGAGTGCTTAACTCCTTCAAATATATGTAATTGACATGTCCAAATCTTTCATGCAAAAGCTTACTCTCTCGAATCTGCATGAGAAACCAATCCTAACCCTATAGAAGAAGTGTCATCAAAAACTCAAAGTGATATAGTTCTAGAACTATGATCAACAATACCTGAGCAACTAGTGAATGAGGCTCTAACAAAGTTTGTACTTCTACTCCATGTGGTGTAAAAGTCAATGTTTTTCCTTTACCAAAATGAAAAATTTGACATACGTAAAGTAAATTTGTAGTGATATTAGGAACATATAGTGCATCTTGGATACTTCCACCATCAACTTATATATCACCTTTTCCCTTAATAGAAAGAAAGGAAGAATCTCCAACCTCAATTTTGAAGTAGAACTCAAACCTAGAGAAACAAAAGACTCTTAGAAGAAGTCATGTAATGAGAGGCACTAGAATCTATAACCCAATTAGTTGCAAGTTGTGACTGAGATCTTCAAAAAACATTATGTGCTTTTCCATGTTGATTAGAAGGAGGTGGAGTGGAGATAGAAATTTTTTTGTTTCTTGACTACATCCTCTAAGGCTTGCATTCACTTATAACACCTATGTTCTTCATGATTACTACCCCAACAAAAATACATGAACGGCTGGACTTATTCTTGGATTTAGAAGACTCCTTAGGTTATGAGTTGTTTTCTTTGGGTTTAGGAGCATTTTGAGATGGAGAAGGTGTGTATTTGGTTTTACTGTTTGGTTTTCCCTTGCCCTTAGGATTGGATGCAACTAATGCCTTTTGAGAGGGGAAGACTCAAGGTGAGACAATTTGGATTCTTCCCTAGTATGTCTTTCACAAAATGTTTCTAAGTTAGGCATTTTGAATGTGTCACCTAAGGCATCCATGCTAGATGCTAGAGAAAAGGGTAGAAGAAAAAAATTGGAATGGTCCTCTCAACTTGGATATAATCAAGTAAACAAACTCTTCATATTTCTTATCTCTTCCACTCCCCTTCAACTATGTCAGCAAATGGTTAAACTTGGTAAGATAGTCTATAATTGTTAGAAAATCTTCAGGATTAAGAGAGGTGATCTCAATTTCAAGTTGCATGGCTCTCTCTTGATCCACCTTACCAAATAAATCATCTAATTTCTCCCATATTTTGAAAGGAGAGTTACACTTTTCCAAATGAAACAAAAGACTATCACTTACATAAGTTCCTATCAAACCCATACACTCATCAAATTTGTTTTGGTACTGAAATTTCTCATATTCTCTAGTGAACATTGGTTGTTCTGAAGAAGTCAAAGGCCATAATCCTTTCCGCTTAATTATTGTTTCCATTCTTGGTTTCCATGTGTGGTAAGTATGTGTTGTTAATGCCTCAACATGATCTAATGCAGAAGTAGATAAAGATGTCATCCTCAAAAAATCACCAAAAGAAATATAAGAACCAAGCAATGCAACAAGATCCTCAAACAATGCAACAAGAGCCCCCCAGATTTTGGCACTTTATATTGAGTGCGTGTTATAATATGGCACTCTATAATTATAGTGTGATTCTAAAAATAAATATTTCCAATGGAAAGAGCATAAAAAGCATGTACTTTTACAAAAACTAGCACTCCAACCGGAGTTACCGATCAAAAGGATACAATAATAATATGCTCTACTACTTATTTTAGTTTCCACTAAAATAGAATAAAATGCTCTTGCCTTCACCACACAAATAAAATGAAAGGAGGCTAGAGTTAAGCACCTACTAGTAGGAATCACAAGCTTTAAGCCCTCATATGACCAGGGGCTAAAGATTTCAATGTATGTCCAGATCAGATCTCAATAAATCCAAAAAAATATAGATTTCCTTTTTCGTATGGTGCGAATCCCGAGGCAAATCCAATATGTTTCTCTACATAACAAAAAAACCACAAAAAAATGACTACCTCCCGAAATGGTCAAGTTTATAGCCAATCTTAGGGTTTTGCTACCTTCCGGATCCAATGGAAGCCTCTGTTTTGCATAAAAATACACACAACAAAAAAATACAAGTAAATCCTGAATATATGAATATATAAAGAATTTATTTGCAAAATAAAACTTACAGACAAATGTCAATAGCAATCTCTTACTCTGATACCATAAAAGGAATGATAACCAGATCATGCCAAGCCAAGAACACAGATGCTAATCAAACATCATGATCAATAAGATGAAAGAAATTCCCGAATAACTTTACATAAACCTTTGTAAATAAATGAACAGCAATATCATATATTATTATGGAAATCAATGAAATACAATGAGAATGCACCTTGCTTATATATAAAGGAAAACAATCTAAGAACCAATCAAGGTCATAGATCAAGCCATAAATCATGGAAATAACTAGTTATCAAAGAACTAGTCAAGTCCATAGATTTATGAGAGAACTAGACATCAAGGATTTAGTCAATACCATAGACCTAGGAAAGAACTAGTCAATACCATAGATCATGGAAAGAACTATACCTAACAACTAGATAATATCTCCTAATATCTAAATAAATAAAGAAATATCCACACACATAAGTGGGTGAGGATAAATACAATAAAGGTAAATAATGTACCTAGGTGAACATCGGCTAAGGTAAATACCTACTCTAGCACCTCACAGAAGTTGGAAAAATTGCACTTTTTTGAGTCATTTGTGTGCGTTTTTGGGTCTATCGGACATTTTTTTCCCATGTGTCACAAGTTCATTTGGGCTCCTGTTCATTTGATCGACCGCTTTACTAGAAATCTATTTTCTTTTGGGCCCATCAGAACTTTTTGTTCCAAATGTTTCAAGTTCATTCAGGCTCATTGTTCACCTATTTCCCACATCGGCCACATTGCGCACTTCAAGTACTTTGGTCCCTCATGTCCCGAAAGCATTTGTGCATTCTGTCCCCGCATTACCCGCATCGGCCGAGTCACTCTTTCACATCCCGCATGTCCCAAATGAACCAAAAGCCATCCAGGCTAATTTTTCCCGCTCTTCCCGAATGCTTGCTTTTTGAGTTGGTGGATGTGTATTTAATGCACATTTATGACCTTTCTCTCTCCTAAATGGCTATTTAATAAACTACCCCCTACGCATTTTTACACACTGCTTTCTCATTACCAATTGCTCATACCCGCAATTGAAATTTCTGTGTGTGTACCCATTCCCCCTGCAATTCCATCAAGAGTTCAAGCTATGACTTTGTTTTTCAAATTGTTATCAACATGAAGATTAAGTTCCAAGGTCAGGAGTAGGTTTCACCGCTCGAGTCTGTCATTCCCGATATCAAGGATAGTGAAGTTCGTCACCTAGACTTTGGAGATTTTTGGACTAGGTTGACAAACATGAACCCCTCTCCTATGGCACAAATGATCAACGATAGTGGCTTGGCATTTGCCACTGGTTTCCTGATCTTAGTGCAATGTGCAAGACATGGTACTTGCCTGTGGTGCTCACTTCAACCTCGACTCGAGTGAACTAACAAATGTGCATGGGGAGCTCATCGCCAAGCTTGACGTGGCTGCCATTGGCTGCCCTAAGGATTCCTGAAATGGATAATTCTATAGTCATCTCTCAGAACCAGCAGGCACTCTTCGACCAGGACAATGAAAAATACAAGGCAAGGGTGGCGAAGTCTTGGCTAAAAACCCTAAAAAGGGGGCATCCCATCTATCCAAAGCTCTATTTCATTCCGATTTCAATGAGGAGCTATCAGATTTCATAATCTTATTAGCTTGGGTCATGGGCTTACCCTCTACCAATGAGTTCCATTTCTGGATGTGCCCACTTATCAACATGGTGTGTGAGGGTACTCAGAACATCAACTGGGTAGAAATCATCAGCATGAACTTGGCAGAACAAGTTGTCCAATGTACAACAAACCAAGAAGTTTTACATGACTTCTTATCTGATGTATACCCTAGCAACATCAAGGCAATGGTTTGGCTTCACATATATTGATGCTCATAAGGGTGATCCTATATATGCTTACTGCCCTCAATTCACCCTAGACACTAGTAATCACAACTTTAGGAGGGTGAATGATGCTTTCACCATGTACATTGCAAGACTTTTGGAGAGTGACACTACAAGGAGGTTCTCTGATGAAGCCATGAGCCTAATAGTGAAGTACGGTGCCTACTTCATCCAGTTCAGAAAATTCTCTTATATCAGGCTAGCAGGCTATGAGAGCACCCCTCTCAAGCTCCCTATGTTCTGTAATGATAAAATGGCCTTGATCGAGATATGCAGGCAATTGGACAAGTTACACAGAACCTATAGGGATAAGAAAATCACTGGTCTACACTTCCCCATATCTTTGGGAAACTACACCTGCAAGATGGCTCTGGATGCACAAAACATAGAGAGAGCCCTAGCTCCCATCACTATCCATTTCTTCAGGCCAAGAACTTGTTTTGACTTGAAGAAATTTATTGAACAGAATCTCAGAATCAATTACCATCATAGGGAAGACATAGAAGACTATTGGGCTGACTGTGCTGATGATTTTGAGGCAAGGAGGAGACATTATGGCAGGTTTTCTCTTCAACTGATTCAGGAGCTTAACTTGTATCAAATTCCTGAAGGGCTTCAGGATGACAACTCTCGACTTGTTATCATATGAATATGATACCTTGATCAAACACACTCCCTTGGAGGATTTGGATTGGTTCAAAAAAGAGAAGGATGATCTGGCTGAAATCCTAGCCCCTGTCCTAGTAAGAACCAAAATCTGGTTTGACAGAAGAGTTCGTGAGCTTAGAAAGCATTCAGGAGAGTCCTCCTCCAAGGACACCTCAACACCAAGGAAGGAGGCATAGACACCCAGTTCGGAAGTACCTGTACAGACTCCTCCTGCCTCATCAACTAAAGGGCCTACATCCTCCACTCCTTCCTCATCCACTCAAGTGTATCAGAAGAAAATCAAGGAGGTCAAGAAGGAGCTATTGAAGAAGATCCCCTGATGAAGCATTCAGAATTTCCCTCAGGACCAGAGAACATTATTGTTCTCAGTGAAAGTGAAGAGAGTGAAGTTCCAAGTCTCTGTAGGTGCTTTAGAAGCCCCAATGGATATAGAGAAAGAATTCAAAGCACTGAGCTTCCGAGCACCATTGACTCCTCTGTACTAGAAGCCTCGAATGCCCCACTCATATCTCAACTAGAGGCAACAATAGTGCACACTTTGAGTGCCATGAGTTCCCTTTCTCTGGTCCTCTTTCCCCCCTTCTTCTTCCTCCTCCTCTTTCACATGGGTGCAGCCTTTTGTTGATAGTAGGAAGAGGAAGTCTTCCTCTCGAATCTCGGGACCCAACTTTGATGTTGTGGTGGCCTTATTGGGCACTACCCCTCCTGCTCCTGCCAAGAAAGCAGGACCACCTCAAGAATAGTATCTCGATGCTCAGGGCTAGTAATTCCTTGAGATAGCCAAGCCCAAGGTTGACAAGCTAGAATAGGATTTGCAGGCATCTGATCTAGAGCTTTGAGGATCTCCATGGGAGAGTCCACCCCTGAAGGTGAGATTCACAATCTTCAAGAAACAGTCACAGGGTCATTGGGAGAGTGGAAAAAGGGCAACAAACTATAGAAGCAGCTGGAAGAGCAGGCTCAGGTTCTTGCAAGTTTCATCAAGTCACTGTTGTCCAAAGATAAAGTTTTAGACCCCACCCCACTGACTACTCTTCCACCACCTGTGACCCTCAGCCAAGATGAAGTCTAGAGTATCAAGGATATACATAGGTACTCCATCTATGGAAGGGCTATGGAGGCCATGGTGGATGATATGCTTGTTGCAGGGTTGAATTTCATTGGTGAAGCCTTCAAACTCAATGAGAAGGTAAATAATATGCAATGAAACTCTCCTCCACCATTGGAAATATAGATAAAGAGCTCAAACTCTGGAGCAGCTGTATAGTAGACCTTCGCCTTATGGGGCAGACTGATGAAAATATTTTAATGGCAAGCAAGGTCTTTGATGATGCAAAAGATAATTTGTCAAAATCATGGGTATACAGTGTGGAATGGAAAATCAAGGTGTTGGAGGAGGCTTTGGGAGAATTGAGAAATAGATGGCAGAAGGGTGAGGCCTTCAAGACTTTGGTGGTATCTACTTTTAAGGATATCCATTGCCACCTCCATGATGAGACCTCAGGTGTGCCTCTCTCCCTAAGGAAATTAAAGCTCAATTCAGAGCTTTTGTCAAAGAAAATCTATTCAAAGAGGATTCTATCACCAAGGAAAAGATGAAGGAAATCTACTCTCTCCAGTCTGCTATTGAAGAAGTGAGCAAGGATTACCATACACACGTCGAATTTGACAAAGAGATGGAGAAATGTCTCGGATTTTGGACCCAGTCCACTGCCAACACATCAGTTCCACGTGGTAGAGACATAGCAGAGGCTTTAAAAAGGTTTAGACAGTGGATCCTCAAGTTAGTGGGCCCTTCTCAATCATGAACACTTGTCTTCTCCTCTGACTTCTCTCCTCTTTCTTTTCTCATCTTAGATTTATTGTAATTAGTTGGGGTTTTGCGTTAAGCATCCCTTTAACTAAACATTAATTAAAAGAAGTAGTTACCAAGGGTAACTGATTTGTAAAACTATATAATGGTCTCTCTACGCCATTTTGAGGGGGAACTTGGCTTATTTTTGAAAGTGTAAGAAATAGTAAAGCAATCAATACAAAAGGATCTTCTTTCTTTGTCCATCTGATTCTTTTATTCATGGTTGTCTATTGAGTATCGTTAGATCATTTCTGCATTATGTCAAGAAGCTTTGTATTCTTGTAGATGTTATTTATAGAACTATGTGTCTTTTCAATTGCATCTCATTTAATTCAAATACAAATGGTCTTATTCCAATTCATTATATTCTGGCACATATAAGGAATTATTTTGTCATCTATAATTTTGGAGAATGCCTTTCTGCTCATTTCACGTCTTCATTCCTCTGTACTTTTGTGTTGATGATCTATTTTATTTCAAAACACTTTCATGATATCCAAGTTCCACATTAAAACTATGCTCGTTGTACATATGTAAATAGGTTTTCTTTTGAATAAGGGAACCTCTCCCATTAAAGAGGAGGGACTTCTTGTCCCCTGACTATTGTTTTCTCTTGAAGTCCTCTTTTGACGACCAACAATTTTTGGTGACTCTTGGGGAATCATTTTTCTTGACGTATTCCAGTTCCATAACCATTTATTGATCATCCTTTGATCTGGTGACTCCACATTTTACTCACGGGAGAAGGGCCCTTGGTATTGAAGATTCTCAGTTTCAGCTTTTGGAACAGCAGGGTTTTCCTTTCCCTTCAAAGAGGAAGAAATAGAAGAGCTCATTCAACAAGCACTCCTCTGTCAAAAGTAGAACCCCTGCGGGTGGTATTCCTTCAGAGAAACTCAGTCCTAATCTCCGTGCTCTGATTCTTGTTGGTGTTTCAGTTCCCCTTCAAGCCATTTTTCCAAGAATGGTGGTACCATTGCCTTGGGGCAATCATGTTGGGCCTCTCGCCCTTCCTCAGCCTTTGCATGAGTTACCTAGAGGTAACAGAACTTTCCCAAGTTCAGAGGTGATGGAAAGGTACATCCTGATGAACATATCGGCCTTCATAGTTGCATGTGGAGTTCTGGGAGTTGAACATGAAGATGTCTCGGTAAGGATTTTTGTTGAGACCTTACAAGATAATGCAATGATTGGTTCTATCACCTTCAGCCATGGGGCTATCACTAGCTGGAACACAATGAGAACAAGGTTTGAGAATCGTTTCAAACCGGCAGAAGATGTGCATGCTTTGTTGGCCCAAATTTCTCAAATAAAGAAGGAATCACAAGAACCCATGAGAGAATTTGTGGCTCGATTCAACAAGTTGATTAACAAAATCCCACCAGACACCCAACTTGTAGATCAAATTCAAAAATGCTTCTTCCTGAATGCCCAATTTCTGAAGTTAGTTATGCATTGAGAAGAGCTAATCTTGCAACATTGGCCGAGGATCAAACTCTTGTTGTTAGTGTTGAAGATGATTTAATCATGTCCGGGAAGTTGAGAAGAGATCCTTCTAAATCTAGGTCTTCTTCTTCCTCCTCTTCCACTCCTAGGCCTAATATTGATCCATTAGTACAAAAACTTGCAAATGACCTCATCGCCATTAAGAAACAATTGGCTCCAGCACGCCCCCTATGCAGATGTTCCAAGGAGGAATTTTCAGCCCAGAAATCATTTTCCTGCTTCTCAGACAAGGCTAGCACTTGAAGGACCACCTATTAAGGTCCTGTTAATGCAACCTGTGAAGTTGAAGAGCCGGAGGATGAAGAGGTTAGTGAAGATTGTGAAGAACTTGTTGAAGAGGCCGATGAAGAAACAGAGGAACTTGAGGGATCTTGAGTTAATTTCTTCACTACTAAAGGTGTTGATGAAGAAGATGATTATGATGAAGTAGTAGCAGACATGAATAGTGAATCATATGTTGTCATGACTCGAGAGACAGACAAAAAAAAGGAGAAAGTGATGCAGCCTACCAAAAGATCCAAGGAGCATCCGACGACTATCCCTGTGATTGCAAAAAGAGGATCTCCTATCCCCATTACATCCACACCAAAGGTGAGTCCTACCAATTCTACTACTAAAGTTACTTCTTCTTCAACTCCTAAAACGATAAGCCTAAGGTCCCAAGTGATGATAGCCCGTCCACTTCTGGGTCTTTCGATATCATTGATCACCTGAAAAAGACCAAGGTTCAAATCTCAGAGGCTGAGTATTATCAAACCCATCCCAAGGCTTTTGCTAAAATGGTTCACTTTGTCAATTCCCATTCCAAAATTACCTCTAAAGGCCTTTTACCCACTCCATCCTCCGCACCACAACCCAATCTAGTAGCTAGCCATCACCTCACCCAATGACAAGATCAAACCATTCTATGTGACCCTCCTTATAGCAGGCCATAAACTCAGCAATTGCGTCATAGACTCAGGGGCATCAGACAATGTAATGCCTACCAAAGTAGCCCATGCCTTAGGCCTAACTCTCACATGCACTTATGGGTCTTGTTATTCTATGGAGAGTAAGGAAGTGCCCCTAGTCGGAAGAATTAAAGATGCACAAGTAGCTTTTGCTACTTTTCCTGAGAAGAAGGTTTTGGCTACTATCCTAGTAGTAGACATTCCTCCTTCATATGGAATGTTGCTAAGTAGGAACTTCTATAAGGATGTGGGAGGAGAAATTCAAATGGATTGGTCACATGCCCTCATACCAGTTAATGGGCAAATGAAGAAGTTGTTGCCGAGAAGTAGTCTGAGTATATTGTACAAAAAATAGATGATCCCAAAGTGCAAATACTTTATGAGGATATGGGGCATGGAAACTATATGATTATGTCTCCAGAGGAGATCCAACTCCCCAAAAGATCACTTAAGGATCCTAATGGTGTTTGGATATTAGAGTTTGATGGAAGTTGTTCCTCAGCTGGTTCTGGAGCTGGTGTAGTATTGGTGTCTCCTGAGGGAAAGGTTTGTCCTTTCTCATTCAAGTTACAATTTGAAAATACTAATAATACAACAGAGTATGAAGCTCTCATTCTTGGGCTTAATGTGGAAAAAGAAAAGGGTGTGAAGAATCTTCTAGCTCGTGGAGACGCGGAGCTGATTGTCAAGCAAGTTAGAAACCTTTTCCAGGTAAAGAATAGAAGGTTGAAACATTATAGGAATCAGGTTTGGGACTCCATTGAATTTCTTGATGCCTTCTCCATTGAAGTAGTGCCTAGGGAGAAGAACACAGGGCTGATTCACTAGCAGTCTCAGGGTCATTACTGATACCTCATCCTGACTTCTCTCAAGATAGGTTTACCATTGAAATGATCCATAGGCCCAGTGTACCTGATAATGCAAGTAATTGGCAAGTTTTCAATGATGATCAACATTTATTTCTTTCCTAGAACTCAGGATAACTTTGAATAGTTGTACTTTGAAGGAAGTGACAATTTGCCTCGTGAAAGTGTGCCTTCCAATAAAGAGGATGTCAATGAAGAAGAGATAGATCAAGATGGATGTATCAAACTCAAAGGAACAAGATTCCAAAGGGACTGGTGAGTTTAGAAGAATTGTTTGATAAGCATGATAGGTATGTGAAGTCTAAAGCTTCTACTGGATCACAACAATCAACTGAGTATGATAAAACTAATATTGGGAGTTCTATTGACCCTAAACTCGTGAACATTGGAAAATGTTGCACGCCAGAAGAAAAGAAGAAAGTAATTAATCTTTTAAGGAAGTATAAAGATGTTCTTGCTTATTCCTATGAGGATCTAAAAGCTTTTCAACCAAAGGAGATGTAGCATTTCATCCCTCTCAAACCTGGGATTAAGCCTTTTAGATAGAAACAAAGGCAATACAATCCTAAGATAGCTGACACCATCTTTCAGGAAATACAGAAGTTATTAAAAGCCAAAATCATTTTTCCTATCCACCATTCAACATGGATTGCCAACATTGTGCCTGTTAGAAAGAAAAATGGTGAGATTCATATTTGTGTTGACTTAGAAATCTGAATCAAGCCTCTTTAAAGGACAACTATCCTTTGCCCATGATGGATCAAGTCTTACAAGATGTAACGGGGTCTGAAATGTTGTCTATGCTTGATGGCTTCTCAGGATATAATCAGGTAGAAGTTAATACCAGAGATCAACACAAGATGACCTTCACTACCCCTTGGGGTACCTTTGCCTACAAGAGGATGCCTTTTGGGCTCATTAATGCGGTGCCACTTTCCAGAGAGCTATGGACTTGGCCTTTGGAAGTTTAAAAGGGAAGTGTATTGTCGTATACCTTGATGACTTGACTGTATTTTCCAAAGCAAAGGCAAGATCATTTTCAGCATCTAGAAATAGTTCTTTTGAAATGTAGAGAACATGGGATCTCTTTAAATCCTAAGAAATCTATCTTTTGTGTCATAGAGGGAAAATTGTTAGGGCATGTTGTCTCTAAAGATGGTATAAAAATTGATCCTGAGTGAGTTCAAGCTATTCAGCAGATTCCCCTTCCAACCAGCAAGAAGGGAGTGCATTCTTTCTTTGGTAAGATTAACTTTTTGAGAAGATTCATCCCTGATTTCATAGAACTAACCTTGAATATCTCTCAAATGATGAAGGGAAAATAGACGTTTGGCTGGTCTCTGAAGGGAAAGAAGCCTTTGAAGGTATTAAAAAGGCTATTGCTAAAACTCCCATCTTAGCATGTCCATATTTTCAGCAAAGATTTTATTATCTATTGCTATGCACAAGATAACACCCTAGCTGTTGTTTTGACTCAGAAAGATTCTAATGATCATGAACTCCCTATTGCATTTATGAGCTACATTCTAAAAAATCATGAGTTAAAATACACCATAATGGAGAAACATGCTTTCGTGGTGGTTAAAGTTGTCAAGCAGTTTCATTTTTACATTCTTAACTCTCACTCCACAAGTATTTGTACCTGACACAACTATCAAGTCCATTCTCACACAACAAGAGTTTGGATCCAAGAGAGGAAACTAGGTGGCCAAGGTTCAAGAATATGATATTGACATCAGACCAACCAAGCTCGTCCATGGAAAAGGCTTGTGTGAACTCATCACTGAGGGAGCTAGACATGAGTTACCCGAGGATAAAGTTGATCTTCCTACCATTCTATTTCTTAGCTCAATTGATGAATGGTATGTTGATATCACACACTTTCTCACATATGGAGAATGTCCCTCTCATTTGACTGCCAAAGAGAGGAGAGTTGTTAAGTTAAGATCAGCCCAATATGTGTTGTGGGAGAATGCCTTGTTCAAAGCGTGGGTTGGATGGAAGATTTCTAAAATGTGTGGACAAGGAACAATAGAGAGGAAGTTACTTTGGCTTTCCATAATCAAGCGTGTGGAGGGCATTACTCATCAACTGTCACTGCTCATAAGATTCTTCATGTAGGATATTATTGGCCTACCTTGTTCAAAGATGCATCAAAGTGGATTGATAAATGTGAAGCTTGTCAAACTTTCGTGGGTAGACCCAAGTTGGCTTCTTTGCCCCTTAAACCAGTTGTGATCGAAGAGCCTTTTCAACAATGGGGTTTAGATTTCATTGGAACACTTAATCCCTCTTCTAGTGCTGGTCATACCCATGTATTAACTGCCATGAGACTATTTTACTAAGTGGGTAGAAGCCATTCCAGTAAAAAGTACTACTTCTGAAGTAGTATGCAATTTCATCAAAGAAAACATCTTGGTGAGGTTTGGTGTGCCAAACAAGATCGTGATGGATAATGCTTCAAATTTTTCTTCAACTGAGATGATGGATTTTTGTTATGGATATGGCATCTCCCTAGCTCACTCCTCATTATTATCCTCAGGGGAATGGACAAGTAGAAAAAAAAACAAACAAAAATCTTGGTGGCTATAATAAGGAAATTAGTTAATGAATCTAGAGGAACTGGCACAAGAAACTCTATGATGCTCTTTGGGTAGATAGGATCACACCTAAAAGAGCCATTGGGATGTCTCCTTTTTAGGTAGTATATGGAGTGGAAGCTCAATTGCCAGTAACAGTGGAACTACCAGCCTTGCATTTAATGAAGGCCATTGAAGACACCAGTTTCAATGATTCTTTGGATAAAAGGATCATGTACCTTTATAAATTGAATGAGGATAGGTTGAAGAAGGTTGATAGAATATCTACTCACCAACAGAAGGTAAAGGCCTTGTTTGATAAAAAGGCCAGTCAGGGATTTCAAAGTTGGAGACATTGTTTTGTTGTGGGATAAAAGACATGAACCTCGTGGCAGCCATGGCAAGTTTGATTCTCTTTGGCTCGGACCTTTCAAGATCAGGCACTTTGCTGGTGAGAATTCTTTTTACCTTGATTATATGGATGGTTCTTCCCTCCCACTTCCTTATAGTGGGAAGTACCTAAAATTGTTTAAATCATAGGTGATTAGGAAGTCCTTTGTATATTATGTATAGTGTGTGTGTTTCCCCTTCCTTTTTCTTGTTTTGGTGTGTTTCTTCATTTGGGGTGTTGTTTTTATATTGGTTTTCTTTTGACTCTGTGGCCCAATGGATAAGGCACTGATCTACTTCCCCTAGGTTTTTTGAGAGTTCTTGCCTTGTCTCATTCCTTTGGATTTTAGCCAAGTCATCCCTAGAAGGAGCCAGTTGTTGTCCTCTCAAATTTCCCCTCTTTTGGAAAGTTAAAAATTGAAAATTTTGAGTTAACACCTTTTTTTGTTGTTCTGGTAAAGGGAAAAGTCAAGAAGTTGGAAAAATCTACGTTTTTGAGTCATTTGTGTGATTTTTGTGGGTCTATCGGACATTTTTGTCCCATGTGTCCCAAGTTCATTGGGCTCCCTGTTCGCCGATCGGCCGCTTTACCCAAAATCTATTTTCTTGTGGGCCCGTCGAAACTTTTTGTTCCAAATGTCTCAAGTTCATTTGGGCTCGTTGTTCACCTATCACCCACATCGGCCGCATGTGCACTTCACGTACTTTGGTCCCTCATGTCCCAAAAGCATTTGTGCATTCTGTCCCCGCATTACCCACATCGGCCGAGTCACTCTTTCGCGTCCCGCGTGTCCCAAATGAACCAAAAGCCATCCGGGCTAATTTTTCCGCTCTTCCCGAATGCTTGCTTTTTGAGTTGGTGGATGTGTATTTAATGCACATTTATGACCTTTCTCTCTCCTAAATGGCTATTTAATAAACTTCCCCCTACACATTTTTGCACACTGCTTTCTCGTTACCAATTGCTCATACCCTCACAATTGAAATTTTGTGCGCGTACCCATTCCCCCTGTAATTCCATCAAGAGTTCAAGTTGTGACTTTTTTTTTCAAATTTCTATCAACATGAAGATTAAGTTCCAAGGTCAGGAGCAGGTTTCACCACTCGAGTCTGCCATTCCCGATATCGGGGATAGTGAAGTTCATCACCTAGACTTTGGAGATTTCTGGACTAGGTTGACAGACCGAACCCCTCTCCTATGGCAAAATGATTAATGATAGTGGCTTGGCATATGCCGCTGGTTTCCCGATCTCAGTGCAATGTGTAGACATGGTACTCACTGTGGTGCTCACTTCAATCCCGACTCGAGTGAACTAACAAATGTGCATGGGGAGCTCATCACCAAGCTTGATGCAGCCACCATTGGCGCTGCCCTAAGGATTCCTGAAATGGATAATTCTATAGTCATCTCTCAGAACTAGGCACATGCACTCTTTGACCAGGACAGTGAAAAATACAAGGCAAGGGTGGTGAAGTCATGGCTAAAAACCCTAAAAAGGGG
Source organism: Taxus wallichiana var. yunnanensis (assembly GCA_018340775.1). Classification (NCBI taxonomy): domain Eukaryota; kingdom Viridiplantae; phylum Streptophyta; class Pinopsida; order Cupressales; family Taxaceae; genus Taxus; species Taxus wallichiana. The sequence continues at coordinate 948,723,952 of CM031240.1, forward strand.
CATCCCATCTATCCAAAGCTCTGTTTCATTCCGATTTCAATGAGGAGCTATCAGATTTCATAATCTTATTAGCTCGGGTCATGGGCTTACCCTCTACCAATGAGTTCCATTTCTGGATGTGCCCACTTATCAACATGGTGTGTGAGGGTACTTAGAACATCAACTAGGTAGAAATCATCAGCATGAACTTGGCAGAATAGTTGTCAATAATGTAAACAAACCAAGAAGTTTTACATGACTTCTTATCTGATGTATACCCTAGCAGCATCAAGGCAATGGTTTGGCTTCACATATATTGATGCTCATAAGGGTGATCCTATATATGCTTACTGCCCTCAATTCACCTGGACACTAGTAATCGCAACTTCAGGAGGGTGAATGATGCTTTCACCATGTACATTGCAAGACTTCTGGAGAGTGACACTGCAAGGAGGTTCTCTGATGAAGCCATGAGCCTAATAGCGAAGTATGGTGCCTACTTCATCCAGTTCAGAAAATTCTCTTATATCAGGCTAGCAAGCTATGAGAGCACCCCTCTCAAGCTCCCTATGTTCTGTAATGATAAAATGGCCTTGATCGAGATATGCAGGCAATTGGACAAATTGCATAGAACCTACAGGGATAAGAAAATCACTGGTCTACACTTCCCCATATCTTTGGGAAACTACACCTGCAAGATGGCTCTGGATGCACAAAACATAGAGAGAGCCCTAGCTCCCATCACTATCCATTTCTTCAGGCCCAGAACTTGTTTTGACTTGAAGAAATTTATTGAAACAGAATCTCAGAATCAATTACCATCATAGGGTGAGACATAGAAGACTATTGGGCTGATTTGTCTTTGATGATTTTGAGGCAAGGAGGAGACATTATGGTAGGTTTTCTTTGCTGATTCAGGAGCTTAACTTATATCAAATTCCTGAAGGGCTTAGGATGACAACTCGACTTGTTATCATATGAATATGATACCTTGATCAAACACACTCCTTGGAGGATTTGGATTGGTTCAAAAAAGAGAAGGATGATCTGGATGAAATCCTAGCCCCTGTCCTAGTAAGAACCAAAATTTGGTTTGACAGAAGAGTTCATGAGCTTAGAAAGCATTCAGGAGAGTCCTCCTCTAAGGACACCTCAACACCAATGAAGGAGGCATGAGACACCCAGTTCAAAAGTACCTGTACAGACTCCTCCTGCCTCATCAACTAAAGGGCCTACATCCTCCACTCCTTCCTCATCCACTCAAGTGTATCAGAAGAAAATCAAGGAGGTCAAGAAGGAGCCTATTGAAGAAGATCCCCTGATGAAGCATTCAGAATTTCCCTCAGGACCAGAGAACATTATTGTTCTCAGTGAAAGTGAAGAGAGTGAAGTGCCAGTCTCTGTAGGTGCTTAGAAGCCCCAATGGATATAGAGAAAGAAATTCAAAGCACTGAGCTTCGAGCACCATTGACTCCTCTGTACCAGAAGCCTCGAATGCCCCACTCATATCTCAACTAGAGGCAACAACAGTGCACACTTTGAGTGCCATGAGTTCCCTTTCTCTTGGTCCTCTTGCCCCACCTTCTTCTTCCTCCTCCTCTTTCACATGGGTGTAGCCTTTTGTTGATAGTAGGAAGAGGAAGTCTTCCTCTCGAATCTCGGGACCCAAATTTTGATGTTGTGGTGGCCTTATTGGGCACTACCCCTCCTGCTCCTACCAAGAAAGCTAGGACCACCTCAAGAATAGTATCTGATGCTCAGGGTCAGTAATTCCTGGAGATAGCCAAGCCCAAGGTTGACAAGCCAGAATAGGATTTGCAGGCATCTGATCTAGAGCTTGAGGATCTCCATGGGAGAGTCCACCCCTGAAGGTGAGATTCACAATCTTCAAGAAATAGTCACCAGGGTCATTGGGAGAGTGGAAAAAGGGAAACAAACTATAGAGCAGCTGGAAGAGTAGGCTCAGGTTCTTACAAGTTTCATCAAGTCACTGTTATCCAAAGATAAAGTTTTAGACCCCACCCCACTAACTACTCTTCCACCACCTGTGACCCTCAGCCAAGATGAAGTCCAGAGTATCAAGGATATACACAGGTACTCCATCTATGGAAGGGCTATGGAGGCCATGGTGGATGATATGCTTTTTAGGGTTGAATTTCATTGGTGAAGCCTTCAAACTCAATGAGAAGGTAAATAATCTGCAACAGAAACTCTCCTCCACCATTGGAAATATAGATAAAGAGCTCAAACTCTGGAGTAGATGTATAGTAGACCTTCACCTTATGGGGAAGACTGATGAAAATATTTTAATGGAAAGCAAGGTCTTTGATGATGCAAAAGATAATTTGTCAAAATCATGGGTATATAGTGTGGAATGGAAAATCAAGGTGCTGGAGGAGGCTTTGGGAGAATTGAGAAATAGCTGGCAGAAGGGTGAGGCCTTCAAGACTTTGGTGGTATCTACTTTTAAGGATATCCATTGCCACCTCCATGATGAGACCTCAGGTGTGCCTCTCTCCTGTAGGAAATTAAAGCTCAATTCAGAGCTTTTGTCAAAGAAAATCTGTTCAAAGAGGATTCTATCACCAAGGAAAAGATGAAGGAAATCTGCTCTCTCTCAGTCTACTATTGAAGAAGCGAGCAAGGATTACCATACACATGTTGAATTGACAAAGAGATGGAGAAATGTCTCAGATTTTGGACCCATTCCACTGCCAACACATCAGTTCCACGTGGCAGAGACATAGCAGAGGCTTTAAAAAGGTTTAGATAGTGGATCCTCAAGTCAGTGGGCCCTTCTCAATCATGAACACTTGTCTTCTCCTCCTGACTTCTCTCCCTCTTTCTTTTCTCATCTCAGATTTATTGTAATTAGTTGGGGTTTTGCGTTAAGCATCCCTTTAACTAAACATTAATTAAAGAAGTAGTTACCAAGGGTAACTGATTTGTAAAACTATATAATGGTCTCCCTACGCCATTTTGAGGGGAACTTGGCTTATTTTTGAAGTGTAAGAAATAGTAAAGCAATCAATACAAAAGGATCTTCTTTCTTTGTCTATCTGATTCTTTTATTCGTGGTTGTCTGTTGAGTATTGTTAGATCATTTTTCTGCATTATGTCAAGAAGCTTTGTATTCTTGTAGATGTTATTTCAAGAAATGTGTGTCTTTTCAATTTACATCTCATTTAATTCAAATACAAATGGTCTTATTCCAATTCATTATGTTCTGGCACATATAAGGAATTATTTTGTCATCTATAATTCTGGAGAATGCCTTTCTACTCATTTCCACATCTTCATTCCTCTGTACTTTTGTGTTGATGATCTATTGAGGCCTTGCAGAAGGCTTTTGGACTTATAAGCCCATCGATCTCGTGGATTGAGCTACGAGGTAGCACGATATCAAACTAGTGGTCGATGGTTCCACATTACGATATGAGTGTGGCTAACTACTAGGATTTATGCGATGAGCTTTGTTATTATGAGGAAATAGTGATGCGAGAGGCTTCAGATGAGCCTCTCTATACTATGTTTTTGGCTTGATGATGGAAGGTTTCATCGGGTAGTGCTCGAGTGTAGGTAAAGCACCTACAAGTCTAGGAAAGGAACCAAGCAGAGGCCCAAATGATGATCAAGGGAGGAGTTCACGAGGGGGTGTTCAAGTGAAAGACATTTAGTTGACTAGGTAGTTCGTAAATAGATTTTGATGACAAATTTTAATGTATAGAATTTTTATGTATGAGGGTATTTTTTTGAAGCCTTTTTTGACGATGTAAATATATCTTGATACGTGAGGATATTTTAACCTTTGATGATGTATACATACAAAATTTTGAGTTATTTTTTAATTCTTGTAATTATTACGATGTGATGGATATAGACATATTTGATGATTATTTAGTTAATGAGTTTAGTTATGATTTTTATATGATGGATGCATGTGAAATGTATATTTTTAGATTATAGATGTATGATGTGTTTTTTACGACCTTGGATATGTTTTGGAAAATGATGATCTTGTTTTTGATTTACACACTATTTGATGGATTTGAACATAATGTGGGATGTTTTCTTCTTTATTGTTCTTGGTGTATATAGTGTATGATGATAAAATGATTTAAATTTAAGATATCACACATGTGGCTTTGTAATTAATGTTAACATATCACTCATAATGGTTAGTCATACTAGGATCATAGATGGATGTGGGATAGTTGTATTTATCCTTTTCTTTTACATAGGTGAGGTTTATATGTAGAAAGTAAGGGGAAACAAGTTATTCTTGATAGTTTCTAGGTTTTTCCCCAATCCTTTATCTTTGCACAAGCTGATCGATGTGGGAAGCTTACATTTTATGGGAAATTTGATCAATGTGGGAAGATTTCCTGGGATGGTTGATGTTTTTATTTTAATATGAAGTCTAATTGTTGTGGAAGGATCTTTTTGATATGAGGATGATCAATACGGGAATTCTTTTTTAATATTTTGATTGGGTATCCATCCTTTGAGGGAGTGGTCTATGATTTTATTGACTTTTTGATTTCATGGTAGCCATCCTTTGAGGGAGTGGTCTACAACTTTATTTAACATAATTTTATTTTTGATATTTGTCCTTTGAGGGACTAGTCTATATTTTGATTAGATCCATCCCATGGATATTTTAATTTTTGAGTTAAGGGAAACGCTAGGTAACCACTTTAGAAGGGGATATGTAAACATGTAAGATACACTTATATAATTGTCATGTCATGAAATAGGATAATATAGGGGATGGTGAGAGTAATGATTTTTAGGTTCCCTAATTGTGAGAAGGAAACTCATCCATGCACAATGTGCTTCCAAATCATTACAAGGGTGATATGATATGTGGGATGATAGATGGAGATCATAATTTGACGAAGGTCTTACTACTTGATATTTTAACAATAGAAAAGACTACAAGTGTAGGTCATTAAGAGGATACTTTTCACATTTACCATCAAGGGAGGCTAAAGAATAATCCCAGATGCATATTCATGAGTGATTACGTATATTCCAAGCTAGTTTGGAGAAACTTTCCCATGTTTATTCTTTTCCATGTTAGTGACATGTTGATTTGCTTTTAGAACAAGATATCCAATGTTAAATTCACATTTTCTCATATATTTGTTATAGGCTCATTTTATTATTTATTGATAGACGTTGGTATGTTAAAGGGTAAACAGATGATGCTCATTTAAAAATTCTAGTTAGGGAAGGCATTATTATAGATAATCCTCATCTAGGAGGAGATCTTTAAGAGAAACGGAAAAGGATGGGATCTGAACTTCAAGAGGAGGAACAACTTCAGTGTCGTATACTAAGGAAAAGGGCGTATGCTTGTAGGATTTTGAAAGATGGTCCGATATTCCCATAATGTAAATGGGATTTGAACATGATAGTTTCTACCATCTTGGTCAATAATAGTCATGAGGATTTTTTTATTGGATGTTTCGGTTTGTTCGTTAGCTTACGAATAGTAAGGAGAAAAAAGTTGAGATTGATGTTGTAAGTGTCAGAAAGTTTTTGATATTTTTTATTTTTCAATGGTTTTTCATTATATGTGATTATTGTATGAGGTATACAAAAGTGAAAAATAATGTGATATTGAATGAAGTTGACTATTTTATCTACTTCAATGGAGATAAGAGGAATTTCTTCAACCCATTATATAAAATATTCATTTTTTGTAATGATGGAATTGTGTCATTGTGATGAGTGGGGGTCTATAAGGCCGATAAGGTCAATCCCCCATTGTGAGAAAGACCACAGTCGAGTGGGTTAAAGAGTGTGGCTATGGATTTGTGTGAGGTTGGAATGTTGTTGACATTTGACACATTTCTTGACATAGTCACAATATTATTGGTTAAGCATAGGGCAATAGTATTCCATGCAAAGGATCCATGTAGAGACAACTAAATTATTAAACTATCCACCACGTATGTTGTAATGGAATTATTGGATACCTAGATGAGCCTCTAGCATTTTAAGACACCATAGGAGGAGGCCATTAAATCCTCTTTTGTAAAGGATATCCCCCAAGATGACATAGTCAAATGCACATTGTTGGAAATATATTTTTCCATTTCTAGATAGACCTAACGGTAGTTTTCTTATGGAAAGGTAGTCATCTGTCTAAGTATACCAAGTATCATATGAGCTATATTCTTTGTGATTGATGGTGGGTAGACTAGTGTTAGTGTAAGATGGTTGATCAAGTTTGTGTATGATGACGAAGAGTTATGAATCATCGATGATAATGGTATGAGAGAGGTAATTAAATCCATGGTTTCTATAAATTTATTAGGTGAGTGAGGTGTGGTTTGAATTCGTAATGGTCAAAGAGTTGTAGTAGGTATTTGAAAATGGTTTTGTATTTTTATAGGATCTCATTTTTGCATTGATAGATCCCTTTGATTTGATTAATGAAAATTTTTAAATCTCCATAAGTGTCACGAATTTATACACCAAGAAATTTGGCATTCTAAAGTCCCATGATGAGGGTCTCGGATTATGTCATGTAATTAGGGTATTAAAATTCTATTTTTAAATATAACAAAAGAGGGATTTTCCAAGAGGAATTACGACTATTCTAACGACCCTGTTTGCATTTGAACCCATCAAAGAAAAATGTCATTTTCAGATAGGTATTTTAATGCTTGAGAGTGTTGATAGATTCTTCAGGGAAGTGTTCACAAGGTAGATTATTAGTAGGGAGGGGATCATCAATGAACTAGTCAAAAATGACCTGTCCCTTAATCGAATTTTGAGAGAAATTCTAGGTAAAATTTATTTATGACCGTGATCCATCTGGTGATGATATCATTTTGATAAGTCTTAGAATTAATAGATTTGAGTGGATTAAATTTTTTGAGCATTTAGGTTTTGTTATTGAGAAGTTAGTGGTGGAGTTTGGAAGTTATGAAGTACAACACACAACACAAATTTTCTTCTTCAAAATAATGGGTTTTGTAATTTTGGATAGTGTGTCTTATGCAATAGTTGAATTTTTCTTACCTTGTTCACTTCAATGTTTGAGCATGGATCCTAAGGTGTGGTCAATCGTGGATATATAAAAAATAGAAACAATCCCCCTCACGTGGAGGTATAAGCATTGGTTGTGATAAGAGGTAACGTTTTAGGGCTTCGAAGGCCTTTTGGTAATTATTATCCCACTTATAGTGGATTTATTTTATCAGAACATGAAAAAAAAGTTTATAACTGTCTAATAATTGAGAGAAGAAGTGATGTATGGATTAAATATTTCCTTCAAGGCTAAAAATTTGTTTAAGGTGAGATGGTGGAGGCATTTTGATAATGGATTTGACTTTGGCACAGTGAAATTCAAATCCCTTGATAAAAAAATATAAATCCCTGGTTTTTTTGTGAGAACTCTGAACACGCATTTACAAAGATTAAGGCGAAGAAAGAATTGTATTAAACATGAAAAATTCACATCAAGTAAAACTAGATGGTCTATTCGGTGTTTGTATTTACTTAATAAATCGGCGATGTGGTCTTCTACAGTTTTGTCAATGAGATCATGAAAGATGTAGGTCATGGTGCATTGATAAGTGGCTCCTTAATTTTTTAGACAAAAAGGCATTACTATATAGTAGAAGGTACCCCATGGGGTGATAAAGGATGTCTTGTGTTGATCCTTGGTGTAATGAGGATTTTATCATAACTAAAGAAACCATCCATAAGGGATAGCATCTCATGGCCTACTTGTTATATCGATGATCTAATCAATATGTGGTAAGGGAAAATATTCTTTTGGGAAAGTAAGGTTCATATCTCAAAAGTCCATACATATGCATATTTTTTCCAAGTGGTTTTAGTGACAGGTACGATGTTAGAAACTCATTATGGATAATCAATAGCTAATATGAATTTCTCATAAAGAAGATATTGAATTTCTTCTTTGACTAGTAGGGTGACGAGAGGATGCATTTGGAAAAAAACACTTTTACGGTATTAACATCTAGGATAATGACGATATTATTGAAAATTATATTAGGATCTATGCTAGGAATGTCACTATATGACCATACAAAGTCTTGAATGTGTTTGGATAAGAAAGTGGTGAATTATTAAAGTTCATGAGGGTCTAAGGTTAGGCTGATCATGAAAACATGCAGCTCTTATGTTGTGCTAATATTAACATCGGTGGTTGACTCATTGCAAAGCGAATATGTATTTATTATCGAAGGGTAAGGTATTTTGAAGATATTGATCTTCATCACCCATGTTAGTAAAGATAACACCATCGTCGTGATAGTGGAGAATGTTGATAGTAGGGGAATCTTCTTCTATCATGTGTGGTAACATTAGGGGAAGGGTTATAATCTTATTTTTAGCTTGATAAGTTAGTGGTCTAAGTGTAATAGCATTGACTAATTATTTTTGGGGGAATAGATATAGTATCATTGTCACTAGAGGATGAGTCTAATAATGATGACATTGGAACTTGATATTATAATGTTGATATTGATGGATTATAGGAAGATAATTTAAATAAAATATCATGTTTCTCATGATGTTTTCTTAGATCTTCAAAGGGTAAGTCAGATGGGAATTTTCATATCAACACAAATCGAATCCCTTTTATGCGTAGTGGTGAAGGTAGGCTTGGGTGAACTATGGTTTGTCTAAGAATGAAAATCTAGAGGAAAAGGAATATTTGTGTAGTTGATTTTTGACATGAGATGAAGGGTGGTCTATACCTCCATAAAATAGTTTTGTGTGAAGGAAAGTGGAACCAAAGGAAATGATATTTCATACATTAGGATCATAGAGCAGTTGTTTGTTAGGTATCCCATATGTTTTTGAAGTAGGGAGTGCATTGAGGGTTAGGAGGTGATACTCCCTTAGTGATAGACATTATATTTAATAAAAATATAATTAACAAAGTAAATACTCTAATAAATAATATCAAATTGCTAATATATAGCATGCCACAAGAAAAATAACATGTAATATATGAAACCCTAAGAAAATGAGGGAGATAAGATGACCTAACTCATATTTGTGTAATTAGGAAATGCTATAGGTAGGGTAAAGTGTTGAACAAGATGCAAAAATTTCGTAACCACTCATCGTAAGTTTTAGAATTCAATAATAATGCTAGATAGGTGCACCCATAGTAAGACAGGGGTTCCTGTGTGACGATGTTTGGATTTGAGAATCTGTGACTATGCAAATTCTCAAGATCTAGTTTCTACCATTTCACAAGGGTTTCACAGTTGTTCCTTGTTGATCACCCAATATTTTTGTTGGATTACCGAGGGTTCTGTAACCTACAAGAAATAAGTTCACCTACACATACGCATAAACCACATCAAACCTAAAAATGAAAATGCATAATAGGGAGTCGAAATGACCCCAATGGCCACCTTGAGAGTGAACTTATGACTAGGCATTATACTACATATTAGACTCCATATATTTCTTCTGTATGTGTAGAAATGATTCACTAGGATTCCCTTATGTAACAAATGAGAGCGGGATATAGATAGAATGCAGAAATTTAACAATATGTGTGGATGGAATATAATAGACTTTCCCTTCCTATATTGTGTATATAGAGTATACATCCCTTGTCCCTTGAATGGGTGCTAGATGGATTCCTTTAGAGTGATTTTGTGCCTTTAAAATGCAAGATTAGGTGATGATAGTAATGTTCAGTGCTTGGTCCATCATTTTGAATTCATAACTATATATTTATATGATTCCCTTGTTTTAATTTTGTAAATGAAAACAAGAAGGCGCCCATAAGTGAAAAATATTCCCAAAATATAAAAGATGCCCAAAAGGAGCGATTAGGATAAGAAAGGTTTGCGGGAACCCAAGAGGGACATGAGCACATGGGAAATGTTGTCATGTCGGGGAACTTTTGTTTGAATCCATAAATGATAAATAATCTAAGTTCCAATGGGATATAGGGTGTGTAAGGAAAAATAGAAAACAAAAAGACAAAGAAAATATGCCAAAGATAGTTTTCAATCACTAGTTTCTTACTTAGGAATCATGTAAATACTAGCATGCTTTTAGGACCTAGAAATGTACCCAAGTGCATGTTTTTGTTTCTACAACATTCCATGAGGTCTTCGAAGGATCATTGTCTAGTAATTTGGATGATGGAATGGAGGATATTGTAGAAGATTGATTTGAAGGTGTGGAATTTTTTACTAGAAGGATCATGTTGTTAGGTTTGTATGTCATGTGATTCGATTTTAATGGATTTGGATTAGTAGAAACCTTAAAGGTTTTACCGTCATGTTCACACTTTAGACATTGATGCAATGTGGATGGGATACAATGCATAACGTGTATCTAGGGATGACCTAGTAGTATATTATATTAGAACTCTCCTTCTATAAGATAGAAGATCTTGTGGAGGATTTTAACACCTATTTTAATAGGTAAAATGATTGTTCCCAATGTGGGGGTCATTGTTTCGTTAAAGGTGAAGAGTGCAAGAGGTGACTAATCAACTATAGTATTGGATAACTAAAGTTTATTAAAGGCATGAGATGATATTATAATGATATTAGGACCATTATTGATCATTACTCTCTTGATGAGAGTGTCATTGATTTGTGTGGTAATGAAGAGAGGAATTTCATGATCCTCGAGCTGTAAGGAGGGAATTTCATAGTTTTTGAATATGATGGCCACTATCATTTTAAGTGCACAAACAAGGTTAGCAATTGGTGGGATCATATGAAGGTAATGAAACTACCTATAGGGCTTCAATCATGGCTTCCTAATGTTTTGGAGAGTTTTGAATGAGCTCATATATATAAATCTTAATAGGAGCTTGACATAATTATTTAAGGACTATGTGTTGTATGGATGTAGTGGATTGAATTTGAGGCACCATAGGAATGGAAATTATTAATGCATAATCACAACACCCCTGAATGTGTGCAACTCGATGGGTTGAAAATATCAGTGTGATTTGATAACATGGAGATTTTCCCAAATTGTGGGACTTTGCACTTAGGAAAGATCTCTAGATGAAGGTCGGTTCCTATTCCTCGATCGATGCACACATTCAAATTATAGATGATCTACTCTAAAATATACTCCAACTTTAGAAGGATACAAGGTTAAGAACATTAAGAAAAATTAAATTAAAAATACCAGAGGTGATGCACCAAAGGAATGTTGAACACCTTATTTTTTGTTAAACAAAAACCATTAAAAATGTAATAAAACCATCATGCATAGATAATCGGGATTGCAATGAGAGATCAAGAAGAAAGCAATGAACATAAGGGAGGGTTGAAAATCATCCACAGACTTTTATTATTGCTCCAATGATTTGATATAGTGCATTACAATGGCCAAGAGGCAATATTGCATTTGACAGTTCGAGATGGGAGGTTTGAACTCCACAAGATCTATTACAGACAGAGAGAAGAAGGGAGGTACAAATCCAAATTCTCCAACATTTTCAAAAATGCCCCTCCTTACAATAGATATGAAGAATGAGAAAAGGAGATGATAGAAGAATTCAAATTCTTGCTTCAATCACCCAAAATGCATTGAATTCACCTTCCATAATGATGGGTTTCACTACAAAACCCATACCCCCATGTACCATGCCTTGTTGGAGAAGAAAGGAACCCATACCTTCATTATTGTGGTAGGTGAGAGACCTGGAACATCCTCTCAAAATGGAAGACTGTGTTTTTCATTTTTAATAACTTAGTCTCATTTAAACTGAGATAACTAGCTGTAGTTGTCTATAGAGGACTATAAGATTTCAAAAAGTCCTTTCTTGTGAAAATTTGAGCTCCCAGTCAAAAGTTATGGCCACTTGAAGGTTGAGGTGTCATTATGCAAAAATGTAAACTATTGACTCTGTTTTTTGAGTCCGAAATGTATGCAACCTCCAAAATATTGAAATTAGGACTTTCAAACATTTCCATTTCAGAGATTGGGTTACTATTCATCTGCGAATTCTACTCGATGGTTCGAAACTTTGAAACTTGAACCTTTAAAATTTCAGACTTTCGAATTTTAGAAATTTTGACTTCAAAAATTTTCCACTATTCATCACTTGATCCCCGCTTGAGAGTTTCAAACATACGAAACCAAAAATTCCAAAACTTGCATTGACTCCCAAAATCTTAAACCTTTCATGTTTTAAATTTTTAAGATTTCAGACATTTTTACTCACATTTTTCGGTTTGCCACCAAAGACTCGAAAATCTGAATTCCACATCTTTGAAACTTTGAAACATGAAAGTCCAAAATTTTGGACTATTGGGATTTTGGACATTTTGGTTTTGGACTTTTTCACTATTCATCCCTTCGCACCCACAAAAATCTCTAAAACTCTAAAACCCGAAAGTCTGAAATTTTGATTTTTAGGATTTGATTTAGGATTTTTGCACACTTTTTCCACTAGCCATTCATTTTCTCTAAAACCACGAAACCCGAAAGTCCAAAATTTTAGACTTTCAGAATTTCATATTTCAGGATTTTTACAAATTTTTACCCGCCTTGTCTCTAAAATTCTGAAAAATGTGAAGTCCAAAACTTTGAGCCTTTCTCCATTCTTCCACTTGAGCTCTGATCTCCTTTGATGTTCCCTTGGCCATTCATTTGTCGACCTTGCATTTCCATTGTTGAGCTTGCCTACAACCTAATTTTGGAATTGAAATGTGAGCTTGCATGATTAAACCAACCTCTCCATTTCCTCTGTGCAAGGTCGCATTTGATAAAATTTTGCCCAGGGGAGAAATTGGATGACAGACACCTTGGATTTAGAATCGATGGGTAGGATGATTCAAAAGGAGTGATGGAGATAATACTTGAGGGTGGTCTTTCAAATCTTTTGTGCATTCCCTTTTGGTTATATAGACGACATCTATCTCAAAGTGAGGGGATTTACTATAAGAATCCTTTCTTTTACTAGATGTAGTATACAATAATTATTTGGAACTTATATGTTTAGGGGCTTGCAGATTTGGTCGGATTTGATAAGGGGATTTAGTTGTATTAAGGCCAATGGATGGATTAGGATGATACGTGTCTCCGATGGAAGAAGTATTTTCTCACAATACTTCAGATTATGCAATGGAGGGATTTGCATTCCTCTGTGTATTGTCCTGTAATTGATGATAAACACATATTGCCTCATAGTTATACTATGAAGGTTTCCACCCTCGAGGATTAGAGGGCTTAATAGAGGAAATGTTATGAATAATGATCATATGAGTTTTTAAAGGATATTAATGTAATATCCTGATGATAAGGATGAATGATGAGGATATTTTTTGATGTTTTATGAGCACGAGATGCTCGAGTCGTGTCTTATGTGGCATGCTTAAGTTCGATCTCAGGACATTTTTAGACCCTGTGATAGTGATTGTAGATTTGGATGAGGGATGTGTTCATAGAATGGAAGGTAAGGAAATGGCATCATGTGGTTTGTTTATATGGAGAGTGTTTTGTAAGATTCTATCTTTTTATATGGGTGATTTGTAACTTTTGTGTTGTATTACCAAGAATTTTTGCTCCGTATTGAGTGACATGGTCTTGGAAAGAGATATTTAATATTTATATGACATGTTTATTTTCTAGTGATTACGAATGGATAATATGAGAATATTTTATGCTAGTGGATATGGTAAGGATTGGATGTAGTGATGTGGAAAATATTGGGATCTCATTGGTGTGGAGATTCGAAGAACCATGTTATTCGGTTGGGATTTCATGTATAGAAACATTGAGTACTGCTAAACATAGATAAGAGTTCATCAAAAGTGTTGATAATATGATGAGACTCTATTGCGTTAAACTGAGGTTGACTGCTAGATGGGGGATGATTCGGGAAGGGTTATTTAAACATATCCAAATTTTGATTCAAAGGTGTGTTTAGATTATCAAGTTATAATTCACTTTGATCAGTAAAGTCTTGGAGGAAATTTTTTAATGAATAACATTTCTAAATGTCGCATCCTCATAATTGATGATATTTACAATAATCAATTTCTCTATACCATGATGGTTTGGATCTGGATAATTTGATGAGTCAGATGGGAGGAAGCTTAATCATACAAGAGGTAAGAACTTTATCAAATATAACACAATAGGATTCCCTAAAGGTGTGTATTGACATTGTGGTGGATCATTATGCATATGAATGACCTTTGGATGCGTTTTTAAAAAACCATGTTTTTGGACCTTTAGATTTTTCATTTTTGGAAGATTTTTTAAAGGAGGACTCAAGTTTTGGTTTTGTATCACGAGTTTAACCTTTCTATCTTCAAGGGCATGGATTTCTAGTTTCGGTGCCATGGTAAATGCATCATTGATTGTTTGGAATGACCTGAATTTAAAGTGTTGACAATATGTGCTTGGCATAGGATTGAGAAAAAAACTCTATTAGTTCGAGTTTGTGGAAGGGAGGAAGATATTATATTGATGAATCCTCTCCATTTTGTTCGAAATCAATAATAGACTCATCCTCAAATATTTTGATGGAAAACATGTCGTGATGGATATTTTATGAGTGATATTGATATAAGAGTATTCTAGAAACAAATGTGCTACTTATGTGAACAAGAAAAGGGAGTGTTATAGGATACTATTATACGATCAAGGGCAGGTCTAGCCAAAGACATAGGGAATTTCTGAACATGAGATCCTAGTCATGAGTGATAAGATAAAACGTAGGAGGAAAGGCCTTAATATGTTGTTGTGTGGGCCTTCCATACTACATAATTTGATGATTTTGGGAGTTCCTAGTGTTGAGGATATGCCTTGAAAGGGACGAGATGGTTTGATAGGCTTGTTGCATATTTTCCATAGGAAAGGTTTTTTTAGGTCTCATGGTGGCATCCTCGAGGCTAGAAATTATTCTTTGTACCACTTGTATGGGGTAATTTGAGGTGGTTATGTGTTTGAAGGAGTGGATTAATTATAAGTGTAAGGATTTGATTGTTGATATAAGTGATATGGTAATGACATATTTTGAGAGAGGGAATGTTTCCTGGAATGTTGTAAGTGTATTGGGAGATTAATGGTTGTGAGGAGGATTGAATATACTGATATGGATGGGAAATAGGAGTATAAACAAAAGGATTTGACTTTGGTGGAGTCAGATGAACTTGAATGTATCTATAGTGTTGCACACCCATTAAGGAGATAGGTTGTGAGAGAGGATGAGTACGAGTGATGAGACTTTTGTTGATGGGTGGTAAGGATGTAGGGATAGAGATCACAAAGTATTTAAGCGTGGATGTGGAATGTGAGATGATAGGTTGCATGATGGACAAGGGTTGGTTGAAATTGGTATCCTGGAAGAACTTTTCAGATGACTAGATGATGTATGATTGATTGCGGGATCTAAAATAACATAATATTTCTGGGCACCTTGTGGATTAGCTGAGGCTACAGATGTTACAGGTCCTTTTTGACTAACCAAGGGTGGTATAGTAGTGGCGGTGTTTTGGACACCCTTATGGTTAGCATAAAATGTTGATGGTGTGATTCTTTATTGGGTAGTTTTATTATATGATGATATGGTGTTAGCTTAAAACTAGCAACATGAGCATATGAGGCACCAACAGATGTTCTCAAGTCAAGAGAGGTGGGATATGGAGAAATCTTCTCTATCATTTGGTTAATAGTCAAGGTCATAAATTTTGGAATACTCATAAGTTTTGATGGTGGAAGATGGAAAATATTGTGGATAAGGGTGACATATATGGATTCCTTTTGTAGAAAGGTATCTACTAAGGGAAATTGGATTTGATTCTATGGTTATGAAAATACATGGTCAACACTTTGGAAGAACTATGGAGGGTCAATACAAGGAGCCTTTGATGTTTTAGGCGAGTTACGAGAGAACATAGAGGATATTTAGTCGATTTAAGGGTTTATTGGAATGGATCCATCATGTTTGGGATGTTTTGAATATGAGACTCGATTAATTATAAGGATTACTAAATTGGTTCGAGTCATGTTTGAAATGTTTTAAAGGTAAGACTATTGTCTAGTCAAAACCATGAACTAAGAAAACAAATAATAAAGGAAAAAGGATAATTGTTTAAAAGAACTAGAAAGACAAATAAACACAAGGAAGTATTTAGATTATCTTGATTAACTTCATAAATGTGTTAAATGAAAATATAGTTGACAAGGAACTAGAAAATTGGATTACTAAGGCTATTTCTAGGTGTGTTAAGGCTAGATTCGGCAATATACCTTAAGGTAGGTGAGGCCCAAGCTTTGTGTTGATGTCGATATGAGGAGTAATATTGGGGCCTACCCCTCATTTCATGATCTTGCAGTGATAAGGGTGTTGGGTTCTTAGCCAATATACATCCCACCAGTTATTTATACTCAACCATAACACCAAGCTAGGTTCCTTTGTGGTGATGAAATTCAAGTACCTAGACCTAAAAGGAGAAGTTTAGATGTAAGTTTGATTTTTTTTAGGTTAATTTATGTGTGAGGGGAGAATAGTGATTGTAATCATTTAACCCCTAATTAAACTATGTGAGAAAGTAAGAATGAAAATTTATTTTAAGGAAAAATAAAATTGATTTTGATGAAGATAGATCAGAAAAATAATGTGATACTGAAAGGAAAATGAAATAAAAGAAGTGTACCTATGTTTCATATTCCTTTTTAATATTTCTTTTTTTTAAACTAGTTTTTAGAAAACAATGGGAATGCACTCCAATCTGAAAGGTTATATGTTTTGACAAGAAATAATGCAAGAAGATATTATATCTAAATTAAATAAAAGGTATTGTGGGTCCCACCGAGCATGCCAAAATGTTAAAGGTGGATTTGAGTTAATTAATTATGTAAAAAGCCACAAAATAATTAGAATATGGTAGGGTTTAATGAAACCTTTTCCAACAATACAATTTTGGCATGAATGGATGCAATCTTTGGTGTGGGACTCTTGATTCCAGTAGATTGGAGAACATGCACATACACAGATTGCTAAACAATGAAAAATATTTGACAAAGATATTACACATTACTCGACTAAGGTGGATCCCAATAAATAATGGCATTCTTTGAAGGGTGTTAATGCATTTTACATAAAATGATAATGATAAAAAATAATAGGCAATAAAAGGATGACTAGAACTCCATAGTGATAGAGAGATCTTTCTCTACGTGATAAGTAGCCCAAATGAGGGATATGTCAAGCTCAAACTCCTCGAAGAATTTAAACCAATATTTTTCAAAGCACCGTCTCATTATTCTAGTATGACTTCAAGATGATCTTCGATATCCTCGACGTTTGGTGTCAAAGAGATGGCAAAGATACTCAAATCATGTGTAAAATTGGATTTCTCCCAAATAAATGACCATTAGATAATAGGAAGATTGTATATGTTGGTAATCGGATGTGCATGAATTGGTATAATCATCTGCAAAAATAAAAAACTTGAAAATAGGTAGATTATGCTGAAAAATAAATTGACAAATTGGTTTCAAAAGATTAAAATGACAAATAGATAGGGATCTCTAGTGATTTGACGTAATCACTAGTTATTTCGATGAATCTTTGTGCAATTATTGTGGAAAGCGGTTGATTTTCAAATAATATGACAATAGGATGTAAAGTATATGATTTATATATTGATTTGAGCTTTAATATGATGTGAAGATAAATTGAATAAGAAAAAAATAACATAAGCTTACCTTTTATGTGAATGAAAAGAAGAAATGATGTGGGAGTATTATATTGTTTGTGAAGATTCTAAATATGTGACGGGGATGTTGGAGATGAAAAGATGTGTGAAATAGAGCTTTTCAAGTCTTCAAAGTAGCATATCTTTGGTGTAATGTGTCGACGATCCCCTTAATGGAGGTTTGATGTTGCTTATATAATCATTGGAAATTTTTTACTATCATTGGAGATACACAAAAGTGGGAAAACCTACTTGGAAGTGGTTTCAACCACTTCCAAATGGGTTTATTAGGGTATGGGAACGAGTAAATATGGTTAGGAATGTGTTGAGGGAATTAAGAGGTTAGAAGATTAGGGCTAAAATGGGTTAGGATGAGTTTTAGGTGGTTAGGGAGGTTTTAGTAACTTAGGATGGGTAGAATAGGTTTTTACTACGAGATAAGATGTGATTTAATGGGGATAAGGACATGGTTTAAGATATTAAGATATTTTCTTAATATTTTGAATGAAAATGTGAGGGATGTGGATAAATAATGTAGGGTACTAAAAATAGGTATCTACAGATCCTTTATAGATTGCCATCATTCTTCCTTATTACGATACAATTGTTTCCTCTCCCACTTCACATGATGATAGTTCTATTGAAAATGATTTTCATGTTCCTATTTATGATGATGAGGTTTTTATTCTAGTTCTAATGATGAGAGTAATAATGAAGATACATATCCTACCTCTCTTCGCCACCTTTTAGAGAATGTTGAACCTCCTCTTTACCCATCATACATCAGGAATACATGTTTCGACCTCATACCATCATTTCATCTGCCTCCATTCCACCATCATTATATGATGCTTCTTCCAATCCTGTTACTTATTATGTTGATGAGTCATACCTATCATACATTTCTTTTTTGTTTGTTGAGAATTGCTTTTGGGATGAGTATTTGTCATACCTCAATTGTCTCTTCACAAAGTGTACTTGTGTTGCAATACGGGAGTTACTCTTATTTCTATAGATCCTTCACCATTCATAGTTCATAGGATTCCATCTTCATTATTAGAAGTTACCCTTCTTGAACTTTAGTCACTTCTACCATTTCAAAGACCATCATTGATCCACCTCTATTGTGGGTCCTCTTTCTACTATTGTGGGGGTTGTTTTGGCTTCACTCCATACGAAAATTATTTTTCAATTGACCCATTCCCATAATCTATCATTTCTACTTCTATGGCATTACCTTCAATTCTTAAGCATCTATTTCCGACCAATGTCACATTTTAGTGGACCAACTTCAGAGTTCTTCGTACTACTTCCTTTAGTTTCCTTCGCAGAGTTGGAGGACTTTATATTCTTCCTAAAGGAAAAAATGTTTAATGTGGATGGAACTTCTTTAATTTACATGTGGAAGACCACATCATCGGCAATCTTCTTGTAGACTTCATAGAGTTTTAGACTTGATCAGGTTGCAAACTTACTTACCGAACCCTTCACTGGGAAGCCTAGTATCTTTAATTGTGCTCTTATCTTGGGGTATGGTTCAATAAAAATTCACATCTTCTTTAGTATTTATAATCCCATAGTCTCTTCTTCTTCTAGAAAGATTACAATTTTTACATGGGTACCTTATCAAACCTTTTATTGTCGGGACCCATATGACGCATATTTCTTAGGTTTTTTATGGGGGTCTTCTATCTCTTGTATGAATATATTTTTTTGATTGGGTTTTTTTCTCCCTTACTTTAGATCCTTCTTATATATAGGTACCTCATCATGTGTAGCTTCTGTGACCCATTTATCTTTCTAAATTGACATGCCTCATCCTAAGTTACGATGCAATGGGGTGTTGGTGTGAGGTATTTCATTTACCTCTTCATAGGTTATTCCTCCACACATGGTAAGTCATCTAACCTTAGGTGATTTCATAGGTATTATATTTCTTTATGAGCTATGAAAAATTGCACCATAGAATATGTCATACACATTAATGTGCATCAATGTGTCATAGATGAGTTACATTCCATTTATATATCATAAATCATTTCTCCCTTATAAAGGTATGATGGGTCTTACATTAGTAGTTACACATCACTCCTATTTTTACCTTCTTTTATAATATATGAGAATTGAAAAAATATTATTGCATGCACAATTTCATGGTGGTTGATTTCTTTCTTACTACTTAGAGCTCCATCACGGTTCCATTTAAGTGTAACTTGGTTTATGTGCATGAGTTCTGGCTTGATCCTCATACTCGCATTCTCTCATAGGTAGGAATTTTATGACATAACACCCTTCAAAATAATATCTAAGAAGGTAAATCATACCTCTTTTTTGGGTTTTCCCCATATTCGAAGAAGAGAATACGCTCACAATAAATTCAATTAAACATAAATGTCTACCAAAATATTAGATATTTATAGGTACTCTTATCAATCAATCAACCAAACCTGTAACACTAATATAGGATAGTTGTTATAACAACCAATATTTACTCTAAATAACTAACCACACCCTTTTTCTGTTCCCTATAATTCCTACGAGTTGTTATCACAACTCACTTACATTATTTAAATAAACCTCTCCACATATTAAATATACACACCCTAATTAATATTTAATAATGTGGAAAACTAATCTAAACTCAATAATACACCCATGTTAGGACTAATTCCTAACATTCCCCCCCTTAGTGCTAACATGGGAAGGAACATCATGTTTAAGGAGCTACAATGTTGGATGGCCTTATCACCTGAATTGTTGATGATATTTGAGATCCACATGCTTTATAGTCCCCCTTGATGTACAATACCTTGGATATTGATTTGACTGATGTCCATCCATAATAATGAACTTACTACAATATTATTTCCCAAAACATATGTTTTTGAATATAGCCTCTACTTCCCCCTTGTTCGAATAAATTATGTCCCTTTTACAAGTATATATCTACATAGGTCCATTTTTACAATTGGTTAGTTCTAAAAATTTCCCATCCCTACAACATAAGGCCTTAGTGTAATGATTATAGTAAATCATAATACTATTAACACACAAGCATTTTAAATTGTAAAATTAAGAACTTTAACCATTAGGGTTAGGGCTCGAGAGAATACGCCATGAACATTGATGAAGACAAATATGAAGTAGAGATGTCATTTCTAATGGTCCCTCCATATTAGATGCATCTGTCAAGGTGTAAAATCTTGAAGAGGTACAAGGATTGAATCCATTGACTTGGAGGACACACCAAGCGAGTTTGTGGTACCTTGGAGCAATCCAATCTAAGGTGCAGCAATTTCATCTCTTGCACATATTTTCTCTGTGGCATAGGATACATGCCATGAAAATTAGATCATATGGGGTGATCATAAAATTTAGAGATGAATGAGAAACCTTTTGGATGAGGAAAAAAATGGATTTTATATACCAGAAAATTTATTTTCCTTTTTTTTAATTTTTCCATGAAAATGAAAGGCCTTAGACGAGTTTGGTGTAGAATTGATAGCACCATTTGAGATAAAAAAGGAGTGACATGATACTCTAATTTCTTGAAACCCAAATAACTATCTAGAATGAAACTTTGATTTTTGGGTGAGGAACCTCTTGCAAGAAATCTGAGATGAATGAATGAATGTGTATATCATGATAGGATCCACCAAGCTAGGTGAAATCGAGTCAAAAGATGACGAAATTGCAAGATAAATATTTCAAATCCTTCGTAGAAAACTTTGATTGTATGGATTTTGTAATATCTAAAAATAATGAAATGGTCTAGACTCATATTGATAAAATATTGCAAGGGTATTTCATAAACATAAGATCTTATTTGAGGTGATTGAGGCAATCCATAAAAATGCTTGTGATGAGAGATCTAGACCACCATAAAAGTATCTTGCTAGAATCCAAATTAAATATGCCTCAACATGTGATGTAAAGCACATCTCGAGCCACCATGTAATACAACGATCTTCAACAAAAACTATTTATGAAATATTTGTATAGCCATAAATTAGAATCTCTAAACACTTACACCTACAGAACCACATACAACAATATATATCTAATTTTTTAAATAATTTTTTTATTTGATTTTTATGAAAACTGTTAAAATAATGGGAGAAATATAGTGGAAGGAGTGAATGAATTGGAATAAAATACAATGCATTGTGAATGATGGATGTCATCAAGTTCTTTCGATGAGTTACGTGGTACCCACTAGTATCGATGAAAAGTATGCAAGAACGATTGCACGATCCAAACTCCATATTTCACGTGAGGTACGTGGTATCCCACTAGTCCTTCATTTTCACTGCTTGGATTTACAACAAATGAATGGGCATGGAAGAAGGGAATGGGGTCACAGAGGTCCATGGGATCTGTTAACCCATTTCCTTAATCAACTTGACAAACAAAGCATGAGTGGGGTGAAATCCAGAGAGGTCTCACATGAAACCTTCTCTGATACCAAATGTGGGTTTTACCCCATATTCATAGAAGATAATATGCTCACAAAAAATTCTATTCAACATATATCTCTACAAAAATATTAAATATTTATAGGTACTCTTATCAATCAATTAACTAAATGTGTAACACTAATATAGGATAGTTGTTCTAACAACCAAGATTTACTCCGAACAACTAACCACACCCTATTTTTTTCTCTATAATTCCTACGTGAGTTGTTATCACAACTCACTTACATTATTTAAATAAAACTCTCCACATATTAAATATACACACCCCAATTAATATTGAATATGTTGAAAACTAATATAAACCCAATAATACACCCATGTTAGGACTAATTCGTAACACTCTTCTGGGAACGTAGCTCTTTAAGAACTCCTCATGTAAAAGCAAGCACAAAAGGCACTCAAGGCTACCTAAATTGCAAAATAACTCATGCACATATATTAGGGAAACACCCTATACTTTTATGAAGTATCCTTCATGTTATAGGAGTCTCCATATTCATTCTACAAGAAATCAAAGTGACCCTTACTAAGTATTAGAGAAAATGTGAAACTCAATTAAAGCATTACCAAAGTAAGATAATCAAGTTTGATTACACTACAATAGATATCACATGCTAGGAGAATGATGTATAGTTTGATCCCTCTTCAAATTATTGGTTATGTTGGTGGTGCACAAGGGTTCCCACAACCAACCTAACTTTGTGTTGCAGGAATTCCTTCTTGCACGATAAGGTTTTTAGGGTTTGAGTATAGTTTACATAACAATTACGAAGGTGAGTGAAGAAAATTGAAATATAGTGAGACACATTTCTAGGAAGGTGAAGCACTCATGAAGCTACATAATTAGATTCCAAGTAAGCATCGATTATCTAGAAGGGTTAAGACCGTACATATGTTTTAGACTGATTTTAATAGTTTGTATTAGGCTCAGTTTCATGTTATAATTTCATCAACGAACATTTCTAGTTCTAGATCAACTTCTTTCTACACTCAAACCAATTAGACTCATACGTATCACACGAATCATTTAAATTCACACTTTCCCTCTTGTTTTGATATTTTCTAGATCCATTGTCACTTTTAAAAGTGTTATTTTATTTTTGCAATTAATATTGAAAGTTAATTAAATCATAATATCCACTTGTAACATTATTCAACCTTTCTATGTATGTTAGTTAAAACATTATTAAATTAAAAGGGCAAGGTATCACTTCTCAAAAAAGTGAAATCACATAAGAGAAAAGGAAAGGGATATTTAAATGAAAAGGTAAAGCATAGCTTAACCCTTGACCTTTTTACTCTTAGTGGAAAATTACAAATGGATGAAAAATCCTTCATCTTGGTATTTTACATGATGAATTGTTCCCTTTCTTAAAGGTCATTATTTCTCTATAATTTCATGATATTTTTAATGGTGGTCCTTTTTATTTAAATCATATCATGTCTTAAGAAATTGAGTAAGGTTTCTAAATTTTTCGAGTTCATAGATAAATGGAATTATTGTTTTCTTAAGAAGATATAATTATTTATGTGTAATCACTCAAAGTTTTAGATTTATCAAATCCTTGAGAAATCGATTTCATTTTTCTTTGTAAATTTTTTAAATTGTCTACATCATGATTTGTAGTATATTATGTTGATAAATTTAAATGTTTTTGTGTAAGATCTCTTATTTTCTATCCAAATCATAATTGATTTTCCTACATTTATGTAAATATTAGATTTCATTAAAGTTGTCACTAGTATTGCATAGTTGATTTTAGAGAATTATTTTCATGGAATGTATTATTATTTAATATGAATTGAATTAAATATTATTTTAGAGTTTAAACTACTATAACTAATGATATAAAGTTAAAAACTATAGTAAGGAACAAACAATAAGCATACAAAGATATAAAACCCTAACCAAGAGAGATAGGGAAGGTGACTTAGCTGATTTTGTGCAACCTAGAGATGATGTAGCTGATAAATTGTAGGAACATAATGGCTAAAGTTTCATCAAAGATCATCGATGGTTATGGGACTCGAGAACTACACAAGAAATAAGATGCCACGGGAGTATAAGAGCCCACAGGTGCTATTGTCCACTCATATGCTAAGGTTTTTATTTTTTCTAAAGTGGAAGAGCTCCGTTGTTAATCTTCCTTTGTCACTCTATTTTTTTCAATTTCCCTCGTCATACCTATAACTTAAAAAATATATAACTATCAACACATGCCAACAAACCACATGAAACATAATAAAGAATATGCACAATGGGGAGTCGATGACCCCGGTCACCCAAAGAGTGATCTTACGACCGAGTTATTTACTACATCTCGAGAATCCATGTAAGTATTTGTGTATGTGTTTGTAATGATGCCTTAGGTTTCCCTTGTGTAAGTTGCACTATGATAGTGGTGTAGATCTATATTTCTCCAAGTATGCAAATGTGTGAAATGGAATAGAATGAAGTTCCCCTCCTATGATGTGTATGTAGAGTGATACAACCCTTGTCCCTTGTATGAGTGTAATGGATGAATGAATTTTAAATTCTCTTGTGCTTTGATGCAAGCTTAGGTGATAATAAATAATTCTTATTGTTTGACCCTTTATTTGAGATCAATAACTAATTATATATATATGGTTCCCTTGTTTAAAATTCATAATTGAAAGTTGAAAGGCCGGTCCAAAGTTTCAAAAGGTGAACAAGAAATAAAATAGATCCAAAAGAATGAGAAGAAAATAAAGAAGGTCAAGAGCACCTAGGAGGGATAGGATTTTCTAGGAATTTATTTCCTAACCGGGAGCTAGTTTTGAATGTCATAAAAGATAAATCAAGTAACATATTGACATGGTTATAATATATGTAAGGCCAATAAAATTGTAAGAGATAAAGAAAAAGGCCCAAAAGAGGTTTTCAACCACTAGTTTTCTTGCTTAGGAATCATGTTTACATTAGTATCCTTTAGGACCTAGAAATGTACCCAAGTGCATAGATTTTATGTCTACATTTTCCCCCACTTTATGTTTTTGAGTGAATACTCAATAGCATAAAGTAAATAGAATATGGGTACTTTGTAATCATGTGGAGAATAGTATATCCAATAGAGTGTCGAGTGAATAAGTGAAGCATGAATTGATCGTAATGTGAAATGTGGGAACTAGAAATGGGAGGTAGAATCTAGGGGTTAATTTAAAGTGTAGTAGTGTGTTGCTGGAACTTGTGCTTGCTGATGTGAGTATCTTCTTATAAGGATGAACTTGAAAAAGAAGAGAAAAGGAGTGGTCAAATTTTTGTATATAAAAAAATAGGAACATGTGTAAAATGTGGGTAAAATTAAAAGGAAAGTGTGCACCTGATGTATGAGAGAGTAAAAATATAGAAAATCATCATGTTTTATTTGGAGATGCTACCAATTTGAGCATCTTGTTGTCGAAGGTGAGGTTTTGGGTGATATCATGTGAAGAGAAAGTTTTTGGGAGATCTCATGCCAAAAGAAGACTATTAGGGAGAGAATTATGTTTTCTCTCCTTCCATTAAACTTCTCATAATCACCACTACAAATGGCACATAGTTGATTATAACCTTATGTAATATGTTGTAACCAAATTGTAATTGAAATGTAACTTATTGACTAGATTCTATAACTAAAGGCAAGCGCATGATACTAGAGAGTTGTACTAAAACTTCTAGAAAATATGTTGAATTGAGAAACCGATTGCTTTTCCCCTAGGACATAAGTGCCTATCGGGACACAAGTTCCAATCACTATTATCGATACTAGGCACTATATTATGCTCTATAAGTCGATTCCCTGAGAAATTTGTGACTATTTTCTTGTGCCATTTATTTTGTATTGTGTTGTTTTGGAGCTCAAAGATGCTTTAGGGGTGATATATGCACCTAATAGATACCCCCCTCATTTTTGGCGCATGTGATGACTATAGGAGAATTCGGCCCAAAGGAGAAGACCTGATATTGATGTGTATATCGAGAGAGTGGATACTTGTAGTGGGTATGTGATGTGTATGGTAGAAACAAAGGAACATGCAAACAAGATAGGGTAGTAACAAGAGTTAGTATAAAAGTGATATTATGCAAAAGAAGACAATGTACCAAGCAACTAGGAAGTCAAGATGGACTATGATAATTTGGTTTCATACATGGGACATCACTCATAATGACACGAGAAAATCAAGGCCAAAGTGGCCATTATAAAACAATGATCAAGAAATACATAGGGCATAACCCACAAACAATAGAAAACAATAGTAAATGATAAGTGATAGATAACCATCATTGTTTAGAAATCTACAAGGAAAATGCTAAACATGAAACACCATTTATTATGTTAGAAATATACATAGTATTTCAAAGCATGTATATACAAGGGAAAAGGAAAGTGATAGTAACAAGACGTAGTAAATAATCTAATAATAGGACATGTGATGTGTAGATTGTGGTAGTAGTAAAAATTAGATTCCCGAGAAGGTTCGGTGGGACTATTAATGATCATTTCTAAGAATCATGCATCATGTGAGAATATGTAATGGTTTTCCATTCACCTCAAGATACCAAGTGAACACACATGTGTATATATAAAAATATGATGACATACACGAGTATCCAAGTAGCATATGAAATAAAGTACAACATGTAAATAGTATAATCTAACAAGATTAAATACAGCCAATCTGTGTAGATGTCGTGTGCATGGATGGTGTGTTTTGATATGTAAAATGTGTAGATGAGAGCGCCACGTTTCCCCTAGAGAATGTGTGTGTCGATGAGGTTTTTTAGGAATTCTCCCTCAATGGTCAAGTATGAACCTTAAAATAAGATTGTATCATCAGATTAATGATGGTACAATGTGTGTACCAAATATGGGAGAATGCTTGAAAATATTTATCGTCAAACAAAGAGCATAGAGAAAAGGAGCTAAGAAAAAATGATTTAGGGTTCATTTAAGAATTGGAACCTCAACATTCAAGTATGAACCATGGAACTAGAGTGCGTCATTAGGTAAATATGATACAATGTGTGTACAAAATATTTGAGAGTTCTTATAAAGATAGGCATGAAGAGCGGACCATGAAGTATAGTAGAGAAGCTATAAGTAGACACTAGAGACAATTGATAGTGATGTGGGAAACTACAATGCCCCCTAGTGTGCAAGTGATGGAAAACTATTCAAATATAGAAAAGACAAAGGGCCCCTTATCTAGTGTCCCGAGAAAGATAGGGCATGTGACAATGGTCTAAGATTGATGGTGTAGGAGAATATCTATGTGTATGTGAGGGATACGAATGTGGTGAATGAGGTCGAGAACACCAATAAGAATGGGCTACCTAAGTAGGGGACTTAAGTCGACAAGGTGGACTACTAGATTGGTGAGGATGATGGGTTTTTGGTGTAGGTCATGTATGAATGGGAGCACTAGGTGTAAAGATAGATTTGGAATTGAGATTCACGAGAGGCCTAGATTTCATGAGTATGGTGAAAATAGAGATAAGAGTGGGCTGAGGTAATGGTGTATGTGATGGAATACCTTTGATGGCGACAACTTGTTTGTTATGAATTAATTAAGGATGTAAGTGGACCATGGAAGGGATAATCTAGGTAGCATGGAGCCAAGGAAGACCTAAGACCATGTCACAACCCTTTATTTCAAATGTAATGAGGAATGGTGTAAGTATGGTAAGGGAACCAATGATAAGCTGGAAGAATGACATGATTGTAAGAATTAGGGACCAGAAATGTGATTAGGGAGGTTGGAAATTTGATATCTAAGAGGAGTGTGATAAAACATGTATTGAAAAGGGCTGATTAATGGGCCAAAGTTTTGTTGACTGTATAAGTACCAATAAAAGCACTAATATGTGGAAAATCAGGGGAAAATTTAGGATAATAATCATGATCTGAGAATGTAATAACCGACAATCACATATCAGTAATATCACTAAGAAAATCAAGTGGTCCCGATGAAGGAGGAGGCACAACTTGATACATATAGTTTGTATAAGAATCAATAGTTGGTTTGTTGAGTTTGGGAAATTGGCCATTGAAGATTTTAAGATTTTGATTATCATTGGTGACTTAGACATAGATGGCTCAGGAGCTCGGTTAGGTTTTTTTCTATAAGATCTTGAATAAGATGCTTGAGTTTAAATCAAAAACCAAGATAATTACCATTGCATTTGTGATATTCATAGTGTACATTTCCATCGTAATTATGGCCACATAGGCAAGAAGGATAAAAATTAAGTAATAGAAGAAGAGTAATGTGATCACATTTAATAAGTTAGGTAATAGGAACTAAGGTGCATAAGGTATCCCGGTGAAAGTGCATCTCATGGATTACAATTGAAGTGTGGTGGGTGTAGAAACATCATTGAAAGTGGTTTTATCTTTAGGAGGATTAGTAGATGGTTTAAATGTGGATTTATCTTGATACTTACTAGAGGAGGAGGATGAAGCGTTGTCATATTAGTTAAATTTTTCCATAGATGAAATATTTCTTTCAATGAATTTGAGTGTATGGCATGATTGATCAAAGGAGGGAGAAGTCTCAAAGATGAATTTTTTTAAAGAGGCAGTAAAATAATTTAAATAAAGAGATCTTGCAGTTATGAATCAGCTACGACATTGGTCATCTTAGTAAGGTTGTTGTTATATTACAACACTTTGTCTTGTAAATGTTTGTTGGATCCTTGTTTGATATTAGCAAGTTCTGCATAGGATATTTTAGTACAAATATTTATAGAAAAAGGAGAAAGGAAAGGGTCAATTAATGATGTAAAAGAGGTTACTAAATGAATAGGTAGATTAAAGAACTATCACATAGCATAATCTTGTGATCCTTGAGAAATAATTTATCCAATAACGTAAGGTCATGTACATAGTCAAAACATGCCACATGAAAGGATGGAAGTTTCTTTTGAGGACCACCATGGCCATTTAAGGTGGGAATATTTGGTGCAATGAAGTTAGGATGCAATAGATAAGAGGAAATGGCGAATGCAAAAGGGTTATTAAGGAGGAGTGAGGAATCTAGATATGGAGAGGAATGTGAAGTAGCCTGCTATAATTGGTGAATTTGGGATTGTAAATCACGATACAACGAGGTCTGGGTCATGAGTGAATGAAGAGGATCTAGGTTGTGTATGAGAAGTATTGGGAGGAGGGAGGGGAGTGGTAGTTTTAGTAATAGAAATAGGAATTAATAAAAAGGTTTCTTGTTTGATTCATGGAGATTTCACCAAATGATTTAATATAAATTGAATTAAATCTAATTTTAGATTAACTACTGCAACTAATTATATCTTTGGTGAGAAGCTACAAGAAGGAACAAGAAATAAGAATTAAAAGATATAAAAACCTAAGAAAGAAAGACAAGGAAGGTGACTTAGCTAATTTCATGAATTCTAGATATGATCTAGACTAAGAAATTATCATAAAAACTCTAAAAATTGTCTTTAAGGCTCTTGATGGTTTTGTGACTCATAACTACACAGAAAAAAGTGTGCACGAGGAGGACGAGTAAAAGCCTAAGCTCTAAAGTGATCGAACTGGATGCTACCGTCCACTCAATCGCTAAGGTTATCATCTTTTCTCGGATTGGTGGAGCTTCAATATTAATCTCCTTTATCACTTTAGTTTCACTCCAATGGTGTTGGATGTACCTCTAACCTACAAAATAGATAACTAGAAACACATGCTCAAAAATCACATCAAACCTAATAAGTTAGATGCATGATGGGGATTCATGACGACTACAGTGGTCACCCAAAGAGTGATCTTATGACCAATTTATGTACTACAAATTAGACTCTAGGTAGTTCTTTTTGTATGTGTGTGTAATGATGCCTTGGGTTTCCCTTATGCAAGTTGCACTCGATTCATGGGGCTAGATATATATTTCTCCAAGTATGCAAATCTATGAGATGGAATAGAATGAACATCCCCTCCTATTCTATGTATGCGAGTAACACAAACCTTGTCACTTTTATGAGTGTGCTAGATGAATGCATTCAAAATTCTCTTTTTCCTTGATGCAATCTTAGGTGATGAGTAGATAATGCTTACTTCTTGGCCCTTTATTTGAAAGAAATAAATAAGTATATATATATGATTCCCTTGTTTGAATTTTGTAATTGATAGTGTAAAGGCCAACCCAAAGTTTTAAAAGGTGGTCGGGAAGTAAAAGAGACCAAAAATAATAAGAAGAAGATAAAGAAGGTCGGGCACACCCGGGGAAGAGAAAGAGTGCCTGGGTGCTTCTATCCTAACTGGGTGCTAGTGTCCAAGGCCATTAAAGATAAATCAGTAATTTTCTAGAAGGGGTGTAAGATACGCAAGGCCAATAAAATTTCAAGAGATAAAGACAAAGGTTCAAAAGAGGTTATCAACCAATATTTTTCTTTCTTAGGAATCATGTATACATTAGTATGATTTAAGACCTAGAAATGTACCTAAGTGCATAGATTTTTTGTCTACATATTTAAGGAACTAATCATATTTTACTCGGGCATAATTTAAATATCTCTTTTTATATTATTTTTTCTACAATGTGATCTCTTGTTAATCTTACAAATTATTTAGAGATATTCACCAATATAACTTTGGGTCATGTATGTGAGGCCATCTCTTTTAATTATATATCTCTCTAAATATTTATATCATTAATTTGTAATATGTAATGAATAAGGTGCGAGAGAGAGATGTAAAATTGGAAGCACTAAGCATATGACCAATAGAAGTGTATCGAGAGTAAGAAACAATGGGAGGAGTATCATTGGTACACATAAATAATTTTCATGTAAATCGGGAGACTAGGGTGCATCCCAAGAGGAGGTAGATGTGCAATGTATGTAATTTCATTAGCCTAATGTGTAAAAGGAATATTACAAAGAGTATGAATATGAGGTGTGGAATATGCTATAACAATATCCATAGAAGAATGTGTAGAAAGGGAATTATGTGTTATGGCATGGGTATGCATAATATGTAACCAATGATGGCCTAAAGCTATATCCCATTTCAGAGTAACTACTATAAAATTGAATTATAAATGCTAATATAAAATATGGTACAAACAAACTAGCATGTAAATGTGAAAACCCTAAGAAAGAGGAGGAGATAATAACACTTAGTTGTTATACATGTAATCTAGAAGTGATCGGGGCAGGGTAAAGTGTTGAATAAGATGGGAAGAGTGTCATAAATGATCTCTAGAAATTCTAGAGTTCAGAATAATTCTAGATAGGGGAACCCACAGCAACACAGAACGCCAGGCACTTGTGATCTGTGTAAATACTCAAGATGTGGTTTCTACTATGTCGTAAGGGTTTTGCAGTTATTCCCTATTGATCTCTTGATATTTACTCCTTGATCAATAAAGATACTTGTTACCTCTAAGAAAGAAGTTAACCTTCACATACCCACAAACAACATCAAACCTAAAAAATTAAAATGTTGAATGGTGAGTCGGAATTACCCCAGTAGTCACCCCGAGAGTGAACTTATGAGTGATCATTGCACTACATCTCAAAATCCATGTAATTATTATGTGTGTGTAGTAATGATGCCCTAGGATGTCCTTGTGAAAGTTGAACAAGATAGTGGGATAGATTTTTTTCAACGATGCAAATGTGTGGATGAAATAAAATTAAATTTTCCTATTCATGTTGTGTATGCATAGCATGCAACCCTTGTCCCTTGAATGAATGATAGATAGATTACTTCGAAGTGTTTAGTGCTTGGTCCATGATTTTGAATATTGTAATTGACAACTGGAAGTCCGAACCATAAGTGAAAATATTTCCAAAAGATAAAATAGACCCTAAAAGAGAAAGTAAGGTAGGAAAGGGTCAAGGGAACCCATGAGGGACAAGAGTTCCGGGAACTTTTTCCGGGTGGGCGCTAGTGTACGAAGCCATAAAAGATAAAAAATTTAAGTTCCTACAGGATATTAGGGTGTGAAAGACCAAAGAGAAAGCAAGAAATAAAGAAAAGAGTCCAAAAATAGTTGTCGACTAGTAGTTTTCTTTCTTAGGAATCATGTAAACACTATCATAATTTTAGGACCTAGATATGTACCCAAGTGAATGATTTTGTGTCTAAATTTTTCCCCACTTTATGTGGTTGAGTGAATAATCGATAACATAAAGTAGATAATATATTTGTACCTTATGATCTTGTAAATTTTTGGTGATAGAGTGCCGAGTGGACAAGTGAAGCATGGAGTGATTACAAAGTGAAGTGTGGAGACTAGGAAAGGAAAATTGACCCTAGGGGTGAAGTGAATGCGTAATAAAATGTTTATGTAGCTTTTTCTTGTTGCTTCTTGTAAGGACAGACCTATAAACAAAGAGAAAGAGAGTAGTCAAAGTTATATATATGATAGATAAGAGAAACATGTGTATAAGTATGTAAAGAGTGTAAAAGTGTGTAAAAAGGAAAGTGTGCACTTGATGCAAAAGAGTGTAAAGGATAGAAATGTGTCTGACTTTTTGTGAAGAGAAATTCTTTTGGGTGATATCATGTCAAGTGCAAGTATTTTGGGTGATCTCTCACCAAGTGTGAGATGGTCTAGAAATCTCACACCAAAAGCGAGTTTTGGGGAGAGAGGTCTAGTTTTACTCTCCTTCTATGAAACTACCCCATAAGAACCACTACATATGGTAGGTATGTCTTGATTTTTATGTTTTTCTTGATTTATTCCAATTTGTTTGAATTGTTCATATTGGTTCTGAATTGTTCCAATTGTACAAATTGTAGGAGGTAGAATGCATTATGTGACTAGATATTAGTTCTTGTTATTGTAAAACTTCTATGTAAACTATTGAATACTATGTTGTAATAAAAATTAACTATTTCACCCCAAGGAAATTAGCACCTAGGGGAGGAGAAGAATGCACATATGTTAGTGTCTAGTTTTTGGCATTGGTGTCTGCTCTATATGTGAGGTCCAAGTATATTTTTGGACCATTCGTGGATTGTGTTCTGTGTTGTTTTTGTATTATGTTGATCTAAACTATATCTATGAGCTGTTACAAGGGTGATTTTTTCACCCAATGTATGTCCCCCTCATTTGGGGTGCATGTGACATTTGTAGGATAATGCGGTACAAACGAGAGGACCAACAGATGATCTAAAGTGGATGCATACATGGGGTAGGGTATGTGCACGGTATAAACTAAGGCACATGCAAACAATATGGACTAGTAACAAGTGTTAGTTGTAAAATTAGCTAGCATGAAATAGTAATCGAGTGTAACAAATAAGTGTGAAAACTATTACCAAAATATTGTTCATAGTATGAATACTTAGGAGTGGTTTGGGTTATTTTTAGTAATAGTTTTTAATATTTAAAAAAATATATGAGTGTGCACAATTAGTTTTCATGCACAACTCATAGAGATAGGAATGTGTGAGAATATTTTAGGATTGAGAGTAAGACTAGGGAATAAAGGAGAGATATGGGGATAAAATGATAAGACTTGACTCAAGATTTCGGGAGCAAGAAATTGTATAAAATTCCCTCTCATATTCAATATAAATTGCTCCATTCTATTTACATTAGGTTTATATCTTTAGTAGTTTTCATTTCTTGTGTTGATTTAAATTAATTATTGCTTAATTTATTTATGTAAATCTAGAGATTTATCATCATCTAGTATCAAATAAGGTTAGGAAGATTTATGAGAGTGATTGTAGGACAAAACCGCAGCCTCAAGGATGTAGATCTGAGAGTTTTAAAGCTTCCATCACCATTTTCTGGATTTTGATCTTAAAACAAATGACTGGTAATTCATGTTTTTCTCAAAAACCCAGATTTAGAATTTTCTAAAATTTTTGGGTTTGTTTATTTGTATTATGGAAAAATTATTTAAAAATATTACAGAAACCCATTTTGTATTTTAAGAGTAATTGTGGAAACAATTTTGACATTTCTAATTATTTTGTAAAAAAATAGTGAGTGATTTCTAGCAATAAAACTCTGATATGCTTTATTATTTTGGTTAAATATAAAGCTGGTTACTATTATAAGGGTGCATTATTGGTTGAACTGACACCCAATATAATTGTAAAATGATCCTCAAAGACAAATGCGGCTAAGTTAACAACATCATGATGGAGGATGGAGGCATAGGAGGATGGAGGCAAATTGGCATCTCTTGTTAGTCACCAACAAAGAGATTGCTTCATGGTATTAGTGAACTTTTATTTTTGTTGAGTGCTTTTTTACTTTATGTTGTGATAATGAATAGAAGTAACATTCCTGTTTAAAGCTCCTGCATGAGCAGAATTTTTTTTTGTAATCCCTCTAAGTTAGAAACAATGATGTGAGGAAAATAATGTACGCTGCTATGTAGTGGTTAGTTCCACTAGAAAACCATTTTCTGAGTTGGAGGTTCTCTTTGAAAACCTCATATTGTTTGAGTTATTGGTACTCATTGAAAACATTCATTTCTTTGTAGATCATGAGCAAGTATAGGAGATAGCTTTCCCCATGTTCACACTAAGGGGGTGACTGTTACCGAAATATTGTTCTTAGTGTGAACACTTAGGAGTGGTTTGGGTTATTTGGTAGTAATAGTTTTTAATATTTATAAAATAATATATGAGTGTGCACAATTATTTGTCATGCACAACTCATAGAGATAGGAATGTGTGAGAATATCTTGGGATTGAGAGTAAGACTAGGGAATAAAGGAGAGATATGGGGATAAAATGATAAGACTTGACTCCATGATTTTAGGATCAAGAAATTGTATAAAATTCCCTCTCATATTCAATATAATTTCTCTATTCTATTTACATTTGGTTTCTATCTTATGTAGTTTTTATTTCATATGTTGATTTTAATTAGTTGTTGCTTAATTTATTTATGCAAATCTAAAGATTTATCATCAAAAACAAGATGGACTGCGAAAAGAGGGTTTGAAACATGGTACATCTCTCATAATGTCACAATACAATTAGGGCCGAAGTAGAAAAAAGCATACAATGGTCAATCAATACATAGGGCATAGCTTGCAAATAATAACATACAATAATAAACAAGATCAAGAAAAATATATCAGATAACCATGGTGGTGTATAGTCCTACAAGGAAAATACTACACATGAGCCACCCTTTAACATGTTAAAAAGATAAATACTATGTCAAAGTTGGTATAAATCATCGAAAAACAAGTGCTAGTAATAAGAATTAGTAAATGATGAAACAATAAAACATGTAGTGTGAGAGAGTAGTCAAGGTATATGCCCACAAGAGCCTTGGTGGGACTTGTAAAAGGTACAGTGCCAAACATCATTGCAATGTGTAAAAACCTATAATATATTTTCATTCACCACAAAATACCAAGTGAATGTGCAGGTGTGTGTGTGTGTGTGTGTTTATATGTAAATATGATGCCATACTAAGAATCCCTCTAACATGGAAAATAATGTGTAACATGTTGATAGAATGAGATAACAAGAGTAAATGCAACCAAGATATGTATGGATGTGATGGTGTGGTATGCAAGATGTGAATATGATAGGCAAAGTGTTCCTCCTAGCGAATGTGTATGAGATGAGGTTCATTTATAGGGACCCTTAACAATCAAGAATGAACCATAGAACAAGGGTGTTTCATTGGGTAATGTGTTGTGTGAGAATAGACACTAGAGATATGTATCATGAAGCATAGAGCGTGAAGTGTAGTAGATGTGAGATTCATTTCAGAATTAGACACTTAGTAGTCAATTATGAACCGTGGAACTAGAGTGCATCATAGGGTAATGAAAATACAATATGTGTATCAAAGTATGTATATGTGCATAAAATGATTAGTTATGAAGCACGAGCATGAATTTTGTAGTAGCGATTAGAGACAACTTGATAGTTATGGGGGGAAACGTGATACCCCAGTGTGTATATAAGGAGTTGTTAGTAAATATATATGATCATTGTGAGAAAGAATAGCCAAAGTATGTAAAGTGCACTAAAGGATGTGTATCATATATATGAAGTAGTATGTGTTCCATGAATAGAAGGATCCATAAGTAAGCACGAGTAGCAAAGCGTGTATGGAGTACTATAGGAGCATAGAGAGATATATAAAGGTGTTCTTGTAGATATGAGAAAGTTTTGCTAGCAAAATTAACATGAATTGCAAAGTGAGAGTGATGTATAGATGTATATGTGAATACTATAAATAGAAAACTACTAATTATAACATGTGGCTATGAGGAGTGGAGATCTTGATGTCCCCAAGTGTGCGAGTAATGGAGATCTATGTGATGATGCAAGAGAGACCATGTCATGGTGGTGGAATTAGAATAGGTAGAAGATTGCAAAATCTATCAAATATTAGTATCAACATGGTGAGGGGAAACCACGAGAGAGTCTAATATCTTACCCCGGATGAATAAGCGTGTATAAGCAATAAGAATGTACCCATGAGGAGAAAATAGAATAGGATTATAATTGTGCATGTTGGAAATAGTGTAAAAGTAAGTGCAAAAATAAGGAACCATATTTGATTCAAAATATGTGTAACATATGTAATGCTGGGATGCTCATCAGTAGTAATGAAAAGTAATAAGTGCAATTTGTGAATATTATAAGCAATAAAGTAGTATGAACTAGCCCCTATGATCATAGTAAAAAATTTAGAAAGAGGGGAATAGATGGCTGCCATGAATGTAACAAGATAAGGTGTAGCCATAGTAAATGAATCATGTATAGGATCGTGGAAAGTGCAAGGATTAGGAATCAATGTAAAACTAACATACAATGTTGTAACATGTAACCAAGGTGCAGAGAGAGATGTAAAATTGGAATCACTAAGCATATGATCAATATAAGTGTATCAAGAGTGAGACACAATGGGAGGAGTATCATGGGTACCAATAGATCGTGTAAATCAACAACACTAGGGTGAATCCCAAGAGGATAAGGATGTGCAATGTAGGTGATTTCATTAGCATGATGTGTAAAAGGAATATAACAAGGAGTACAAGCATGAGGTGTGAAATCTACTATAGCAATATTAAGACAAGAAGATGTAGCATGGGAATTATGTGTTATGACATGGGTATGCATAATATGTAACCAAGGATGCCCTAGATTTATATGCTATTACAGAGAGTAACTACTATACCAAAAAAATTTATAAATGCTAATATATAGTATGACACAAGAAAACTAGCATTTAAATGTCAAAACCCTAAGTAAGAGGGGAGATAATAAAACTTAGCTGATATCTATGTAATTTGGAAGTGATATAGGAAGCAAAAATTATTGAATAGAGTGGGAAGAGTGTCGTAAATACTCTTTAGAAATTTTAGAGTTCGGGAATAATGTTGGAGAGCATCACCCACATCTAGATAGGTGCACTTGAGTGCTTGCGGCAACAAGAACTAGGCACTGTGATGTATCAATGCTCATAATCTAGTTTTTGTTGTGTCGTAAGGGTTTTTAGTTCTTACCTATTGTTCTCTTTATAATCACTCCTTAATCGTTGAAGATACCTGTAACCTACAAGAAATAATTTCACCTACACATACCCACAAACCACATCAAACCTAAAAATAAAAATGTAGAATGGGGAGTCATAATAACCCCATCGGTCACCCCAAGAGTGAACTTATGACCAATCACTGCACTACATCTCATACTTTATGTAGTTCTTGTGTGTGTGTGTGTAGCAATGATTCCTCTAGGATTCCCATGTGCAAGTTGTACAAGATAGTGGGCTAGGTTTTCCTCAATGATACAAATGTGTCGATGAAATAGAATAAAATTCCCCTTCCTATGTTGTGTATGCAAAGAATTTAACCCTTTTCCTTGAATTAATGCTAGAAGTATTCCTTTGGACTATTTTATGCCTTTGGAATGCAAGCTTAGGTGATAACAGTAATTTTTAGTGCTTGGTCATTGCTTTTGAAAACATAAATATCTATTTATATTATTCTCTTGTTTGAATTTCGTAATTGACATCTGGAAGGAAGACCCATAAGTGAAAAATATTCCCAAACAAAAAAAAAGTGAGTAAGGTAAGAAATGGTTAGGGGAACCTAGAAGGGATAGGAGTGCTTGGGAATTGTTTTCCTTGCTTGGCGGTAGTGTTTAAATCCATAAAATATAAACAATTTAAGTTATGACTAGGTTATAGAGGGTGAAAGACTAAAGAGAGAGAAGGAGATAAAGAAAAGATGTCAAATATAGTTGTCAACCACTAATTTTTTTCTTAGAAATCATGTAAAATGCTACCATGCTTTTAGGACCTAGAAATTTACCAAAGTGTGTGATTTTTTTTCTACAATATGAAACTCAGACGATCTTTTTATTCAACTACTCTCTTATAAAATTGTTTACAATATCTATTATTTTCATAGTATCCTCTTTTCAATCTTAGCATGGGAATGATTACAATGTTTTATTTTTGCACACACCATACAACACAAACAAATGAAAAGAGAGGTCACCAAGTCACTATGCGGCCCCATCACTAGTGGTTGTGAAAGGTCATTGAATGACCTATAGCCTCGATGTCTCTATACCCTAGTGTGACGTGTTTCTTACTCGGTGGATTGGAACTTGAAGCTCAATTATTACCAAATTGTGTTTATTTATATAACTCCCCCACCACAATTTGAAATAACTTAAATGTCGATTTCCATCGAAAATGTATCTAGTTTATGAAGAATTTATTTAAACTATTAGAATTTTAACGAGCATACATGTGATGACACGATTCTTGTACAATGTAATCTTGTTGATGGTGAATCACAGCCCTGAATGTTTACAACTCGACGGGTTGAGACTCTCAGTGTGATTGCATAACATGGAGCTTTTCCCAAGTGTGGGACCTTGCGGAATCGGAAAATCTCTCCGGATGAAGGCTAGTTCCTATTCCTCTATTCAGATGCACACGTAAAAATGAAGAGGGTTTACTCAAAAACCTAATCTAACTTGCCAAGGAGACAGGGTAAGAAGATGCATAAAAATAAACCTAAACTAACAAAGGTGATGCAGGAATGAAGAACACCTGTCTTGCCAATAAACACAAACCATTAAAATGCAATGCAAGATCATACACAGATAACAAAATTTGCAGTGAAATATCAAGAGGATGCAAATGAACATAGAGAGGGTTGAGAATCATCCATAGACATGCATTATTTTCTCCAAAGATGATACAATACACTACAAAATGCCAAGAGTCAAAGTTACATTACAATTTTAGATGGGAGGTTTGAACTCCACAAATTCACTTGCCAAAGAGAAGAAGGGAGGGGAAAAACAAGAATTTCCAACCTTTAGAAAGAAGCCCCTCCTTAAAATTTATAGGAAGAATGAGAGAGGGAAGAGAGAGGAAATCCAAACCTACCCCAACCACCTCCAGATTGCATTTAATTCATCTCATTATGACGGTAGGTGAGAACCCTAGCAAACTTAAAAAGTGGCAAACTGTATTTTGCATTTTTAAGAAATTTTTCCCACCCAATTAAATATATCCTATCATAGTTAGACAAAGGACCTGGTAAGATTTCAGAAAAGTCCAACCTTGCGTGAATCCGAGCTCCCTGTGAAAAGTTATGGCCATTTGAATATTTGGGTCAGGGTTTGCTTCCTGTCAGTGCTCAAAATGTTGCGCCTCCTGAAGGTGTGCCATAGGTGCATCCATATTTGTGTCGACATCCTCTTACATGCGCCAAAGGCGCATCCATATTTACATCGACACTCTTTGACGTGCGCCACTTACCTACGCCTTGGGCGCAAATTTTCCCTTATCGACACTCCGTGTTGTGCGCCCTTTACATGCGCCTTGGCGCATCCATTTTCATGTCGACACTCTTTCTGTGTGCCCTTTACCTGTGCCTTGGGTGTGAATTTTCCCTTGTCGACACTCCGTGTTATGCGCCTTTTACCTGTGCCTTGGGCGCGAAATTTCCCTTGTCGACACTCCGTGTTGTGTTCCCTTTACCTGCGCCTTGGGGCATCCATTTTCATGTCGACACTCTTTGCTGTGTGCCCTTTACCTACGCCTTGGGCATGAATTTTCCCTTGTCAAAATTCCGCGTTGTGCACCCTTTACCTATGCCTTGGGCGTGAATTTTCCTTGTCGACACTCTTTGTTGTGCGCCCTTTACCTGCACCTTGGCACATCCATTTTCGTGTCGACACTCTTTTCTGTGTGCCCTTTACCTGTGCCTTGGGCACGAATTTTCCCTTATCGACACCTTGTGTGTTGTGTGCCCTTTACCTACACCTTGGGGTATCCATTTTCATGTCGACACTCTTTTTTGTGTGCCCTTTACCTACGCCTTGGGCATGAATTTTCCCTTGTCGACACTCTGTGTTGTGTGCCCTTTACCTGCGCCTTGGCGCATCCATTTTCGTGGCAACACTCTTTTCTATGCACCCTTTACCTACGCCTTAGGCGTGAATTTTCATCGGGCTTTGAGTTTCTTTGATTTCCATATTCTTCTGTTTTCCTATATCTACCCGGGGAAAGATATATACACAGATACATTTGATGAAACTATTAAAAAAATAACAATCACGGTGAATTAAAAGTAATTGACTAATAATTTTTAATACATTTTTTGAATTTCTATAATGACACTTTATTTTGAATAGCTACGATGACTAGATTTTAAATATCTCCCTTTTTTATATTTAAAATAGTTAAAACCTATAATTATGGGTTTTATTCCATAACGATCTATTAAAATAATAACATACACTATAGACTAAAAACTAAACACATTTAACCTAATAGACATAGACAATTAGTGACCCAATAAAATGAAAATAATATTAAAACCAACCCTATTTTTGGATGGAGATTTAAAATTTAGGTTTAAAATGTGTATATGTAAAATATACTAATTATAAAAGACCCGTGTATTACATTTTTAAAGTTGTATATCTTGCTAGAGCGCTCCAGAGGTGATGGTTATTCACTTTGGATGACTTTTTCTTCTTTCTCCATTTAATATTTCAATTCTCCTTTTGACTAAATTTGAAATATTATTCATCAAAAATACATGTAGATCATTTTTTCTTTCACTAGAGGTGGATTTCCATCCATAAGAATGTTTTGACAATGATTTCACCATATATACAAGCATAATTTAAAGATGATTTAAAAATATATCTTATGTGTATTTTCTTTCTCTTTCTAAAAAAATTGATACATTAATACGATATCGGATGAGTAAATTATGTATATTTTTTTATGTGATATCGATGAGTAAATTATGTCTATTTTATCGTGCATACATTTGATATCTTCTCACGAGATTTTAAAATATTATTATTCTTTTTTTGTTGGACTTGTACATCATGATAATTTAACACCATTGTAAAGTTTAAAGTTATTTTCTCACACAAATACCAATCTAAAACATAATTTCAAAATAATTCTATTTAGTTAGTGAACTTCATCCATGAAGGAAACTAGTAGTTATAATGAAGTTTCCCAAGAAATTTGTAAGATCTAATACTCATCATAGAGACAACCCGACTCTCATTGAATATCATAGGAATATCCTTCTATGATATTGTTATCTCAATTTTCCCTAGGAAAAATTGATCAAACAAGGCCCTGTGTAGGAAGAAATTCAAGGGACAGTCCGTCGTATGATCCCACGTTTCAAATCCAACAAATAGGTTGTAGATGAGCTCTAAAACAAAGGTGAAGAGTCAGGGAAGGAGAAAACAGATTTCAAAGAAACCCGAGAGACTCAAAGCGAGAGAAACAAAGAAAGACTTGGAGGTTTCGGGCTTCATAAATGATTCAGAGTGAGCCAAAATTGGCTAAGTATGGAAGAATCTGTGGAAGCTGCCAAGTGTCTCAACGACATATCTCTAAAAAGTGAAATCCAAAAGGCAGACTCAAAAAATCATGGGGATTCCACAAGTCTAGGGAACAAAAAGAAAGTAGGCCCAAAATGACTAAGTATAAAGGTGTCAGTAGAAGAAGCCACGTGTCAACGTGGTGTTCCTTCAAAAGTAAAATCTTGGGCAGGTTTTCAAATGCACATGCTCCTTCCACATGTTCTAGGTCCAAAAAGGGACAAATTTGAGGGTTGAATAGTCAAAGAAAAGGAATTTTGGTAGAAGGAGCTAAGTGTCAGCATGATGCCACTTCAAAAGTAAAATTTGGTGCGGGTTTCCAGACAAGCGTGAAGCCTCCACGTGTAAAGCGTTAGACTTATGGCCCTACCAAGAAAATGGAATTAGCCAAAAACATAGGGGCGAGAAATCCACGTAAGGTGCCACGTGTCTCCTCGGTGTACCTCTAAATACTGAATCCAAAAGTGGTCCCCAAACTAGGGCCAACCCGACAAAGGGCTATGTTGAAAATTCAAACCGGGAAGGCGGGTCGTTGGAGGCAATTTGAAACTTTTGCCCCGAGAAGGCGTAAAGTGAAAAAATGAGCCGCACCTCCACTAATGCCCAAGGATCCATGTTTGAAGCCTCGGTGCATGTAGGGTGGCCAGCTGGGAGAGACTTTTTCCCAAACGGAAATTTTGGACTTGTGGGCCCGAAGATAAAATTTTGACAAAAATGAATTGTGGGGCTGTGGGGCAATTTTTGCATTCTATATTTTTTGGTGCCAAAGGGAACAAAGAAAATTTTTGGCCCACAAACTTGTTTTGCTAGCTGGTTTTCACCTTTTTGTATGGACCGACTCAATTATTCAAATGGACATATCTTTCGACCCAGTGCCGAAACTCAACAAATTTGGCACCATTGGAAAGGTCTCGACCTCGTCTACACCATGGAAAGCTGAAACTTTAATTTTGAGGAGGTTTGGTGGGTGAAAAATAGGAAACATCTTCATGTCATTAATATGTAATCTGATTTCTCCAACAACCATATCAGATTTGATTCGATCCGCCATTCTCCCTTCTTCAACACACCGAAACAGATATATAGTGGTGAACTCGAAAAATTGTGGGTGGATTTGCAGCAACATTAATGTCCAGTAGATGAGCTCCAAAATCAACTTTACTACCTTATTTCTTCTTCCCCCTTCATTGCATCTATAAAGGAAGGAGCTGGGCTCATTGTAAAGGGTTAGAGATTTTTGTTTTCACACCCTCGCTTCTCCTTTGATCTGCGAGACAAGTTCTTGGAGTCCTAATCTCCCATTCAAGTTTTAATATGAATTTTTTTCCTCCGGCTAAGCTGTAATTTACTATATCAAATCTGGAGCAATAATATATGTTTGTGTGTGATTCTCAACCCTCTCATGTGTTCATTGTTATCTTCTGATCTCTCATTGCAGTTTGGTTATCTGTGCATGGTAGTTGTATTATATTTCTATGGTCCATGTTAAATTGCAAAATGTGTGTTTTAACATTCCTTTGGTGCATCACCTTGTTAGATTAGGTTTATTTCTTTCACATCTTCTCAACCCTGTCCCCTTGGTAAGATAGAGTAGGTTTAGAGTAGATCCTCTATAATTTATTTTTGTGCACATGAACAGAGATATAGGAACCAGCCTGCATCTAGAGATCTCTCTCAATTTCAAATTCCCACACTTTGAGAGGTGCTTCATGTTATGTTATCACATTGAGATTCTCAACCCATTTGGTTTACAAACATTCTGGGGTGTTGTGATTTTACACTAATAGTTTTGGCACGTGCAGTGGGACTAAGAAGTCTCCATATTTATTATATAAATATTGATGTGCACTTACTATAGTTTTATCTTTTAAGAAGCTTTTAAATTGCACATATTTTGACTCAAAAGATCACGGTCCACTAGTTTCAAAGTAGCTCAGGCTTGGCTGATTCATGAGAAGAATCCAGACTAGATCAAGAACTAGATAAGAAGGGTTATTTGTCTATCTAAACTTATCCCCCAGACAAAGGAGAAGAGGAAAAAAAGACCATAGGTCTCCATCTACACCAAATGAGAACCTTGTCAACACCTCGTCCTAATAGGTTGTTCATTCAATGAACAAGGGTTCTCAGTCAATCATAGTGGCACAACAACCCAACCCCTATGTCGATTTCATTGGTAGCAGCCCACTCACCCTCAATACACAAAATCCAGTCCTAGTTGCAGTATTAAAGAGTATCCCATATTTCACTAGAGAGAACCAAACTTCTCCTAGTGATCACATTCAAGACATTGTAAATATCTACATAATTCATGAGATCACCGAGATGAAAATTGCAGTCAAATTGTTAGCCTCTTCACTCAAGGGTAAAGCTTCGTAATGGTACAGAGTCTAACAAGAGGCTCTATTAAGACTTAGGACCATCTGTGTAAAGATCTTTATAATCAATTTGCAGAGAAGGGAGATAATCTATCTTTTTGGAACAATCGACAACAATCAAGAGGGCCCCTATTGAGAAGTCGTGATTTTAACTTCAGATTCAAAGGACATGGGATATGATTCCATTAGTTGTAAGGCCCACTGAGATGAAGGTGTTTTCTTATACTTTCTTAGAGCTCTAAATTCTGATATTTCTTTAATGATTCAATCAATGGGAGGTACAACCTTACCTATAGCCTACAAAATTTATATTAGAGCTGAAATTGTTTAATTCAAGATGGTAAAATTGCTCCTAGGCCACCTATGCCTCGTATTCGGAACTAGGAGCTCCAAGCACTAGAAAAACACCTACGTTAGCTCCCATACCCACTCCAAGGGATCGAGTTTAGCTGAAGCTTGCACCTCATCCTCTAGAACTCCAAAAGAGCCATAAGAAGTTATAAAACAATTACTACGGAGAACCAAGGGAATGAGCTAGTGACCATCAAGAGGCAATAAGCTCAGATTTTTAGGTCATACCAACCTTAAGCTCGA
This sequence comes from Taxus wallichiana var. yunnanensis, assembly GCA_018340775.1. Lineage (NCBI taxonomy): Eukaryota > Viridiplantae > Streptophyta > Pinopsida > Cupressales > Taxaceae > Taxus > Taxus wallichiana. The sequence goes on from CM031240.1 coordinate 948,768,924, forward strand.
GTGATCAAGCTAGCCCCCATACCAATAAAATATACAACAAGCTTAGGTTGCAAATCAAAATCAAAACCAAGGACAACCTCAAGCTGCTAGGCCTTACCAACCATATGATCCAAACACAGCTTCAACATTAAGGGCCTTGGTTCCAACACAAAACAACATGGCACAAGAATATGATTGGTGTTTATCACGTGGTTAGCCCCATAACTAGTCAATGTGTTTCAATGGTGCACTAAACCAAGCCTTGATTGTATAAAATATTGGTGTTTCCCAAGATCATAGTCAAGAAGAAAATTAGTAGCAAGAAACCCATAAAGAGGCACCTCCAAGTGAGACCATGCTTGTCAATTGGCAGGTTGAAGATTTTTGTGGGATGAATCAAACACCTTCTCAAAGTGTAGCTACCAATACACGGTCCAAGAAAAGGAATATTGGAGAGGGACGGTTATCAAACTTAGGTAATCCTCAACCCTCTATTGTTCCACAAGGTATTGGAACTCAAAGTGCAACTCCCAATGTGCAGAGTCAGCCCAAGCCACCTTCCAGACCCACTCAGACACCGGTTGTAACGACCCATGTGCAAGAGAAAAATGTACCAGGGAAGGGGCAGAAAAAGATAGCTCATCCCCATTTAACATCATTGAACAAATGAAGAAAACAAATGTGAATATTTCAATGTGGGAGTCATTGGATATCCCAGGGTAGAGAGACTTGTTGCAGGTTGCTATGGCCAATTGGTCAGCCTCAAATCAGCCCCCCAATCAATAAGAGAAAGTGCTTACCAATGCTGCTCGGCCTGAAGGAAACCATGGAGGACAACAAGGTAAGAATATGAATCCCCTTTGTTCTATGTTTCATTGATCATTGGGGACAAATTGGTACATAATTGCATGATTGATTCGGGAGCAAGTAGCTTTGTAATGCCAAAGAAAATAGCTGATCAACTGGGTCTTTAATACGAAGTAATCTCCAAGGGTGTAGTGAAATTGGATGGGATAGCGGTAACAATGGTTGGATTCATAAAGGATTTGAGCCATACACTGCAAGAATGCCCCAATGTGACTATATTGCAAAATGTATCAGTCCTAGAATTGCCACCACATTTTACATTGTGTTTGTCGAGAGACTTAACTACTAAAATTGGAGGCTATTTGTCTCCTGATTGGTCACATATGCTTTTTAGAATAAGGTATGGAGCCAAGGCTACGATCATATCTAAGCCCATTGCAGATTACCATATTTAGCCTCATGTTCCCACCCACGAATTTGAAGTTTTCATCTTTTGATCAAGAAGACCTCCCGAGGCACTTGTGAGGTAGATACCAAGGTTGGGTGTATTCAAGACTTGACTCTCGATGAATGGGAAAACAAGAGGCATTATTTTGACCCCTACAAGGAAATAGAGGAATCTAAGCTAGGAGTCTATTTTTTCATGAGGAGAATTACCCTATAACCGACATCATTTAGCGAGAACAAAAAGATGATAATGAAGTATGATAATTTTTCTTTGATGACTCAAAGAGTACACAATGAGCCAAAGGAGGGGCTATGCTTGTTTCGCCTCAAGGTATGAAATACTACTTAGCTTTCCATTTCCAATTTTCTTGTTCAAAAAATACAGCAAAGTATGAGGCTTTGGTCCATGGACTACATTGGGAAAGGAAAAGGAGTATAAAGAACTTGCAAGTGTTTGGTGACAGTGAACTAGTTGCTAATCAGGTCTAAGGACAAAATTTTTCCAAGAATGACCTGTTAAAGAGCTACAAGAACCGGGTATGGGACCTCATCAAGGATTTTGAGGCATTCAACATCAATTCCATCCCAAGGAAGAAGAATGAAGTAGCAAACAGATTGGCAGCAATTGGGGCATCCTTTGATGTTGTGGAGAGTATTAAGAATGATAAATCTCAGCCCCATATCAAGTTGGTTGTGAGGCCAGCTGTCACAGATAATAACACAAGTTAGAAAGTCTTTGAAAATGATCAACAAATTGTCAACTTTGTACAAGAAGAAGTTGAGTTCTCCTTCAGGAACTAAGGCAAACTGGAGTAGCAGTATGGCGATCAAGTAGTGCAACTGAGGACAAACAAACTACCAAAGTGTCTTGTCACTTTGGAATCGATCTTCAACCCAAATGACCAATTCCAAAAGGAGAAGGTGAATATTTAGGTAAAGGGTGAAGATTCAGAACCCATTTCCATAGAAGAAGGCAAAACATTGCAGATTGGCAAGGTAAGAACTCAACAAGAAAAATCTTAATTTATTCAACTTTATCAAGAATTCCCATATGTCTTTTCCTAGGCTTACAAATATTTAATATGATTCAACCCAAAGTTGGCACAACATACTATCGATCCGGATCTAGAATCTAAGCCTTGAGACGAGAAGCAAATGCTAGTAAACCCTCACATTGAGCCTCTCATGAGAAAAGAGTTAAACAAGCTAATTGAGACTAGCATCATCTTCCTATCAATCATTCATGTTGGGTTGAAAACTTGGTGCCTATGAGGAAAAGAAGTGGAGAAATTATCTTGTGTGTGGACTTTCATGATTTGAACAAAACATCACTCAAGGATCACTATCCACTTCCATGAATGGAAAATATCTTACTGATTATAGCTGGCTCTGAGATATTTTCATTGTTAGATGGATACTCAGGCTATAATTAGATAATGGTGAAAAAGGAAGATCAATTTAAGACAAAATTCACCTTTGAATGGGGTACATATTTTTATAAGAAGATTTCATTTGGACTATCAAATGTTGGAGCAACATTTTAGCGAGCCATGGACATGGCATTTAAAGGATTGATCAACAATATGGTTACGATGTATCTAGTTGACATCATTGTCTTCTTAAAGAGTGTTACGAGACCATCTCTTCCACCTTAGACAGGTATTTTAGAGGTGTAGAAGGTTTAGAGTGTCATTAAACCCAAAGAAGCGTGTATTCTTGGCACATGATGGGAAATTGTTGGGCCACATTGTCTCAACGAAGGGTTGACGATTGATCACGAAAGGGTTGAAGCCATATAGACACTTCCATTACCACAACACAAAAGTATCTCCAAGGCTTCTTGGTGAAAATAAAATTTGTTCACGAGTTTTCCCTGATTTTTCAACTCTTGTGAAGCCTTTAACAATGATGTTAAATAAGATTCTTGCATTTAAATGGAAGCGAACGTAAAGAGAGTTTTAAGGCCATTAAGCTCGTAATATCACAAGCTCCAACTCTTATTAACCCAAAATTCTCAAAATACTTCATGTTGTATGCTTTTGGAGGGTTGGACATGATCTCGGCTATCTTGGTTCAGCCCAAAAAGGAAGGGTCAAAATAGCCCATAGCCTTCTTCAGCCAAATCTTTGAGGATTACGAGGTAAATTACTCTTTCATTGAGAAGCGAGTCCTTCTTGTCATCGGGAGTTGTAAGAAGTTTAGAAATTTAGTCTCGAACAATAAGATTCAATCTGCTAGTATCCCATGCTTTGGTGTTAAGCATTTTCTCCGAACAAGGACATGAATGAGAATAGAGGAGGTTGGATCACTCGGGTAATGGAATATGATATTGAAATCAAAGTGACCAAACCGGTTCGTAGCAAGGGTCCTGTGTGAGAATATCACTTTGAAGCAACAAGATGGGTTAGTAGATGAAGAAGAGGTTGTCTTGTTACTATAGAATGATCAAGAGAAGCTAGCTAATGATGCACTTGTTCCATGTTGGACTCAAGCCTTGGTGCATTATCTCCAAACAGGTTTGTGCCCTCCAAAATGGAACAAAGCAAAAAGGAGATACTTCAGACTACAAGCCATCCCATATGTACTTATCGATGGTGTTTTGTTCAAGAAGGATATCAATAGTGTCCTATTGAGGTGCATTGGGACAAGCCAAATTGAAAAGGTATTGCATGAGTTCCATAATGTAGAAGTAGGAGGCAACTTATCTCCCTAAGTAATAGCTCTCAAAATCATGAAAGCTGGTTATTATTGGCCTATAGTGTTTAGGGAATGTTACTCATAAGTCAAGAAGTGACACAAGTGTGCATTCTTCACGGGGAAGGAAAAGTTAGATGCCCTACCCCTTTGCCCAATTTCAAAGTGGATCATCCATTCATGCAATGGGGAATTTATTTCATTGGGGTGATTAACCCAAATTCAAGCCAAATCCATGAGTGGATACTTATAGCAACGAACTATTTCACCAAGTGGTCAAGCGGTGGCACTTAAAGAAGCAAATGAATCCAACATAGTTGATTTATATGAAGGAATAACCACCGGGTTTGGAGTCCTGCCACTATTATATCGAGATAATGCATTGGCATTCCTTGGTACAAGGATCATTGAATGGGTGGTCAAGAATGGTGTATACATCGGCACTTCATCAAACTATTACCCTCAAGGTAATGGCCAAGTAGAGTACACAAACAAGAACCTACTAAGGATTATCAAAAGGACTCTTGATGAAAATCAGAGAACCTAGTACACAAATCTCAAATCAGCTCTATGGGCTGATAGTATCACATCCAAAGGTCATGAGCAACTCCCCATACAAGCTTTTATATGGAAAAGATGCAATATTTCCCATATCATTGGAGCTACCCACTTTTGAGCTCATGAAAGCTGTTGGAGCTAGCCGAGTTTGAACCTATGAAAATCATGTATGCGAGTTGATATAATTAGGAGAGGTAAGATAACATGCAATATAGATCATGGAGAAGGATCAAGCATTGATTAAGAAGAGTTTTGATAAGAAATAAAGAGTAAGGACCTTTCAAGAGGGGGATTAGTTCTAAAGTGGGATGCAGATTGGGAAAACCGGGAAAGCATTATAAGTTTGATGCCATTTGGAGTGGCCCCTACATGGTCACAAGATATAAAATTAGCAATGCCTTCCGGATGGCTAAGTTGTATGGTGAATAATTATATATTCTAGTCGAGTGGGATCTACCGAAACATTGCTAATAAAAGGAAAAAATCCTCGCCCTTATAAAGTATTAGCATAGGAATTTAATTTCTACGAGTTCGTATGCACATTGTTTTGTTGTAGTTTAGGTTTTGTTTCCCTAAGTGTTGTGGCACAAGTTTTGTTGCTCCAGGTTTGTGTCATTATAGAGTTCAACATACCTCCAGTGAATACACCATTCCCTTCATCATTTATAATAGGGAGACCCATGGTCACCATGACTTGATTGCTCATTGTTTAATAGAACAAATACAGGAAACTAAAATTGGGTCTCAAATGGTCCTTTTCAAGAACACAGGCGGGTTCTAGGTTGCCTAGTGTAAATGTTGGATTCAAGCTTTAAGTTCATATCAGATAAGGCTATCAATTATGACTATGTGCCCAATGGATAAAAGAAGACAACTAATCTATTCATCTAGCAAGCGAGACATCCGTGAGTGAGTCGCTCAATTGTTATCTCAATTTTTCCCCAGAAAAATTGATCAAACATGACCCTGTGCAGGAAGAAATTCAAGGGACGGTCCATTGTTTGAGCCCGCATTTCAAATCCAGCAAACAAGATACGAATTGCTATAAAATAGAGGAGCAAGGTCAGGGAAGGAGAAAACAGTGTCGAATAAAACTAGAGGCTCAAATGAGAGAAATGGAGAAATACTTAGAGGTTTCGAGCTTCAAAAATGATTCAGCGTGAGCCAAAATTGGCTAAGTATGGAATAATTAGTAGAAGTTGCCAAGTGTCTCAACGGCGTAAGTCCAAAAAGTAAAACCTAAAAGGAAGACTCGAGACAAGCGTGAGGCTTCCACGTGTCTAGGGTCTAAAAAGAGAGTGGGCCCAAAACAACTAAGTATAAACGTGTTGGCAAAAGACGCCGCATGTTGACACAACACTCCTTCAAAAGTAAAATCCTGAGTGGGTTTTCAAATGCACTTGGGCCTTCCACGTGTTTCAGGTCCAAAGAGGGAAAGAGTTGGGGTTGAATACTCAAAGCAGTAGGCCAGCGGAAGGAGCCAAGTTTCAGCATGACGCTACTTCAAAAGTAAAATTTGGAGTGGGTTTCCAAACAAGCATGAAGCCTCCACGTGTCCAGGGTAAGACTTATGGCCCCGCCAAGAAAAAGGATTTAGCCAAAAACACAAGGAAACTAAGAAATACGTGGAAGGCACCACATGTCTCTTTAGTACACCTCCAAATATTGAATCCAAAAGCGGTCCTCAAACTAGTGCCAGCTCAACATGTGGCCATGTTGAAAAGTCAAAGCAGGAAGGCGGGTCGTCAAAGGCAGTTTGAAATTTTTTCCACAAGAAGGTGTAAAGGGAAAAAATCAGCCACACCTCCGCTGATGCCCAAGGAGCCACATGTCAAGCCTCGGTGCATGCGGTGGCCAAGGAGGCCTAGGAGAGACATTTTTCCCAAATGGAAATTGCGGACCTGTGGTCCTAGAGATGGTTTTTTGACAAAAATTAATTACAGGGCTGCGGGGCAATTTTTGCAATCTGTATTTTTTGGTTTCAAAGGGCACAAAGTAAATTTTGGGCCCGTGGACCCGTTCTACAAACTGGTTTTCACCATTTTTGTACGAGACCGACTTGATTATTCAAATGGACATATCTTTCGACCCAGTACCCAAAACTCAACAAATTTGGCACCATTGGAAAGGTCTCAACCTCATCTACACCATGGAAACCTAAAAATTTAATTTTGAAGAGGTTTGGTGCTTGAAAAATATGGAAATGTCTACATGTCATTAATATGCAATCTGATTATCCCCTACAACCAGATCAGATTTGATTTGATCCATCATTCTCCCTTCTTCAACACACCAAACAGAGATATAGAGTGGGGGACTCAAAAGATTGTGGGAAGATTTTGAGTGGCATTAATGGCCGTAGTTGATCTCTAAAATCAAGTTTCCGCCTCGTTTCTTCTTCGCCCTTCACTACATCTATAAAGTAAGGGGCTAGGCTCATTATAAAGTGTTAGAGATTTATTTTTTCGCACCCTCCCTTCTCCTCTAATCTAGAGATGAGTTCATGGACTCCTAACCTCCCATTCGAGTTATAATACAAATTTTTTCCTCTTGGCTATTTGTAATGTACCGTATAAACTCGGAGCAATAATATATGTTTGTGGGTGATTCTAAACCCTCTCATGTGTTCATTGTTATCTTCGATCTCTCATTGTAGCTTTCTTATCTGCGCATGGTAATTGTATTAAATTTCTATGGTCCATATTAAATTACAAAATGGGTGTTTTAACATTCCTTTGGTGCATCACCTTATTAGCTTAAGTTTATTTATTTTACATCTTCTCAACCCCTGTCCCCTTCATAAGATAGAGTAGGTTTAGAGTGTATCCTTTGAAATGCATTTGTGTGCACCTAAACAGAGGAATAGGAACTGGCCTACATCCGGAGAGCTCTCTCGATTTCTAAGTCCCACACTTTAAGAGATGCACCATGTTATGCTATCACACCGAGAATCTCAACCCTTTTGGTTTGTAGAAATTTAGGGGTACTATGATTTTTCACTAACATGACTACCGAATGAGAACTTTGGTAAATTTTCTCACATCAAAACACAAAAACTCACAGTTCTCACATAATTATACTTCATTGAATATTGTACTAAAACTTACATGTTTATATATTTCCAATCTTTTATTAATAAGAAGATATATACAACCACTAACCATCATAAAATTCCTATAATATCTCCATAATTATATCTACGCAATCTCTTTAAACAACCTAAATAACTTATACATTATAAAAATATAATTCTAACTTATATATATATATATATATATATATATATATATATATATATATATATATATATATATATATATATATTATATGTAGGAAGTGTTTTACATGTCAATTCATATCTTACCTTATTTTCACTCACTAACCCATAATACTTCATTAATATTTCCAACATAATTATAAATATTTGTATGTACATTTATCTAGCTACAACCTTTATCTAGCCTTAGGTAGCTTATAATTTTACCATTATTGACAAAAAAATGGGTGGGAAATCATCATGGTTATCTGCAGTCATTTTTTGTAGTGTTCTCATTGTCAATTATGCTCCATATATATTATTCTAATGTTATTAAGGGTGTATTCCTTTGGATTCATAAATTTTAAATATTAGACGAGTTAACTACGCCTCTTACTTTTTGCCTCGATATGAGATTAACTTGTGGAGGAAAACTCATTAGACTTAATTAGTTCTATTCTTTTGCACTAATTTCACATGGTGTAGATTTGAGCTCCAACACTTATTTTAGAATTTTTGGAGGATATTTTAAAATATAGACATATTTTCATGAGTTATTTATAATATATTTTTAAATAAGTCATTTTTTTAATCTAAACTCAAAAAATAAAAATAAATTGAAATGTTTGGTGTATATTGTGCCTTTATTTCATGTTTATGAGTAAATTCGTTGTCCTTTAACTACTACTTCTAATTCCTAACATATTGAACAAATCATTTCTAAGGCTTTGACCCTATAAATATTTATAAAGAAATAAAAAAACAAAAAAATGTATTTTTCCCACTTTGTTATGTTACACATTCCATTGCATTATTAGACGGAAATCTTGAAAGTAAGAAATTAATATTATATAGGAATTTACGCCCATGCACAAGGATTCTTTCTATGCAATTTTTATTGATAGAATAAATCCTTTTCAAATGTTTCCTAAGTTCCATTACAAATATAATCTTACATTTTAAAAAATATATTTCATGTATTGATGGGTATATCCAAAGGACATGATTATTCCATGTACCAATGGGTATTTATGAGGTGCAATCATATCAGGAAGTTTGGTATATTGATATAGAAGTACATACAAAGAGAAACATATTGTACTAATAAGGTTTTGTTCCATAACCATTGTAAAACAATAAAATCAATTGTATTAATAGTTGTACGATAATAAAGGAGAAGAACACTTTGTTAGAATGATGAATGTATAATTTTAAAAAAAATGTCATCTTCATTGTTTTATGGTTTGAAATTTTCAAAAAGACATGCAACCAATTTGAAACAATACCAAATCCAAAATTATGATACACTAAAATTATTAGGAATTATATTTTACAAGGGACTCATTTGATGAATAATTTCTTCATCACATAAAAGGGTTCAATACAACATGGGAAGCACTACAAGAATGAAAGGATTATATGATTAACATTCATAATTTAAATTTATACAATTATGATTGATGTTGTTCAAACTTATTTGAAAATTGGTGAAGTAATGATTATGGATTGGGAAATTAATTAAACCAAGCATGATGTTAGAATTAATAGTAAAATAGATTATATATATATATATATATAATCTATTTTACTATTAATTCTAACATCATGCTTGGTTTAATTAATTTCCCAATCCATAATCATTACTTCACTATATATAACTACCTTCAAGAAACCCCTATTACTAGCTATATTTTGGTCTTTAAAAGAAAGTAATCAATTTAGCTCACTTATTTTTAAATAAATTGGGTGAAAGGATGTTAAGAGATAAAATACCTTCAAAATAAAGACTGAAATCACAAGAGAAAATTTTCTATGGTCATCAAAAAGGTAATTATTACAATAATGCTTCTTCTTCCAATAGTGAAGGAAATGATAGAGGAAAAGGTGGAAATAGAGTACAAGAAGATAAATTTAGTAGAAAAAATGGTTAATGTCATGTGAAGAAAAATGACAAACAAGAATTGCACTATAAATAATTTGGTAACAATAAGGAGTCGTAAGGATCATGAGTGAAAAACATGTTGGGATAACATTAAATCTTGTGAAAAAAATATGAATAAAATAAGGAGGAGAAGATAATATTAGAATCATATTTAGATCATTTTATGATTGAATGTGTGTTTTCCATTTTAGATGATGTAATTATGCCACAATGAGTTCAACATGATTTAATGCTTGGGTCCTAGATTTTGGTGTCATAAAATAGATGAATTTTCTAAGGGACTTCTTTTAGGAATTTCATGAAGAATTATGTGGTCCTATATATTTTGAATATAGAACAATTCTCGAACCGAAGTTAAAGGGAAAATTTAACTCGGGTCACAAGGAATTATAAATTTCATTATTCACAGTGTATTATACCTTCCACAAGTGCAATAATACTTATTCTTCTTGGTGTTTTGTCGACAAGGCTAGTCCATTTTTTGGATGATGGATAAACACATAAATAAGAAGAAAATGTGATCCTATATATTTTTCTTGACTATATTTGGGGAAAGAACATTGTTGAGGCAAGCCTTCAATTTCAATTAAAAAAACCATCTCATTGAAGAAGGAATGTCATGAAATTTTTCATGTCATGCAATATTTGGGCATTAAAATTTAGATATTATTTGAATAATAAAAATGTAGTGTTGTAGGTTTCTAAAATTTTCCTAGGAAAATATAAAATTGTGAACCATTTGGAAAATAAGATGAGAGAATTAAAATAAATGTGCATTTGATACACTATGATTTAAGTGGTCAATTACTATATCCTTCTACTAGTGGAAATACTTGTACTTCATGTTTTTCATTTTTCAAGTATAAAATAATTACATGAATATATATTTTTAATAACTATCATCACCGAGAAATAGTAATCACTAATTTTTCATGAATGGATGGATGAGAAATCAGTGTTTTTGGGAAACATGGGATTGTATCTAAGTGTGGGACCTTGGTTTTGAGACAAACCTCAAGATAAGACTCATTCCTCTACCGAATCATAATGATAAAATACTCCAAAGAAAGGAAATACAGCTATATAATCCTACTCTAACATCCACAGGGACCAAGGAGAGAGGGAAATGCATAAAATGGAAATCCTAAGCTAAGGGGAGGTGATAACACCAAGAAAAGGGGGAAATACACTCTCAAATGAGTGAAAATGGGAGGAAAATGAAGGAAGAGAGGGAAGACATGAGTGCCACAATCCAAAATAACATTCAAAATCTCATTTTCATGGAGCACAATAGAAATAAAACCTACAAAAGGAGAATAAACATGCACAATATACCTGCAAGTAGATGGAGAGGCAAGATAATGCAATAAACACAAGTTAGGGTAGAAGATAGCCATAAAACATGAATTTTATTGCTTCAAATAGAATGCAAAGTCCATTACAATGAAGGAATAAGGAACAAAAAATTGCAAATATCTAAATCTAAGGCCTACAACTCAAAATAAACATGTAGCACTTGAAGATTAATGCACTAGCATTCCAAGAGGGTCCTACATTTACAATTGCACATCATTTTATGATTTATAGAAGATGGGAAAGAGAGAGGAGGGAAAAGATTGGGAAAATAAAATTTAAACCTTCAACCAAAAACATCATACATTAAATTTATTAAAGTAGGCATGAGAACCTTACCAAATCCATTCCTTATGATATGTTTCATGTAGGAGAAGAAATGGGCACCATACCTCATCAAATTTGGTGGTTGAGCTAGCTGGAACTGTATATTTTAATATTGGGATATTTTTTCCTCTTTTACACAAACATAACCTCACCAAACTTAAGATTTGTAGTTTTTTTTGGTGTAGTACATGATGAGACCTTTCCAACAATACAAAGTTTGTGAAATTTTCACTTACAAGGTGAAATTTTAGGCCCTAGGAAGTTTAGGAGCTTGAGAGGGTTGTGACAAGGTTCCACGTGGGCTACTACTGACCGCATTAATCTATTTATTTTGGATTCGGATGTATCATATGGTCAAAGAACTTGAGGAATGGTTGAATATTTCCACCTATTTTTTTGGTGCCCACTTTAACCACCTTTTCCGCATTCTCTTCCATCCTCTACTTCAATGCTTCTTAGTTCCTCCTACCACTTAGTCACCAACTCGACCATGCAAAAAAATAAAGGAATGCATGAACTGTTCCATCCATTACTAAAAGATCCAAGTCACCTAATTAAATGCTTCCTCAACTCCTTATGCGGCCAGATTAGCCTATCGGAAAACTAAGAGAACACAAGAATGTTACCTAAGTTTCTTCCAAGCCCAATTTGTCCATAATAAAATGTCCCAACCCCTCCATGTGGATGATTCTACGCAATGTGGGGAACATGGGGAAAAAATGAATAGTTCCTCCCGATCCTCCCAAACCCGATTTATCATATTTTTCCCCAAATGACCCTATTTTTCTATTTTTTGACTAAGTAAGGAAATGAGGGGCTAGGCAAAGAGGAAAATAATGTCCTAAACATTAGTTTCCACCACTTTTCATGATTTTATATTGTTATAGTCCAATTGAAAATGTAAATTAACAAAATAGCCCTAGGATGTGGTATTTTGGATAACAATAACAAATCAATTATTTCAAGAGTTCTCAATGAGTTTAAAAATGGTTAAAATGAGGCACGGTCCCATAATCGCATAGTAAGGATTGATAATGGATTTGAATTTGCATCAAAATATTTTTAATCCTATCTCAAGGAGATTAGGATCAAGAATCATCTCACACCCCTCAAAGTCCCATATAAAATGTAGTTGAAAGGATGCATAATACTTTGATGAGTATGGTTTGGGGATTGTTATATTTTAAAGGCATAAAATTACATTTCTAATATGAGTAGCTTGAAAAAAACACTCTATCTTGAGAACAAGTAAACTTAAACATGTTTTCAAATAAAGAGTCCATAAGAATTTTGGTGTGTTCATCTTCCTTAAATGCCAAATATTCATATTTTCAATTCCACATGTTATGCATTAATTCCTAATGAGAAAATAAAAATATTAGACCAAACTATTAAAAATGCATGATTTTAGGATATTTCAAATCCTTAAAGGCATATAGATGGTGTAATAAGAAAAATATTAAATGTCTCTATTGAAAGTTTTTTTCCCCACTGGCAAAATTGAACAACCTGTGCCCACTTCCAATCAAACAAGTAGAAATGGGTAAAAATATGATGACTATAAAAATACCCCATACTCAACCCCTATCAAGCCTTAGACAAGGGAAAATTCAATAAAATCAAAAAATGGGTCCCCAAGGGCAAAATTTTCATTCTAGGCCTCAAAGGGCCACTCAACCAAAAAATAGCTCACCGAGCTACTTGGTGAGTAGCTCAAAAAGCTAGGATATGCATTTGGGGACAAGAGGATGGAGGGATTTCGAGTAGCTCGATGAGCCAAATTGGAGGTTTGGTCGAGAGTCAAGTCGTTTCAACTCTACACGGGATATAATGGTTCGACAACTATATGAGGAGATAGTAATCTTGATGGGTGGAGAGTGTGGCGAATGGATGGGCCTACTTGATGAAGATGTTGTGAGGAATAGTTCAATTTGTGAGCTATGAGGTCATTTTGGTAGCAAAGGGCTCGAGAAGATTGAGCTCTAAATGGAGCCGTGTGGTGAGCTTCAAAGGAAGCCATGGCGGGAGTATGGGATCGATTGTGGAGGTAGTAAAGGGGTGAGATGAGGAATGAGGATGAGCTTGGCATGGATTGAGATCACACAAAGTGGAGAAGCTCGGGCTCATGTAAAATGAGAAATTAATAATGGCCATGGACTTGACCATGAATGCAAAGGGGGAAAATTTAGTTGGGCTCAAATGCAAAGTGAGGTATGGCCCCCTTCATAGGTTTTCTTTGGGGTCAAGGTGAGCTAGATGTCAAGGAAAATGTAAGTAATTCCCAAATTGCAAGGATCCTAAAACCCAAAAGGGTGAGGGTGACGTGGCATGATGTTTCTTGATTCATAGCTCAAACCCCTTTCGGGGTAAACACAGGAGACATTTCAGAGGTTAGGAGGGTGCAATGTCTGAAGCGGGTCGTGCCGAGTCCCTGAAATGTGAAAGCATGAAAAACCGAAATGAGTGGGTGACATGATGAGCTAGGAGTAATTCTAGAGTCAAGGCCTTTTGGGTTAGATTTTTTAGGTTGAAGCGGTAGATACCCAAAATGAGGAGCTCAGGATTTCCAAAGTGCAGATACCTGGAAAATTTGAAACAATGAAAATCCTACCAAAATTGGAGTTGAACATTCACCGAGATGGCATGTTGGGAACCAATCTGAGGTGGTTAAAGATTTATATGGTACGTGTCATGGGTGATATGGTGAGTTGGTGAGTTGCATGTTTGGTTGCAAGAAACTAACTTGCATTGAATCTTGCAGAGCTCGGTTGGTAAGAAGGTGAGCTCGATAGAGGGAAATGAAGTAAAAATAGAGCCAATATTCAAAACCTCATAACTTCGCAATACTCATCCAAATTTAGCAAAGTTATACTTAATGGAAAGGTAATTTAGTGTAGGTTTCAATAATGAAGGCCAAGTGTGAAAACTAAGTAGGTAGGCAAGGTTCAAATCTAGGAAGCAACTAGGACTAAAATGATGATATTGTTATCTCATTTTTCCCCTCAAGAAAAATTGATCAAACAGAACCTTGTGTAGGAAATAATGCGGTTGATTCACTTCTAGGAGCTTGCATTTTGAGCTTGGTCAAATATGGTTGAAGCATGTTGAGATATTTGCAGAGAATTTCGGGAAAATAAGAAGCTCCGAAGTCTAAAATTTTCAGACTTCGGAGGTGGAGCATTTTGGCATTTCAGAGATTTTGGTGGGGAAAAGGAATTAGAAAAGTCTAAAATCCTGAAGTCTAAAAGTATAAAATTTTGGACTTTTAGGTTTCAAGGCTTTGAAGATCTTGGAGTGTGAAGTTGGAAAATGGAGGAAAAGTTCTGAAACCTGAAACTCTTAAATTTTAGATTTTCGGGTTTTGGAACTCTCAAGGTGCTCAAGCGGAAAACTCCACAAAAATTCTGAAATCCCAAAGTCCAAAATTCCAAAATTTCGGACTTTCGGGTTTCGGATTTTTGGAACACTCAAACCCCAAAACAAAAAAATCACAATTCAACCTCTAAAATTCTGAATTCGAAAGTCTGAAATTTTGGACTTTCGGGTTTTGGACTTTCAGAACTCTCAGGTAGAATTGGTGGATGAATAGTAGCCCAATCTCTGAAATGAAAATTTCTGAAATTTTGAATTTCGAGATTTCGGAGGTTGCATGCTTTTCGGACTCCGAAAAGGACATAGCCAACCACCTGCCATTTTTATAGAATGACACCTCAACCTTTAGATGGCCATAACTTTTGACTTGGAGCTCATATTTGCACAAGAAAGGACTTTTGGAAAGCTCTCGGTGTCTACTACTCAACTATGACTAGAAATATTAAAATTAAGAGGATGACATTATTCAAAATGAATAAATACAGTCCACCATTTTTGAGTGTGTCAGGCTTCTCACCTACCAAAATAATGAAGGTATGGGCTTCCTTCTTGCCCAACAAGGCATAGTACATGGGGGTATGGGTTTTGTCATGGAACCCATCATTTTTGCAAGTGAATTCAATGCATTTTGGGGTGGTTGAAGCAAGATTTCGGATTCTTCTCATCTCCTTCTCTCATTCTTCCTATATATTGTAAGGAGGGGCATTTTTCAAAAGGTTGGACAATTTGGATTTGCACCCTCCCTTCTTCTCTTGTTTGCAAGTGGATTTGTGGATTTCAAACCTCCCATTCAAGCTGTAATGCAAGTTTGTGCCTCTTTGCCATTGTAATGTATTGTATCAAATCTGTGGAGCAATAATACATGTCTGTGGGTGATTTTCAACCCTCTCTTATGTTCATTGTATCCTCCTGATCTTTCATTGCAATCTTGGTTATCTGTGCATGGTGGTTGTATTACTTTTTAATGGTTTGTGTTTAATGGAAAATAAGGTGTTCAACATTCCTTTGGTGCATCACCTTTATTAGTTTAGGTTTATTTTCTTGCATCTTCTTAACCCTATCTCCTTAGCAAGTTAGAGTAGGTTTTGGGATAGATCCTCTACAATATGAATGTGTGCATCTAAAAAGAGGAATAGAACCGACCTTCATCTAGAGAGCTTTCCTAATCATGAAATACCACACTTTGGGAAAAGCTCCATGTTATGCAATCACACTGATAGTTTCAACTCATAGAGTTGCAGCATTTTAGGGTGTTGTGATTACGCATCAACAGATATCTTGCCCCTACTTCACCAATTTTTACAAAATTATATTCATTGGAAAGGTAATTTAGGGATACTCAAGTATGGATATATAAAAATTAGATTTCGAGAGTTCTAGAACTTCGAAAATGGAAAGAAACATAGTGGTAGGTGAAGCTCATTAATGGAGGTAGGTGGAATAATAGGTCATCATGAAGCTATATGGACTAGGATCTAGGCGAGGTGCAATCACATCCAGTTCTTTATTACACAAGGAAATTCCATTAATAGAGCAGAGATTTTGCAAATATTCAAGCAATCATATTACATTAAACAATGAATTTTTATGGGTTTTGGAATAATTTTTGGATTTCTTTTCTCTCTCTCCTCCCCCCCAAATTTCTTCTATAATTATGTAAGGCATCTTTGCACATGCAAATGGTTGGTCATTCTATCCTCCCATGTACCCCATTCTTCTTGGGGCTTCAAGACTTCCTCTAAACACTTTAATGGCTTCATGCCTTACCCTACATGTAATGTAATGTGTGAATTTTAAAGAGTAATAAAATTATGTTTTGTGTTAACTGTCCTAAGCTTTGTATGATATTAGTGTTTTGTCTTACCTCTCATTGTAAATAGGTGGTTTTGTATATCCTTGTTCATTACAGATTTCGGTGTGTTGTGCTCATTTCGAGAATGATGTATTGAGTGTGACCTAGTTGGTGGTGTTAGACCACCCTTCCTAGGTTCATTTCTTCATTGTTTTGCAGTTTGGGGAAATGGATAGCACTCCTTTATTGATGTATCACCGCTCCTAATGTAGGCATATTTCATGCATCTTTCTTTCCCGTCCCATTGGAAGCTCTAGATTAAGATTATTCAAGTAGTTTTGCCTACATTAGGAGTAGTTTGTGGAAGGTAGGTTAGGAGCAGGAATCGAAATTCTCTAGAGACCTATCCTATTTCCCAATGTCCCACAATCAAGAAACCTCCATGTTATGAAATCATGTTGAATGTCCCATCTCAAACTAGGCCATTCGAGGGGTGTTGTGATTTTTCTATAACAGTTTTAGCATGCTCCATGGGATAATAAGAAGTCAAAGTTTTCATTTTTAAAACGTTTTTCTATTACAAAACCTTGCCACATTGAAGCTAAGTTCAAACATTTCAGATTTGAGCTTTCTTTACATTTGAGAATTTAGAAGTTGCAAATTTCAAATTTTGGAGGTTTAAATATAGGTCAAAGTCCGAAATCACTTTTAGAGGGCTTAACATGTGCAAAATGGGCTCAAAATTTCATAGATGATAGATCAGGAGTTGAAGTTCAAAAGAGTGTCATTAGATTTTCAAAATTATCATTTTGAGAATTTGTGGATTTTTAAATTTTGAGATTTTGGATTTGAGATTTGAAGCTTCAAATTTTTGAAATTTTCCAAATTTCAGGTTTTGGGATTTCAGAGATTTGGAAATTTTTGGATTTCAAAAGTTATTCAATTTTAGACACTTCAGTTTTTGAAACTTTCATATTTTGGAATTTGGAGTTTCAAAGGTCTGTGCATTTCAGATTTCGTGAGGTTTTGAAGTAGAGCCAAGTTTTCAATTTCAAGATTTTGGAAATCAGTTGCAACACTATCACCTAACCCCACAACCATTTTTGAGCCCTTCAAGGTGTGCATACATGTATTCATTTCATTTCATCAATTTTTCTTTGCATTTGGTGGAACCTCAATCTCCGAGAGACACACATGCAAACACAACTGATGACTCCATTTAGGTGAAAACCTATTCTCTGCGTAGTAATCTTTCCCATTCTTTTCCATCCATTTTTATTCATCTTTCTTTCGACACCATCAATTTTCTTCTATTTTATGAGGCCATGCAATCATGGCTTCTTTCCCTTAATGGAACTCACATTTGTAACAACAAAGTAGTGTTAGTTAGACATACCTCCACATTTGCAACACATATTTTTGGGTCATGATCAACCTTCTTAGGTCCCAAATTACAATGAAAATCAGTAGTATACATGTTCCTATGACCAAAAAATGGACCAGTTTGGTTATTCATCAAACTATATAGGTTTCCAGGACCAAGGGTACACAGAATATGGATGTTACCCCACACCTAAGGATCTAGTGTTCAGCAGAGAAGGTACAAGAATTAGAGTAAAAATGGTGCATCAAAGGGATATATATCATATACAAGCATGCAAGATTGGTTTTAAGACCCCTTTTCCATGGGTAGGCCCTATTCCAAAATACTATAGCCCGTAGGAAAAGATAGACATTATTGTTGAGATTTTTCCAAGGCTCACATAGTGGATCCAAGAGATAGGAGCTTTTGTAGACAATGTCATCAATCTTATCAATGGGAAACCCTTGCATTGTCATCCCACAATACTCTCTCCACTCCCAAATTTACACCATTTCATCGGGATCCTCATTTCCCAAGTTTCCCATCTATTGTACATAATTTTTATCCTCATCCTTCATTTTCTATTCTTCACCCTCATCTCAGTTTCTCTACCCTTTTCCCTTCAAAATACGAGTCCCCTCCACAAGAGAGTGAATCTCCTCTCCCCCGACTAAAAAAACAAAAATAAGTGGAGACCCTACCCACCACTCTTACATTCCTAGGTCCATGTTAGGAAGAAATACATAGAACCTTTAAAGAAGAGTAGCAAAAGGAGGATCCTAACAAGGATGAAATGATTCAATTTTTGAAGAATTGGGTTGCTAAGGTTGGAATTGAGAAGATTTCCTTGATGGTTAAACCTATAGAGGAGGTTGAGGTCGAGTCATGGGTGGTGAAATATGACATGGTTGTAGCAATAGCAAAGAAAAATAAAATTGAAGAGGATCAACAATCGAAGTGCTCGGAGTGCGGTGTCCATGAAGGCACTCTATTTTAAGAAAAGGTTGATCAACCAATAGTGTAAAATCGGTAGAAAGGAAGAAAGGAATGAATCCAGATCCAAGAAAAGGGGAGCATGTTATTGTTATAGAGGAGAGCAAAACATGTTTAGGGATTCTGGTTCAAAGCAAGAAACTCCCAATTCTTGCCCCACTTCATCCTCTTTTGATTCCGATTCAAAGAATAAAATACAACTATCAAATTTTATGTTGAAGAATGGGGAGCCTCGTGGTGAGTTAAATGAAAATCCAAAAACACCATAGAAGAAAATGAGATAACTTTAGAGGCCATACAAGAGGATGAGATCATAAAAGGATTTTTCTCTCTTGTGGTATTGAAGATTTTGATTTCCCTCTTCCTTCATGTTTTGTTGAAGATAACTTTCTTAAGGAATCCATTACGAGAGGAGAGCTTTATATACCTTACTTCCCATAGCAGCCCTTAGGAGAAGAAAAATTATGGGTCCCACATTGCCAATGAAAGAAAAGAGCATGAGGAGGTCATCTCCTTGATAGCATTCACCATGGTGGCACATCGGTTGTCTAAAGATGTGTAAGAATAAGTAAACCTAATCATAGACATTCACCTTTTCTAGGGAATTCTACATGAAGGCTTTCCTACTGAAACTTAGAGTAGCGGGCACATTTGGCTGTTCAGGCCATGCCCCATTGTTGGAGCTGGAAACAAAGTTGCCACAACTAGTCATGTTAACCGAACATGAGGATGAGATTCATATTACCAAGGAGGATCGCGCATCGGTTAGGAATCCTCCACAAGCCTCATATAGATCATTATGGGGAGATATTTGTCTTGTGTTAAGTTGTTACCTTGATTATTCAGGTAAAGGATCAGTCCCCTATTAGTTTTTTACTTGTCTATATAACCATGTTTACCATCAAATGGTTGTTAGTCTTGAGAAAGGGAAGCTATTTTACACTATAGGTGTCAGGATTTGTTTGATACCTTCTCTACTTCTAGTCAGTGTAGGGTAGGAGTAGGTTTTCTTCCAGCATAATAAGTGCTTGGGCACACTATGTAGTTATACTTAGGCATGTATGATTTTGTATTATATACATAGTTTTTGGTTCATGTTTACTCCCGCATAGTACATGGTGTTTCAATAGGCCTCCCGCATGTGGAAGAAGTTCATACTTTGAGGAAACTATTTTTTATTTCGAAAGAAAACAAATGTAGAATAACTAAAATCAGGATTAAGGACAGGTTTTTTTAAGTTTCCATCCTTCCATTCCTTCAAGACCAATCACATATGAACTTATAAGGATCCCCACAAAATAGGAAAGAATCCTCCAATATCAAACCACATGTGAAACTTTTAGAAGAAAGAGAAAATCCAGATTTAGTAGAGTTCCATGATGTAAAAGCTTGAAGAATTGTCTTATTCACAACTCGCATTGTGTAAATACATGCTAAGAAATTATTAGTTGTGTGATTTGTACTTGATAGAATCTGGTTTCCAAATAGTCCATTTCTATCTCGCGGGATAGGATTGAGAGAGGAACAAGTGAAAATTTCAAGTAAAGACAATTTTCTACTTTCACAAATCTTATTTTAAAGATTTTCTTATAAAACTTGAGTGTGCAAGTAGCGGAACAGTTCATGCGAACAATATGTAGGTGGTCTTCGGGATGCAAATTCAATAGGGTTCATTATCAATTTCAGGTATATAGTGACTTTGTGCCTAATGGACATGATAAGGCTTTGGTACAAAAATCTAGCAGTAGATATACATGCAAGTCACCAAATTGTTGACAATTGTTGCCTCTACCCAACAAAAATTGACCAACCCGGGCCCAAATCTGGTCGAATAAGAAGAAATGGGTAAAAATATTATGAGTCTAAAAATACCCCATACTTAGCCCCTATCAGGCATTAGACACAAGAAAATTTGAAAAAATCTGAAAAATGGGTCTTCGGGGCAAAATTTTCATTCTAGGTTTAAAAGGGCCACCAAGCCAAAAAATTACTCTCACAGAGCTACTCGGCGAATAACTTGACAAGATGGGATATGAATTTAGAGACAATAGGATGGAGGGATTTCTAAGTAGCTCGATGAGCCAACCTAGAGGCTTGGTCGAGACTCGAGCCGTTTTGGCTTTTTGTGGGATATAGTGGTTCAACGACCACGCGAGGAGACAATAAGCGCGATGGGTGGTGAGCATGGCATATGGATGGGTAACCTCAATTGAAGATTTTGTGAGGAATATCTCGATTTATGAGCTATGGGGTTAGTGTAGTAGCAAAGGGATTGGAAGGTAGAGCTCTAAACCGAGTGTGAGGTGAGCTTCAAAGGAAGCCATGGTGGGAGTATGGGATCGACCTGTGGAGGTGGAAAATGGGAGAGCCAAGGAATGAGGATGAGCTAAACATGGATCAAGATCACACAAAGTGGAGGAACTCAATCTTGTGTCAAACGAGCAAGCCGGAATGGCCATGGAGTCGACCATGAATGCAAAGGTTGAAAATTTAATGGGGCTTGAACACAAAGTGAAGGATGACCCCTTTCGAGACATTTTCTTCAAGGTCAAGGTGATTTGGATGCCAAAATAAAATGCAAGAAATGTATAAATTACGAGTATCCCAAAACTCGAAAGGGTAAGGGATACATGGCATGATGTGACTAAGTTTTGAGGTCAAACCCCTTTTGAGGTCAACGCAGGAGATATTTTCGGAGGTTAGGAAGGTGTAATGTCCAAGCGAGGTCGAGTCGAGTCCCCAAAATGTGAAAGGCCAAAAACCTAAAATGAGAAGTGAGGTGGTGAGCTAGGGTGACTTCAGGAGTCAAGTACTTTGGGGATAGCTTTCAGAGGTTGAAGAGGTATATTCCCAAAATAAGGATCTCACGATTTCTGAAATGGAGATCCCCGAAACTCCGAAACAAAGAAAATCCCACCCAAAACTCATTTGAACATTTTGAGCTAGCACGTTGGGGACTGAGCCGAGGTAGTGGACGAGTCATATGGTATGTGTAGTGGGTGACATGTTGAGTTTGTAAGGGTGATTTGGTGTGTAATAACTGACTTACATTGAATATTGCAAAGCTTGGTTATTAAGAAGGTGAGCTCGATAGAAAGATGAAGCAAACCCAGAGCCAATCTTCAAAACCTCATAACCTCTACAATACTCCTCCAAATTTAGAAAAGTTGTACTTGATGGAAAGGTAATTTAGTGTAGGTTGCAATAATAAATTCCAAATGCAAAAACTAGGTGGGTAGGTGAGGTTCCAAGCCATGAAGCAACCAGGACTAAAATGATGATATCTTTCCCCTACTTTGACACATATTTTTGGAAAATTATAGTCACTAGAAAGGTAATTTCAGGATCCTCAATATGTAATTATAAAAATTTATATTTCTAGGGTTCTTTGACTCCAAAAATGGAAATAAACACAAAGTGGTAGATGAAGGTGATTAATGGAGGTAGGTGGAAGAATAGGTCATCATGAAGTTACAGGGGTTAGGAGCTAGAATGACGTGCAATCACATCCAGTTCCTTCTCACATAAGGAAATGTCATTAATGGAGTAGAGATTTTGCAAATCTTCAAGCTCTCATACTAGATTAAATAATGAATTTTTATGGGTTTTAGAGAAATTTCAGGATTTATTTTCTCTCTCTCCTAACCCTAAATTTCTTATATAAATATGTATGAGCTGCACATGCAAAGGGTTGATCATTCTCTCCTCCCATGCACCATATTCTTCTTGGGGATTTAAACCTTCCTCTAAACACGTAATGACTTCATGAATTCCCCTACATGCAATGTATTGTGTGAATTTTACGGACTAATAAAATTAGGTTCTATGTTAATTGTCCTAACCTTTGCATGATTTTAGTGTTTTGTGTTACCACTTGGGCCATCGAGACATTCATAGATATTTTACCTTATAAAGTTAGAAAACATACACCAAAAGTACATACAAAGAAATATATAAAGTAAACAAGTTCTTAGAAGATATTTAAGATAAGATTGAAATGTTTACGTTAGGAGGTTATATAGAAGAATAAATCAATGTTTCTTTTTATTCAAAAAAAGTTTCTTCATACAAGTTGATAATATTTATGCGCATATAAAAATAATGAAAATTTAATATGATGCCTTGATAAAAAAATGAAACTTAGGAGTCAATTGATTCTCTACTTGATTGAAAACCTAAATTGCTTACAAGTTTGTATTTTAAAACAAATAGAAATTAGATTGATCACTTGAAAAACACAAGGATAAATGTATCACAAAGATATATGCTCAAAATTAAGGGATACATTATATAAGGAGACCTTTTCACCAATAGATAAATGGACAAATGTTAAGTTTTTTTGGTGTTAAAAGCATAAAAAGATGGAAATTCCATTTGATAGGCGTGAAAAATAATGTTCTTCATGTTGATTTTAGATCCTTCGTTTACAAGATTTATTTAAAGGTTTTATATTTGAAGGTCAAGAAAAAATGTTCAATTTTGTCAAATCATTGTATGGCTTGAAGAAATACCTAAGATCTTAGTATAAAAACTAAGTTAACACCTCTTGAGCATGAATGCCAAGTGTTTTGAATGTGAAGATCCAACTCTTTTTGTCAAGATTATTTACAAAGCAATTTGATAGATCTAGTTATATATTTAGATGATCTTGTTACAATTTGAAATAATGGAATGCAATGTAGTGTATAATTCAAATAACAACCGATTAAATGTTTTGAAATGACAGGTTTTTCATCTTCATTACTATTTGGGTATTGAAGTGATTCCAAGTATATTTTCATCACAACATAAAGTATATAGGTGAAATTATGAGAAAATTTAGAATGACATACTATGAGCCACTTAGAAGGCCAATAGAGAAAAACATGAAGTTGGTAGTAGATGATACTAGAGTTTGAAGATATAACGTTGTATATATAGTTCATTTACAATCTAGTCTATATAACAAATATTAGACTCGAACAATTATTTTGTTGTTAGTGTTCACTCTAGATTCTATAATATCAAAATTCGGTGTGAATCTAAGAAAAGTAATTTATAAATGTAAATTCTTTTGTTTAGAACATAAATATAACCAACACATTAAATATAGAAATTATTAACCATAACTTGATGAGATGACGGATGAAGACGAATCTTAAAAGCTATATAAATGAAATTAGGGTTAGGGTTAGAGAGGTAACACCATTTTATGAATTATGGAAGATGAAAAAGAATTAAAGCTGCGGTAATGGGTTACACAAAGTGTCATCAAGTGTGCTTATGAAATTTGGAGATATAGAAATGATCCTAGGACATAATCACCTATGGTGGATAGAAACACTCAATGTTCATGACCCTCCATGGTTGATTTCAACCTCGATGTTTTGATCTACAACTTAGCTCTCAAACCTAACGTGCCTATGCCCTTAGATATGAAATTTGTTACTAGAATCTAGTGAATGTGATTTTTACCTACAAATAGATTCTTCTTTGTAAAAAGAGGTTAGTCTAATTTTCCCAAAGTGGCCTTAACAACCCCGAATAGTAAGATTTTCCTACATAATACTACCTTGAAAGGGCCTCAAGCTTATGTAGTTCTCCCTATTGGTGAATGTTTGGGAATGTGCATAAAAATGGTTTTGGAAAGACCCTAATAAGACCTCCAACACAACACTTGGCAATGATCCTTGACTTTTTTTGCAACACAATAGAATGATCTAGTGTATAAAAATCGGATGTATTCAAACTTGTGGCTTGTTAGCATACTTTAAGGATTTGACACCTCGATGATAAGGGTCGAAACATATTTTTAGAATGTTTGAGTGTGAGATCCCTAAATATCAAGAGACACCCCTAATGAATATAATGTATGTGATTATGTAAGTGACTTGTGCAAATGATCTTCTACTCAATTGACACTAATCTAATAGGGGTAACTTCTTCTTTTTAAAATTGAATGGTATACGATAAAAATAAAAAATATCATCCTTATATAGAAACTTTGGTTGATTCCTCCCCCTATCATGCTATTTTATTTGGGTTTAGCCTATTACCTCATTTTAGACATGAGACAAGTAGGTGGGAATCTATGTTCGAGAAGTGCTAAACCGAGTGAAAAATTATAACCTAATGGATTTGTGGTAAAAGAATTAAGGACGCTGCCCCTAAGATAGAGTGAGTTTATGTATAAATACGAATATACTAGAAAAAATACCAAACAGTATTGCCAAGTGCCTTATGTCCAAATTTTGGGTACTAAAAGTTTATAAGCAACCAAAAGAAAATCACTAAGTTCTAACAAAGAAAAAAATTCAATATTTAAAAAGAACTCAGAATTTTTACTAAAATACTCCTCCATATAAACGAAGAATCGAATGCATGACTTAAAATAACAATACTATAATATAATGGATTCAATATGATTATATTGATATATAATATTTAATATTAATGAAATGTACGGGTTTTACAAAACATAACATAACATAATTCTAAGGGACGATTGATTTTTTTCCGAAGGACATGATATTCGTTATTAAAAATAAAAGACAAAATTAAAAAAATAGACCCGTAAATTGTTACGTCACTTGAAAAGTCCTGCCTAATATTGAACACAAAGAATTCCAGCACATTAAAAATACATATCTTTATAGGGAGGTCCACCGCATTAAAAAGGACAAAAATGATGCACATAATTACAAATATCCGACCATTGCCCTTTAAATTATATGCAAAGGATAACGCCCACCAACGAAAAGCATCTTTAGACTTTGACAATTGATATGTTTTGTCTCTACGTCTTGGAATCCCGTTTAAACAAACTTTAAAATCTTTCATTATTGGTTTTACACCTTTCATTTTCTCCTTAAATTGCAAAATTTAAATGTTCACGTCTCTTTAATTTGCACATTAAAAATACACAATTGTTTTCATATAACATCTCTTTCAGCTTGTAAAACATGACCTTATTATTATTATTATTATCAATCAATATACAAAACTATACTATTTATATATATATATATATACTATATATATATATTTATACAAAACTATATATATATATATATAAATAGTATAGTTTTGTATATTGATTGATAATAATAATAATAATAAGGTCATGTTTTACAAGCTGAAAGAGATGTTATATGAAAACAATTGTGTATTTGTGGTGTAGTGTTTAACGGATACTCTCCACCATGAGAGGCCCACATTTCAATCATGCTCTATATGATAATGCAACCATGTAAATAATATTCTACTAATAATACTTTTGCATATATATAATTTAAAGGGATTTGATTTATAATAAAAAAGTGCATAATTTGAAGGACGTTCATGCACTACAATAAACAAGTGCCCTCATCAAGAATGGCTAGCATAACCTTGAGCACGAAGGGATCCCTACTTGAAAGCTTGAGGCTCTTTACCTTGATCATGTTCACTCTTCCTGAAGGGCTCCCCTATGCATACACATTCAATGCTCCCCAAAGGGTTCCCCATGTGGAGGGACGTTCAATGCTTCT
This sequence comes from Taxus wallichiana var. yunnanensis, assembly GCA_018340775.1. Classification (NCBI taxonomy): domain Eukaryota; kingdom Viridiplantae; phylum Streptophyta; class Pinopsida; order Cupressales; family Taxaceae; genus Taxus; species Taxus wallichiana. The sequence goes on from CM031240.1 coordinate 948,795,315, forward strand.
CTATTAAAGGGTTCCACATATGCAAGCGAGAGGCCCTCTACCATGAGCACATTGAAGCTCTCAAACGAAGGTACATTTAATACTCATTTGATGGGCTCTCCACATGCATGATCGAGTCTATTTTGCATTGAAAACATTGTGGTCCCCACATAATTGTACCTTTAATGCTTGGGCTAGACGAGATCATTACATGTAAGCTTAAAGCCCTATGCCTTAAGCATGTTCAAGGCTCACCTAAACTCGATCCCCACATGCTAACACATTCAATGCTCACTTAAAGGGCATGCAAGATTAAGACCCTTAAACATAACACATTTGATGCTCACCACGAAGGGATCCTCACACGCAAGCCTGAGGGCCTTTGGCACTCATTTGTACATGCATTATAATATAATCGAGCACTAAGAGCACTCGATACATATCTAAAGGGATCCCCACATCCAACAGAAAAACATGCTTGAGGCCATCTATAACCCGTCTCTATACATATCCATTGGGCTCATGTAGGGACATTTTTTCCATTTTGACAATGTATACATTATTAATTAATATTTACATGAATTACCAAATGCTCTATGAAACATCTTGCTTAGGACTACAAGGTAACTTAGCTTGCTTTATATAGATAGGACGGATAGGGTGCCAAGTCTCCTGGATCTAGATTTTATTGTTGTCCTCCACTATATATATATATATATATATATATATATATATGAGAGACACTATCTCGATCCGTAAACTGTAATAGACCGCATACTATTAAATAGTTTAAAATCGAATCCTTAAATTCTACCCACAAAACACTTGGAAAATAACCCCCGCAAATCACCAATCAAAATACACATACAAGAAAGATTAACAACATGACATGCACAAAACCGATTTATAATGGAGTTTGGCTATATGCTTATGTCTCTCGTGTCCGCTAATGTGACTGAGCCATTAAAAAGTTATTGCAAATACAAATGAAATTTCATTATTTAATTTGGGAAAAATCTACTGCATATAACATGATAAAATCAACTTCCTCCTTAGTAATTCACTTACAAATGGTTTTCTCAAACCCCGTAAACTCTTGATAAACCTATTCTACCAAATTTTCATTTTTATCTAAGGTAATAATAATATTTATCAAGGTTTGCATGAATCAATCAATTTAACATCCCTCTCCACATCATAATTTTGCGCATCCTCCTATCTATACAAAAATATATTTCCTTTGTGCTCACTTAATGTACTTACAAGTTTGCATTGAGTTCCCATTTATAAATTTTTGACATGTCAGTGATGGGTGTGTTGATTAGAATTATTATCTTATCCATTTCTATATTTTGGCCCATTACTATGACTATTGTAGTAAAAAAGTAAGATCATTTTTACACACATTTATTTTATTTTCGATATGCTATACATGGTGAAAAATAGATCCATGGTCAAAAATATCCATTAATGAGTGCATTATTTGACTTGTTTATATCATCTATGTGATTATTGATTTGTTATTAAACATGATTAATTAGTGCATATGGATACTTTATATAGTTATATCCTAGTAAGTTCAATGCATTTCTCTTGTTTTTGTTTCATGCAACTTGTTGACCATTAAACATCCCACTAATCGCCTATGTGAGTAAAATTTGGTGACATGTGTAGGATAATAGTGGGTATTACGCAATGCTTTGGGAATTGTAATCAAGGAGTCTAAATCAGAAGAATCATGTAGTCATGGAAAATGTTTTCCATAGGCATCCTATAAACATGGATCTTGTTTTTAGCAGTTTCGTAGGACTTAATGAACTTTAATAGGGTTGTTAGTGGAAGAACTTAGTGCCTACAATTTTTGCATGATGTGTAACCAACTATGTCTATATAGAAATCTCCTTGAAGAAAAATTTAGTAGTTAGTTGATGTTGGTAATATGTAATACAATTTATAACAAAGTTAGTATCTATTTTCCAGTTATGTACTAAGTATGTTATGGAACTTTTCTGAATCAATATATTAGATGTTGTTTTGAATATCCTGTGGTGTTAAGATTACCTCTGTCCCGAGGAAGAGCAAGGGCCCACTCGACTGGTGACCAGAGGCTTATACCTTTATGCATTCTCATGGATTCTAATAAGTTCTGAGTTTGAATGCAATTACTTATTTCCTTTACTGCAATTTCAATTCAATGTGTTATTTCCTTTATTGCAATTCCAATTTAGAGTGTGTAATTTCAATTCAGTCTGTGTGTGTTATTTGAATTCTGTTATATTAATTCGGTGTGTGCATTTCAATTCCAGCAAAATATTTCCTTTAAATGCATTTCATTACAATAATTTTGTTTCAATAGTTTAGCATTAGTTTTTCGTAGATTAGAAAAGGTAGAGAGAAACATAACAACTAAAACCCCCCAAAAAGAAACCACTGAACAACTGAGTTGCATAAAACTTCATTGCATACAGCCTTGGACACACAGCCTTTGTTTTATAATGACACTAGTAGAAAAATATGTTAGTTAAATGATAAGAGAATATAATGAGCCCTCATTTTTTGTGTCATTACCGGGGACACCATGAGCACAACACACCATTTTATTCACCTTAAATGCTATAGGTGTTAATTAAGTCAATTTATACAACCAATAGAAGCACCGAGCAATGTTTACATGATCAATATTGATGCAAAAGATACTATTGCTCAAGGGAGATTTATACCTCCTCATATTCAAAGAATATCTCCAAACCGAGCACCAGTAGGGAGCATTCAAAGTGACATTGAATCTAATACAATGCCTAGGAGCCCTTATGAATGTTCAACATCATCCTATTGATAACTGAGAACACCCTTCGTAAATAGGAGACAACAGAATAATGAGAACCGACCCTTGGGTAGAACCTTTACCTATCCCATTGTCTTAGCTGAAGATGAGAATGCACGATGAAAATATCTCTAAATCCATCCTCCCTATCTTCTGAGGAATGTCTACGAGAGAAGACCCAGATCAGTTCTTGTTTGAATTCAAAGTTCTTTTTCAGACACATGACTACGTAAAAGACAATCAAAAACTCAAACTAGTCCCTTCCAATCTCAAAGAATCTACTATGAGATGGTTCATGAGATTTTCCCCTAACTCCATTCGTTCTTGGGAGAACATGGAGATGAATTTTTTTCAAAAATATCAAGACTATTACAGGGGAAGAGATAGGAAAGAAAAATTCTTTTAGATAAAGAAAAAGGAAGATGAAAATCTGGAAGATTATCTAGATAAATTTATCTTTCTTCATCAAACGATTGGTTATGAATTACATGCAGAAATCACTAATACACTTTTCCTTAAAAGAATTGATGAGGAAACCAAGGACTCTCTCTCTTTGGAGGAGGTGATGTGAAAAAAATTATCATGGAAAATATCACTAAACTATGTTGAAGTTACTCTAGAACACAAGGAGGTATAAGGAAAAGAAAAGCATCCATGTTTACCTTAGGTACCTGTAACTTCCGGAGGAATTGGCTAACATTAAAATAAACATCTTATCACAATTAACACTAACCATATATGGGCTGAAAGCCAAGACGAGTGCTACAAAATAACCTTTAGAAATAGATTTCCTAAATGCAAGAAGAGACATCCTTTGAGAGAGTGTCCTTTGGATGTCATAGACATGTGTTTGATACGTGATGTCACCGATCACGATACTAATTATTTCATTTTCTTACCTTAGTTGAAATAAAGTTTGAATTCCATGTCTCAAGAAAATGTAGAGGTAAACTTTGTTCAAAGGCCAAATAATTAGGTGTGTATGCCCCTAGACCTGCTCAAAATCCCTAGATGATGTCATGTCCTAGTCAGGCTCCTCAACCTACTTGGGGAAAACCTGAGTGGACACCACAAAACTGGATGGTTTACCCACATCCACCACCATGGATGACTCCATACATCAGCATGGTTGGACACCACCAGCCAATGCAAATCCATGGCAAAACAACAATGGGCACCTCAACAGAATTCTAATCAACAGAGGAGGTTTCAACAACCACAACAAGCTTTAATGGCCCCACCAAAAACTACTAACAACACGGGAAAGTGGCACAAACTAAATTTCCAACCCAAAGTTATAGTGAACCCTAAAAATCACAGATAGCTTCAATTAGTGAAGCATGAAAGAGTGATACAATGAAGGTTAATCTCATCGATAATATGTGACTAAGGTTTGGAAGAACAATGAATAATCCTCCTATTGTTATCACAAAAATACCTAAGGAAAATGAGAAAGAAGAGACACCTAAGGAAAATGAAGAAATTAAACATGTTCCACAAACATAAGCCACTAGGAATGGTCAAGGAAAAGATAAGAATGCACATGCAGCTCCTTTTCCAGAATGATTACAAGAAACTCAAATTGTGGAAGAAACAACACTAGTTCAGGAGTTGAAAAATATGAACATTGAGGTCCCACTTCTAAGAGAAATAAGGGACATTCTTGAGTTAAACCAGACCATTAGAGACCAGTGCATAAAGACACTAGGAAGAAAGAAGAAATACCCAAAACGGTCAAACTGGAAGGGAATCTAGCTGATCTTGTTGCTGGAAAACTTATTCACCAAAATATGGGGATGCTGGGAGTCCATTCATTACTATGTTTTTAAATGGTCAGTCAATATCTAAAGTTTTGGTGGATCTTGGTGCTTCCATCAATTTTATAACATCAAATATGTTAAATGCATTTTCTTTAATAGGATTGTAGCTAGACAATACCGTTATTCAATTGGAAGATCAATTTATTGTTGTACTAGATGGAGTAATTGAGGATGTAATGGTCACCATTGAATCTTGGGAGTATCATGTCAATTTTATGGTTTTACAGCCTAAAGCTCGGAAGTTGGGATATCCAGTCATCTTAGGAAGGCCCTGGTTGGCTACTATTGCTACATATATTGATTGTAGGTTGGGAAAAATGACCATTTTAAATGGGTGAAAATCAAAGAATATTTCATTGTATCCTCCTGCCTAGCCATATGTGGATGTTTGTGAACATGTATGGGTAGATTATTCAGATACTAACCATTTGAGTTCTTCTAATCTAGCCACCATTGTAGTGATAAATCACATAGAAGAAATTGTTGAGTCATACACAATGTCTAATGAAGAGGACACTGTAGTATGGAAATTATAACTGAGGTTACGGAACCATCTATTCTGAATAGAACAGATAATATTACCTTGGTAATTGACATTTCCAATGAAAATTCTAAAAAACCTATGCTTATCATGGGGAATGTATAGTCAATGATTTAAATTGTCATTTAGACAAGGTTATGTCTCTTGAAAATATGACTATTTTGCACATGATTTAGCCTCATGTTTTTCCCTCGAATTATTTAATTACTGATGCAGAGCTCACTATTTTTAATGATACCAAGCAAGTGATTGTTGAAATAGGAAAATAGCTAACCATTGGTAATAACTTAAAGGCCAGCCAAGAGACTAGGGTTGTAGAAATCTTGAGGAAGCACTCCTAATATTTTACATGGGATTATACTGATATGAAAGGGATCCATCCAAGTCTCTACACTCACCATATCTACATTGAAGATTTTGAACCCGTAAGACAACGACAATGAAGAATTAATCCAAAACTTAGAGACATACTAATAAACAAGAAAGAAAAATTGCTGAAGTTAGGATTCATCTATCCTATATCTGATAGTCATTGGGTATCACTACTAGTTATAGTTCCCAAGAAAAATGGTAAATGGAGAATCTATGTAGACTATAGGGAACTTAACAAAGCCACCAAGAAAGACTACTTTCCCTTTCCCTTTATTGATCAGGTTCTAGACAATCTGCAGTAAGAAATACTTCTCACTCTTAGATGTGTTTAGTGGGTATAAAAAAATTAGTATTGCACTATGCGATCAAGATAAAACAACCTTCACTTTTCCCCGGGGTACATTTGCATATAGATTCCTACCATTTGGGATTTATAATACACATGCTAATTTTGAGAGAGCAAAGTGTTGGCCATTTTACAGATCTTACAAATGACTGTGTTGAAGTTTACATGGATGAATTCACTGTCCATGGTTCCAATTTTCATGAATCTCTCGAACAATCTTGAAAAATTATTAACTAGATGTGAGCAACACAAACTTTCCTGAATCATGAAAAATATCTTATTATGGTTAATCAAGGAATTGTTTTAGGTCATCATATTTCGCCAAATTAATACATGTCAACCCCAAAAATATTGAAGTAATTACTCGGTTTCCTATCGTTGTCCACTCAAAATTCCCCTACTTTTAAGAAGTTGAAAATTAAAATTTTGAGGTTAAGTGTCTTTTCTGTTGTCCTAGTAATGTGAAAAGTCAAGAAATTGGGAAAATCTACATTTTTGGGTCATTTTGTGTGTTTTTCGGGCCTGTCGGACATTTTTGTCCCACGTTTCCCAAGTTCATTTGGGCTCTCTGTTCCCGATCGGCCGATTTACCCAAAGTCTGTTCTTTTCGGCCTGTCAGAACTTTTTGTCCCAGATGTCCCAAGTTCGCTCGAACCGCTTGTTCCATTTTCACCCGATTCGGCCGAGTCGCGTATTCCGCATCTTTTTGTCTTAAATGTCCCAATTTCACCTGCACTGTTGTTCCCTTTTCATCCAATTCAACCGAATCACGTACTTCAAGCGCACTTTCATCCCGCATGTCCCAAAAGCATTTGTGCATCTTTTCCCCGCATCGCCCGAATCGGCCGAACCACGTACTTCGCGCTTTCGCGTCCCTCGTGTCCCAAATGAACCAAGTGCCATTCATGCTAATTTTTCCCGCTCTACCCGAATATCTTGCTTTTTAATTTGGTAGATATGTATTTAATGCGCATTTATTGCCTTTCTCTCTCCTAAACGGCTATATAATGAAACTGCCCCTATGTGTTTTTGCACACTACTTTCATGCTATCTATTGCTCGAACCCTTACAACCAAAATTCCTACGCGTGTATCCATTCCCCCTGTAATTCCATCCCAAGTCTAGCTTGCAGCTTTTCTCTCCGAGTTACTATCAACATGAAGATCAAATTCCAGGGGCAGGAACAAATTTCACCACTCGAGTCCGCTGTTCCCAATATCGGGGATAGTGAAGTTCACCATCTTGACTTTGGGGATTTTTGGACAAGGATGACAGACGTGAACCCTTCCCCGATGGCACAGATGATTCATGACAGTGGTCTGGCTTTCGCTGGTGGTTTCCTTATCTCGGTGCAATGCGCAAACACAGTGCTCTCATCCAGGGCTCATTTCAACCCTGATTCGAGTGAGTTGACAAACATGCACGGGGAGCTCATTGCCAAACTTGACGCTGCCACCATTGGCACTGCACTAAGGATTCCAGAAATGGAAAATGCTATAGTTATCTCCCAGAATCAAGAACAAGCCCTTTTCAATCAAGACAGTGATAACTATAAGGCGCGGGTGGCGAAGTCCTGGCTAAAAAACCCTAAGAAGGGGGCATCTCGTCTGTCCAAGACTCTTTTCCATGCAGATTTCAATGAAGAATTTTCATATTTTATAATCCTACTGGCTCGGGTCATGGGTTTACCCTCTACAAATGAGTTCCATTTCTGGATGTGCCCGCTTATCAATATGGTGTGCGAGGGAACTCAGAATATCAACTGGGCAGAGATCATCAGTATGAACCTAGTGGAGCAGCTGTCTAATGTACAACAAACAAAGAAATTCTATATGACTTCATACCTGATGTATACTCTAGCAACATCGAGGCAATGGTTTGGTTTTTCATACATCGATGCTCACAAGGATGACCCCGTGTATGCCTACTGCCCGCAGTTCACCCTAGAAACCAGCAATCACAATTTCCGAAGGGTGAATGATGCTTTCACCATGTACATTGTCCGGCTTCTTGAGAGTGACACAGCGAGAAGATTTTCTGATGAAGCCATGAGTCTGATATCACACTACGGTGCTTATTTTATCTAATTCAGAAATTTTTCCTATATCAGGCTTGCTGGCTATGAGAGCACTCCTCTCAAGCTCCCTATGTTCTATAATGACAAAATGGCCTTGATAGAAGTGTGCAGGCAATTGGACAAATTGCATAGAACCTGCAGAGACAAGAAAATTACTGGTTTGCACTTCCCCATCTCTTTGGGAAATTACACCTGCAAAATAGCCCTGGATGCACAAAATATAGAAAGGGCCCTAGCTCCCATTACTGTCCATTTCTTCAGGCCCAGAACTTGCTTTGGCTTAAAAACGTTTATTGAGTAGAACATCAAGATCACCTATCATCATAGGGCAAACACAGAAGACTATTGGGCTGACTGTGCTGATGATTTTGAAGCCAGAAGGAGGCATTATGGTAGGTTTTCCCTACAATTAATCCAAGAGCTTAACCTATACCAAGTTCCTGAAGGGCTACAGGATGACAATTTTGACCTGTACTCATATGAGTATGAAAATGTGGTCAAACACACTTCCTTGGAGGACTTGGATTGGTTCAAAAGGAGAAGGATGATTTGGCTAAAATCCTAGCCCCGGTCTTAGTCAGGACCAAGATCTAGTTTGATAGAAAAGTCCGTGAGCTTAGGAGGCACTCAGGGGAATCCTCCTCCAAGGATGCTTCAACACCAAGGAGGGAAGCATCGACACCCAGATCAGAAGCACCTATGCAAACCCCTCCTACCTCGTCAACTCAAGGACCTGCAGTCTCTACTCCTTCCTCATCCACCCAGGTGTATCAGAAGAAAGTCAAAGAAGTTAAAAAGGAGCCTGTGGAAGAAGATCCCCTGAGGAAGCATGCAGAATTGCCTTCGGGACTAGAGAACATTATTGTTCTCAGTGAAAGTGAAGAGAGTGAAGTGCCACTCCTGCAAGTGCCCCTAAAGCTCCAATGGATAAGGATAAAGAAGTCCAGAGCACTGAACTTCCAAGCACTGTTGATTCCTCTGCACCAGGAGCCCCAAGCGCTCCACTCATATCTCAACTTGAGGCAATAGCAGTGCAAACCTTGGGTGCCATGAGTTCTCTGTCTCTTGGCCCTCTTGCCTCACCTTCTTCCTCCTCTTCCTCTTTTGCATGGGTGCATCCTCTTATTGACAGTAGGAAGAGAAAGTCTTCCTCCCGGATCTCAGGACCAAATTTTGATGCTGTGAAGCCTTGTTAGGCACTACTCCTCCTCGTGCCAAAAAATCCAGAATTGCCTCCAGGATAGTGTCTAACGCTCAAGGCCAACAATTCCTAGAGATAGCCAAGCCTAAGACAGATAAGCTAGAGCAAGATTTGCAAGCATCCGACCTGGAACTCTCAAGAATTCCCATGGGAGAGTCTACCCCTGAAGGTGAGATCCATAATCTTTAGGAAATAGTCACCAGAGTCATTGGGAGGGTAGAGAAAGGGCAGCAAACCATTGAACAGTTGGAGGAACAAGCCCATATTCTTACAAGTTTCATCAAGTCCCTGCTATCCAAAGATAAAGTTTTGGATCCTACCCCATTGACTACTCTTCCACCACCTATAATTCTGAGCCAGGATGAAGTACAAAGTATCAAAGATATGCACAAGTATTCCGTATAGGGAAGAGCTATGGAGGCCATGGTGGATGATATGCTTGTTGCAGGATTGAACTTCATTGATGAAGCTTTCAAACTCCACGGGAAGGTGAACAACTTGCAACAGAAGCTCTCCTTCACTATTAGGAGCATTGATAAAGAACTTAAACTTTGGAGCAGTTGCATAGTAGACCTCCGCCTCATGGGACAAACAGATGAAAATATTTTGATGGCAAGAAAAGTCTTCGAGGATGACAAGGATAATTTGTCAAAGTCCTGGGTCTACAGCATGGAATGGAAGATCAAGGTCATGGAGGAGGCTTTGGGAGAATTAAGGAATAACTGGCAGAAGGGTGAGGCTTTCAAAACACTAGCTTTATCCACTTTCAAAGATATACATTGCCATTTTCAGGATGATACTTCTTGTGTGCCTCTCTCCTTACAAGAAATCAAAGTCAAGTCATAGTTTTTGTCAAAGGGGATCTATTCAAGGAAAGCTCCATTTCCAAAGAAAAAATGAAGGAGATCTGTTCTCTTCAATCTGCCATAGAAGAAGCCAATAAAGATTATCATACTCATGTCGAGTTCGATAAGGAAATGGAGAAGTGCCTCGGATTTTGGACTCTATACCGCCAACACATCAGTTCCACGTGGCGAGTAGAAATAGCAGAGGCGTTGAAGAGATTTAGACAACAGATCTTAAAGTCGGTGGGTCCCTCCCTACTCATAAGCACTGTCTTCTTCTCCTAATTCTTTCTTCTCTCCCCTTCTTTCTCTCGGATTTGTTGTAATTAGTTGGGGTATTGCGATTAGCAACCCTTTAACTAATCATTAGTTAAAAGAAGTAGTTATCGGGAGTAACTAATTTGTAAACTATATAATGGCCTTTCCTCACCATTTTGAAGGAGGAAGAACTTGGCTTATTTCTGAAAGTGTAAATAAATCTTAAAGAAATCAATACAGAAGGACTTTTCATTCTTTGTCTATCTGGTTTCCTTTATTCCTAAGCTATTCATTTAATCTTGTTAGATCATTTGTCTGTATTATGCTAGGAAGCTTTGTATTCTCGCATATGTTATTTACAGAACTTTGTGTCTTTTTAAATTCCATCTTATTAATGTGATACAAATGATCCTATTCCAATTCATTGTACCCTCGCATGCATAAGGAATTACTCTGTCATCTATAATTTTGAATGGTGCCTTTCTTCTCGTTCTCGCATTTTCATTCCTCAGTCCTTTTGTAATTGATGATCCTTATAGAAAACACTTTCATAATATCCAAGTTCCACAAGAAAATCATGCTTTGTATATGTGTAAATAGGTTCATTTCTGAATAAGGGAACCTCTCCCATTAAAGAGGAGGGACTTCTTGTCCCCTGACTGTTGCTCTCCTTGAAGTCCTTTTGACGACCAACACCTACGCAAAAATAATACTCGCATCAAGAATTCCCTTGGCCATGCAGGGTATTATAGGTGCTTCATCAAATACTTTAGTAAAATTTATGCACCTATGTTTTCTTTGCTGAAAAATATTTTGTTTTTGAATGGTCTCCTTAATGTCAACAAGCTTTTGAGATTATCAAAGAGAAGCTAACCACCGCTCCAGTCTTGAGAGGACCCGACTGGGGGAAGCCTTTCCATATTCACATTGATGTGTCTAACACAACAATGGGAGTTTTTCTTGGACAAAAGGATGAAGAAGATCATATGTATGCCATTTATTTTATCAGCAAGAATCGACCCCTACAGAGAGAAACTACACCACTATAGAAAAAGAATTTTTAGTTGTTGTTTACTCTCTGAATAAATTCATACATTATATTACTGGATATAAAATCTTTGTTTATACTGACCATTCAGCCATAAGGTATTTGATGAATAAACCAAAGTAGGGGGGATTATTAGATGGTTACTCTTGTTGCAAAGAATTTAACTTATCTATTATTGATAAGCTAGGAAGACTAACGTTGTTGCTGATTTCTTTTCAAGATTGAATGTTTTAGGAGAGGAAAAAGCAGTCCAGGATAATTTTCTAGATGAACACTTATTTGCAATATCAACTTAGCCTCCATGGTTTGTTGATCTTGCAAACTACCTAACTACAGGAAGTTTCTAGCCTACTTTACCAATAAGGAATGAAAGATATTAGTTAAAAACAACTCAACATATAAATGGTGTAACAAAATTTTATTTAAATGTTGTCCTGATATGGTTCTTCACAGGTGTGTTCGTGAGGATGAAGTATATGACATACTGAGAGCTTGTCATGATGAGCTTGGAGGAGGAAATTACTTAGTGAAGATGAAAATTCACAAGGTCCTTAGAGTTGGGTATTACTAGCCTTCTCTTCACAATTATGTCAAGAAGTACATGTGGCAGTGTGATGCATGTCAAAGAATGGGGAAGCCTACATTGTCCATGGAAATGCCTCTCAACCCTTAGCTGGTCTTAGGACCATTTGAGAAGTGGGGAATTAATTTCGTTGGACATTTTGATCCCCCATCCTTTGGGAAATAATACCTATTGGTGTGCACTGATTATGTCATGAAATGGGCCGAGGTTCAAGCATTGGTATCTCGCTGCAATGAAGATGATGTAGCTGATCTTTTGACAACAAGATTATGGTGAGATTAAGTTCCCTAGAGACATCAGATCTCGATTAGGGACATCAATTGGTGTCTAACATGATTGAGGATTTCCTAGAGACCTACCAAATCAAGCATCAAAATTCATCACCATATCACCCCAATCTAATGGTCAAGTAGAAGTTACAAACAGAGAGATGGAAAATATATTAACCAAAGTTTTCAATGCGAGATAGAATGATCCTGGTACTAAAATTCCCTTAAGTAGTTTGGTCCTACAATATAACCTGGAATACCACTACTAGTTTCTCCCCATATGAACTAGTGTATGGGAAGAAGCCACTATTACCCATTGAGTTTGAATTGTAGACTTGGAGGACAATAATGGAAGTTGGCATCGATTTGGATGAAGCACAACATGAGAGAGTAATGCAACTGAATGAGCTAGATGAAATGAGGATAGAGGAAAAGTAAAAACTTGAGCTTCTTCAACATGAAAGAAAATCTTGGCATGATGCTCGTATCAAATATAGAAAGTTAAATGAGGGAGATTGGGTCTTATGTTTTGACTTGAAGTATCAAGAGTTCAAAGGAAAGATGAGGACACGATGGTCAAGACCATACTAGATCAAATAAGAGTTTGATAACGACTATGTGAGATTTTTTTATTGATGGAGACTAAACAAATCCTCTAGTGAACGTACATAGATTAAGGATGTATCAAAGCATCCTTTCGATAAAGAAACCTTTAGCAAAGATATGCTACTAGGCAAAGAAATGAATTCAGTGGAGGAGTTTGGCTCTTCCCATCATGAGTAGTTGTTTTTGAATTTAAATAAAGAAAGATGATCATGCTTTCGATCTTCTTTCCCTTAGATTGTTGTTGTTTTTTTGTTTCATGCTTTCAATAAAGGTAGGAATGTTTATTGTTAGAATGTACACTAATCACATTTTCTCTATGAGCATAGGACATGGACATCTACGGATATTGGGAAGTTGAGCAGGTAAGGGTAAGTGAATTTTACTTCACTACAGATATTAACTTTTGAAGCACTCCCCCATTACATTTACTTATCATGATTAAATCAATACACAATTTTCAATGCATTTATTGGGAATATCATTCAAAATATTGTGACGTGGAGTGGGGTGTAATGAATCATAATTAGCAATGATATTGCATGTGTCAAATTTATAAGAAAAGGACAAGATGTTTTATAAGAAGGACATGTGGAATTATTATTCAATATGATGGGGTGTGTGTCATACCATGTATTAAAATTCCCGCACATACTTGGTCCTGTCAACTTTTCACATTTGCACCGACTTAAGGAAATTAAAAGATTGTGGTATATTTCAAATTATCACTCACAAAACACTTCATGCCATTGCTCTTAGAGTTCGAACACAATATTGTCTTTCTACACAACTTTCAAAATTCATCTATATTATGGGGCAAAAGAAGAAATCTAAACTAGACTCTCCAGACCCACTGCTCCAAAATGCTACAATTTCCCATGTATTTTATGATGCTAGTTAGCTAGAATTTATTAGGAAATTTGAGGGCTTCGATGAAAATTTAGTTGATGAGTTTCTGATAAATTTTGAAGCCACCTGCTCGTGAATTGGGGGAAAAAGAGTAGAAATAAGTAGTCAAGTTATGTTTTTGACCTATTTGGTTTACCAGAATTTGGTCTCAAGGTTATGAAAAATGCTCCTCTTAAAGACCTAATTCCCTTGTTTCATGAGGATGACGAAGCTCTTCCAGAAGTAATCCTCACTTCATATGGTACTCAGAAGGGGATTAATCAAGAATTTTTTCCTATTATTTGAAAGGAAGTTACTAAATGGTTCAACAAGTAATTTATCTATTATGGAAATACATCTATGATTTGAGGGGATTCGTTAAAGATTTTAATACATTTGAAGAAATGACACATAAACCCTACACTCAAGGTAAATTTACTTGAATATTTAGTTGATGCAGTCATTAAAGTGGGACAAAAATATAAAAATGGAGGTGGTAGGGCTGTATTGAAACACCCAAGGATTATTCAATTGATCTGTTCACATAAGGTTTTCTACAGACCCAAGAGAAGGATTAAACAAATAAGTGTAGGGGAGAGTTCCAAAAAAATAAAATCAAGAAGGGACCATCTCCCATTATTCGACCTAAGATCGAATCGGATCCTCACCATTTATAGGAGACTATGGAGGAACATGGTAGTCACGATATTCCATCTTCTATGACACAAAATTCTAAGGGTAAAATCACCTTACTAGTTCATTCTTCTATTTTGATAAGGCCAAGAAGGTCTTGTACTTTGTAGAGACCTAAAGTTTCCCGACCAAAATTTTTTCATGAAGATTCTACTCCCATTGTGGAGGAGAAGGAAGAGGCTAGTACCTCGATTGTCCCTGATGAACAATCTAAGGATGATACATTCACAACAAATATCCTTACAACATGGAGTCTTGATATTTCTGCAACTCCGAGAGATGCCTTCAAAGAACGGAACGGATATACAGACCCCAACTCTAGAATCTGTTGCAATGGAGATTGGTGGCCAAGAATCACATGGAGATGATGTACTAAGGTGTTATCTAGATGAAATTTCCTCCCGAAGGAAAAGTTAAAAGGTATGCAAGAAACCAACTTATCTTTGCAAACTGCATTTACACAGAGAATTGTAGAAAAAATGAGGGAAATTACTGCTTTGAAGGTAGAGGTTAGCAGTCTCAAGAGATAAATAAATATAGGCCTTAAAGTATGGGATGATTTAAATCTTTTATCTCTTCAAAATAAAGCATTAAAAAAGGAAAATAAAAATTCAAAAGAGGAGATTAATTCCAATGCAAATCGAAGAAAAATTTAGAATCTATTTTATACTTTGTTCATTGGCTTGTAAGCTTCTGGCCTGTAGGAAACCTTCTTCTATCTATAACATGTTTATCCAAGAGAAATTCTATGATTGACAATTAATGAGAATGTGTAGTCAAGAACCTCATGAATCTCATGATGGTAAAACCTTTTTATCAATTTATCAAAACAATAACCCTAAGATACAAAATCAACTGTGTGAATTTTACCTCCGCAACATATTGGTCACCAATGTGTCTAATTTCTTTATTAACCTATTTTTGGGATATTTTCAATTTAACGCCTTTCAATAACTAATTAGGAACCAAATTACATGGGGCGAACAAACAAAAATTTTCAATCAAATAACTCGCACCATAGGTTTCTACATTAAGCCTACCCATCACAATGATGTGGCCATGAAGAAAATTTCCAATCTCTTTATTATCAGGTTGGTGTTGGGAAAATATTTCAAATATTTTATTGAAATGTATGCAGAGGATTTTGAGGCCTATAGTCAACAACATTTTGGGGAAGAAAGACAATATTGTGATAGAAGATAGGATATCTTAAACTTACCATTTAAATGGAGTGAATTTATCTCTGCTCGTAATCTTAGTTGGTGTATGCGGACGGGTGATGTATTGGTTAAATTAATTGAGCAAAATTGTCTCGAGAAAAATGACAAGGAATGCAATGATGAGTGGGTAGGAACACATGTGAGGCAACATCTTCTCATAAATGTGATTACTACTTGGAAAAATAAAGCTTCCCAATTATGTGATAGTTTCACAGCTTGGGTGGAAGTTATTTCAAACAATCAGGGATGTAAAGGAACCAAAAAATAATATGCAAATCAGTTTAAGGAATATGACATAGAACAATAACTTGGCCATGGCCATAGCGTAAGGAAAAAATGAGTTTCATAGGGACATGAAACAGTAAAGTGTAAGGGAGATAATGAGTGCATTATTTGAATTTTTATATCATTTATGTGACTATTGATTTGTTATTAAACATGATTAATTACTACATGGTGATGCTTTATATAGTTATATCCTAGTAATTTCAATGTATTTCTTTTTTTTGTTTCATAAAACTTTTGATCGTAGAACTTCCCACTAATCACCTATGTGAGTTAAATGTGGTGACATGTGTAGGATAATAGTTGATATTTACTGCCAATGTTGGGGATTTTAATCAACAAGTCCATGTTTGTAGCCATTGTGCAAATCATGGAAGACTTTTCCCTGTGCAACCTATAAACATGGATCTTGTTTTTAACAGTTTCATAGGAATTAATGAAATTTAATAGGGTTATTAGTGGAATAACATGGTGCCTACAATTTTGGCATGATGTGTAACCAACTATGTCTATATAGACATCTCCTTGTGGAACAATTTATTAGTTAGTTGATGTTGGTAATCTACAAAACAATTTATAGCAGTTAGTATCTATTTTCCGATTATGTCGAGTATGTTATGGAGCTTTTCTAAATCAATGTATTAGATGTTATTTTGAATATCTTGTGGTGTTGAGATTACCTCCATCCCGAGGAAGAGCAAGGTCCTACTCGACAAAGGTAACTGGAGGATTTTAGGTTTATGAATGTTTGTGGTTTCGGTAAGATACGGTTTGAATGCAATTACTTATTTCCTTTACTTCAATTTCAATTCGGTGTGTTATTTCCTTTATTAAAATTCCAATTCGAGTTTGTAATTTCAATTCGGACTACGTGTTTTATTTGAATTTTGTTCTATTAATTTGATATGTGCATTTCAATTCCGTAAAAGTATTTCCTTTAATTGAATTTCATTACAAGTAATGTTGTTTCAATAGTTAAGCATTACGTTTTCGTAGATTATCGAGAGATAAAGAGAAACATAACAACCAATACCCCTAAAAACAAACCACCGAACAACCGAGTTACATAAAGCTTCATTGCATACAAACTTGGACACACAACCCTAGTTTTACAATGACACTAAAGTAAGCCCATCATCCGTAATGTTTGTGTTTTCTTCCTCATTCATAAGATGAATAGGTGTGAATCATACCCACTATTTGGTAATTTTAATGTGGTATAGCTTTATAATACTAGGTTCCTCTTCCTCGCTAAACAGTTTCTTGGGATAAATTTTGTTTGATGGGTATTTAAAATTTGATCCTTCATTGTGTTCATCCATGTTTGTGTGTGTGTGTGTGTGTGTCCTTTATGAAGTGTTCATTACTATCAAAGGTTCTCATTTAGGATTTTATAATTCTCTTTATGGGAATCCCCTTTCACTTTTATCCGCTTTGTGATCTCACTAGATGTCACTCCATATTCTCTTATTTTATCCGAATTGTTCACATTTATAACCTCTAACTTTAAGTGTTAGGCCTTATATCACCCTAGACACCAGTATGTTCCTAGATCATTACTATAACTATTATTGATTCATACATGATTACATATGAAATTAGATGATCCTCCATCACATAAAATTGTCTTTTATATAGGTAGTGTAGTGGTCTAATTTGAAACATGTTAAACCTCAAGAATAATAGATCTATTACACCCATCACTTAGAGTGCATTCCTAAGTATTAAAGAATGTTCCTATATAAAAACCTTTTCCTACTACAATTTCTCCATGAATCATAGGTTACAAATATCCTTGCTAAAGACTACATCCACATTTGTATCATTTCTCTTGCTTATAGAAATAAAACCTTATGTATTATTATTTAAACATCAACTTGATTATTCTTCAATCTATTATTTTATATATTAATTTCTATCCAAATGAGACGCCACCTTCATTGAGGTTTTCACATTCATTGATCCACTTCATATGAGGAGCCATATGAAAAAGTCACCATAATGAATAAACTATACATCATCACATGCATGAGAGCTTGAACATTCAGAAATAAATCCATCAAATATAGATGTGACATTATCTAATTACATACCCTTTTTAAATAATAGGTCTATAATCCTTCTTAAGATGCTCCTTTTACCACCGTATTAGCATCTCCACTTATATTTTCTCTAATCTTATATTTACTTATGAAATTTTATCGTCCTAGCCTATTTTTATAAAATATCTCGGGAATGATGTTTTACTACAAAGGAATCATTACTTTGATAATCCTAAACATTTTTTTTTCCTCATTTATTTTGATAATAATGTTTTTACCATATCTTCAATTTTTGATTTATATGTAGTGCTAGTAATTTTCATAACTATATTATCCCAAGAGTCACATACAATTTAGAATAATAAAATTCTATTTATCATCAATTTAATTTTGACTGAAAGTAATTGACTTGGTATCATAGTTTTCAAGGTATTGAGACATTATTCATGCCATATACAACACCATTCATCCTCAATGAGTATATATTCTTTGGGAAGAAAATTTGTTTACTATAGAATTTATTTGATACAAATTTTCTTTCTTATTCCACATTTCCTTAGTGGTGGATTCGCCTATACATTTAAAAAGACTTAATCTAACACAAAAATCTGATTGATATCCTTTCCTTCCCAACAACATTCTCCCACTTTTAATCATTTATACATGTAGGTTTAAATTATGATATAACCACCCACCGATAGATCTCTCGTATAATAATATTTTTTATCTTCAACTTCCATAACTCAAAATATTATCCATTAATTTGATATTTACCCATATGATTCTTGTCATATTTATGTACAAACATATTCTAACATGCATAGATCTCCCCGTAGAAAAAATTTGTAATACAAAATGGAACCCTACCTCTTCAAATAAAACTAAATCCTAACTTTTATACTAAATGCAAAAATGATCTAATAAACATATACTACCATAGCAGGTAGTAAAAATATTTGATCTAAAATTAAATAGAAAAATTCTATAATAAAAATATTACGCAATACACAATTTTTCACTTTAGAAAACCATATTAAGTAAAAATTTGAACACATGGTGTTTTTATTATTATGTTAACTTAATCATTTATAATAGATAACACACTTCAAAGGTCTCTTGAAAATCCATTCTATGTAAAATATTTTATTCTTCTTTAACAACATACGAGCATATATAGGAATATAAATTGGATACCATCCACATTACTAAAGTGTGTGATGATTTAAATTCCCTATCAAACAATTATCCATTTGTGACGCTTCATATTCCACTCATGATGCTTCATATTCAACTTGAAGCATCTTCCACAAGGTGTCACCTAGGTGATTACTTCGAAAAAATATTTGACCCTTTATATTTATCTTTAAAGTATACATGAAATTAAACAATACTTGATTTGGATTTTTTGCGAGGAATTTATTATCTCTAGAATATATCACTACCATGATATTATCTACTTCATGAAGGTGTCACCTAAGATTTTTATCACCTAAACGTCAGATGAAAGTATCACTTAAGTGATACCTCACCTATGAGGTACCTCAAAAATGTGTCTCCTAAGATATACCTCACCTATGAGGTACCTCACAAATGTGTCTCCTAAGATATACCTCACAAATGTGTCTCCTAGGAGATTCCTTACTAATATTTTATCTTAAGGTTTTATCTAAGCAATAGCTCATCCAAGTGAGATGGTTTTATCTTTGTATTCATCCCGTGCATCATGAAAAATATTGTAGATCAAGGATTTCGCGCTTGTTACCTGTCCAAGTTAATGCACCAAACTAAACACAAAAACCCTGAAAAACTCAAAATGAAATTGATACCTGATGGACAAGATCCGAAGATGTAGACGGATAAGGAGGTCGATGTAGATGACACGGGCGCACACGAGCAATTCGCACAATAGATCCGAGTAACCTGCAAGACACCGATGCTTGACAGAAAAAGACCACGTTAAAAGGTATTTAGGTGGACTACCCGAGAAGCGGGTCCGGGAAGCGATAAGCTTCCTCGGCGGATGTCAGTCCACGTTTTCAATTAAGCAGAGAAACATACATGATAAAAGATGTACGTAAGGACTAGATTTTCTGATTACAGTAATAAAACAGAATCTAAACAGCAGACAGAAAGCAACAGAAAACAGGAAACTATGAAATAAAAGCTAGATTTGTGTTACCTGTGTCCTTTTACTCCTGTCTGTAGGATGATCGGCGTAGAATCGACTGATGTGATCGGCGTCGGTTATGAAGAATCGGCGTCGACTGAATAAGATCGGCGTCAATGAAAGCAGATCGGTCGATCGGGGACAGTGCGAGAAGATTCAGAAATCGGAAAGTGAAGGCCAGATCGTCAACGTCTGCTGGATGTGCCGAAGTCGGTGAGATACTGGAACAGAGTCACCAAAAGATCAATGGATACGTGCGATGTTGATGTGATAAGAACAGAGTAACGGTGCTCCTCTCAGGGATTGATTCGGACAAGATCCGTTCTCATTTGATAGATAATGTTGACACTAGATGCGTCAAAATCTCTCGTTCTCTCTCTTTCACGGTCTGTGTTTCTTTCGCGATCTGTCTCTGTTTTTTTGTGTTCGTGCGTGTCTTTTTTTTTTCGTCCTCCAGAACTGAGTTCTGGGCTTCTATTTATAATCGGCGCCGCTCCTAAAAATCGGCGTCGACCGTACCGGTCGGCGCCGATCACGGAGCAGACTCCCGAGGCGGCCAAAATGAACGATTTCTGGAAAGATAAGAGTTATCCCTCCACCTCAAATACGGGAAATATCCCGCTTGGGGAAGAGGAGAAATAGGGGTGATACATAGATAGGATAAATGTGGGGTAGATAAGTGGTTAGGATACATGTGAAGAGGTGTAATTAAATAGTTAATATTTAATTACTCACGGGTAAGATATAATGGGGTGAATTAAACTTAGAATAGGTGTTTAAATCACAAATCAAATAATATCCCAAGGGGATAGTGGTGACATAAACGTGCCCCAGGTTACCAGAGAGAGAAAACGTGCACAAGGGACACCAGATTGGATAATCAATTTTAGGTGTCTACATTTTGCCCCTTTTTGTCAAGTAACTTGCGATAAGCAAGGTTATGAGACAAAAACAAGGAGATGGAAGAAGGGAAGAAAAAGTGATGATGTGATCCCCCTCAAACTAGGGATGGGATGGATGATAGAACAAACGATCCCAAGTTTGAAAAAAGGTAGATGAAAACGCAGGATGCCCCAGTCGGATGTCTGGAGTAGATCTGATCATTGATGACGCATAAAAATAGATAAAAAGGCAGCAACCTAAGGAACTCACATTGGTAGGGCAAACTAGACGGGTCTCATTGTGAGACGACGTTAGTACCTACAGACCCATGAGTGTAAGGAGGGCTGCAAAATGGTCAGCCTCTAAAGAGAAACACATTGGTAGGGACAACTAGACGGTCTGCAAGGCAGATGACGTTAGTGCCTACAGACCCGTGAACCCTAAGCGGCCAAAAAAGGTGAGTGTCCCATGCAAAGGGAACAAACTCGAAATGGATTGTAAGATCGACAAGATGTGCCGAAAGGCAATATTCAGCGCACAATAATGATCAGATGGGTAAATAAGCCAAGCATCAACACTATGGCTTTCAGATATGGAAAATCGGCGGTGATAACAGTAATCGGCGACGACCCAAGTAAACGGCGTCGACCAAAAAAATCGGCGCCGACCAAACGTAGCACATATAAATATGCGAACGGAAAACGTAAACGATTTATTTACACCGTGACGATTGATTCAGAGAGAGTCAAAAATTGGATTTGAGCATCATGGAAGCTTCTGGAAGCGGTCAGAAGTGGAGGAGGACACGACCTGGGGTAAGTGGTTCTTCTTGAACCCGTTGTACTTAATTTTTTTTTTTTTTTTTTTTTTGTGGGAGGCCAGAGTCTGACTTATGTCTGGACAGGCAATCGGCGTCGATTGGTATAATCGACGCCGATTATGTTAAAGCGGCGCCGATTGGTATTAATCGGCGTCGACTAGAAATAAACGACGTCGATTTTATTAAATCGACGCCGATTGTATAGACTTGTGAATAGATAAGATTTTTTTGTTTTTGTTTTGGATGTTCTGATTTGGGTAAATATGAGACTAATATTGCTCTTGATGTCGTGGGTGCAGGCACGAGAGGTTCTACACATGAGGGATGCTATTCCCGAGTTACTAGAGACTATTCTCCCTGATGTGACTGATGCAGATTGGCGGCATTTAGAGTTAGCCGGGCTCGGGGGCTTCCGGTATTACAGACGAGTGCCGCGAGATGTAGAGCTGATGCGAGCACTAGTGCGACGGTGGGATAGCCAGACATGCACTTTTTGGTTCAGGATGGGTGAGATGACCATCACCCATGAGGACATATATAGGATTTTGAGACTGCCGATTACTGGGGACCCGATAGAGATTACACCGCGAGAGCAGCAGCAGAGGGCCCTAGTTTGATTGTATAGAGATAGGGCAGATGATTCAGAGATAGTGTCTGGGGCAGTGCGGATAGCTTCGCAGTATAGACAGGATAGCCCCCGGAGCAGACGAATAGTTTTGATTCAGATGGCGATATCCTATTTCGCTCTACCAGATTCAGGAGGTGGGAGATTCCCACTATTATTATTAGATTGCGTTTGCGACATTCTGCAGTTCAGACAGGTGTTTGCTTTTGCTGATGCTTTGATAGCTCAGATATATCACGAGCTATGGATGTACACCACCGGCCGGAGGATAGGTATTGATGTCAGTTTTGTGCTCCATTGCTGGGCATATGAGCATATAGCGGTGATCAGGCCATCCGGGCTTCCTTGGATGCCAGCAGCAGTGGGTGCTATTGATTATGGATTCCGGCGATGGCGGGCTGACATGGCCGCTGGGGATACAGGGAGATCGGCAGATTGGTATACTGAGCGTTTCAGGACGCTGACACCGGATCAGGTTATCTGGAGGCCATATCGGGTATTTCGACATGGGCTGGTCAGGATGCTCACTTGGTGGCATTGAGACGGAGCAGGGTGGTTAGGGGCCGCAGGCCTGATATGTGGGAGCGAGTCCCGTTTGTGCGGGTATTGAGACAGTTCGGCCTAGTGCAGACAGTGCCGACTACTTACACGCCTTATAGGCGAGATAGCAGGGAGACTGATCTACCGATTTTGATCCCGGCAGATCCATTGAGAGAGGCCCCACCCTCCACTGACAGCGATGATGACGTTGGAGTAGGTGATGGTTATACTGCATGGTATGCGACAGAGCTACCACGACATCTCCGGCATCTATAGATGCCGACGAGGAGGACATAGCTACGATGCTGGATAGACTGGAGGGAGAGCATGCCACCTTGACATAGACACATCAGGTGGCTCTTGAGGAGATCAGGGCTCTGACAGAGGAGAGGGATGCCCTAATTTTGGAGAGAGACACCGCTCACCAGGAGCGAGATACAGCGATCCAGCAGAGGGATCGCTATTATCGACATAGGGAGGCCCTCAGGGCCAAATATGGGGAGACAGGTACCATGTCGGAGTCTGGTACATAGGGTACGACCCTAGGAGCACCACCAGCAGCAGCAGCACCAGCAGAAGCACCATTACGAGCACCGGGTACCGTGAGCTTGAGCACATACCAGTCTCTCCTTGCTGAGGTGAGATACTATGAGGATGCCTTAGCGCAGCATGCCCCACATGTGCCTCGGTACGGGGCGAGGAGGAGATCAGCGACGGCCACAGCGAGCGGGGCCTCAGGTGGAGGGAGCACCGGGAGAGACCGAGGTGGGCAGAGACCTCCAGCAGTAGGTGCGTCTAGCTCGATAGGCGGTGGCCAGGAGAGACAGCCTGGTCCAGAGGAGGGTGGAGGAGATAGTGTCCTCCATGCATCAGATTTTACTATATAGGGATTGATATATTTTGTATCCGTGTAGTGATGTAGCCTCGATTGGAAGGCATTGTATAGATGGCTTGATTGAAAGCCACCCATTTTTGTTGTACAGACACACATGTATATATATAGATTCATCATTTCATTTGTCATATAATTGTTCTCATGCTTTTGATTTTGATATACATGGATAGATGTAGCGTAATTGTGATGGATATAGATATAGACTGATAGATGATAAATAGATGTGATTGGATAGATGTAGACTTAGAGGATAGATAGATGTGATGTAATTTGACATGATTGGTATGTGGATATAATTTTGATGAAAAATAGATATAGATAGATGTAATGTAACTTGGATGTACAAGTTTTTAAATATTTTGATGGATAGATGGATAGATGTGATTGATGTATGGATTTAATTTTGATGAAAAATAGATAGCCAGATCCACATGTGTTGACAATACATGCTTTGATAGATAAGATGAAATTAGATAGAAGATAAATTTTGATTAAATTAACATGTGAAATGTCAATTCGACTGGATGAAAAACAAAGAATAATGGGGAATACTCTTTGCGAGAGCCAAGGATGTAATGAAAACGACCTTGACTAGAAATAAAGAAAATATATCCGGATAAGAAAGAAAATGATAAGTTGGACTCCCAACCATCCATAGATAGAATCTGGATAGGAAATCAAAAGATCATGCATGTAAGGCCCTATATGAGGTTAAAATAAAACGACACTACTAACTAGCCGCAAAATAGATTTAGGAGGGAAACGAAAGGAGCAGTAAGTAAGTATCTTGTCGGAATTTACAAGGGACAGAATACATGTCTATAGTGAGAAAATAGGATTCTCCATATGATCGACAAAAGGTCTTAAATCTCAGCTTCATGATTTTGGCAGAAAAGCAAACTGATCAATGCGGGAAGTTTGCTAGATATGGAAAGACTGATCAATACGGGAAGTCTTTCAGCGATGCTAAAAAGTGTACAAACTGACTGAAAGGCTGATCAATTGCAAGAAGCCTTGAATATTCCTTTAAGAAACAGCCGTCCTTCAAGGGAGCGGTCTGTATTTTGAATTTTGATGATAGCCATCCTTCAAGGGCATGGTCTATATATTTTTTTTTGATTCATTTGATAATGTATGGATAGCTGTCCTTCAAGGGATCAGTCTATCTTTTTTGGATAGCATCTCTTTTTTTTTTTTTTTTTTTTTTTGTGTAAGACCTTTTTGGAAGAAGCTGAGTTTAGACCTAGATAGATCAGATAGAGGGGAAGAAAACGTATAAAGAACATGCACTCATGCCCCGAGTAGATCCGATTAAGATAAGCACTTGGGACAGATGAAGCGGTGATTAAGGTGTTCCTACCATGAGGAGGAACATATCCAAAAGAAAAATGCAATGAGTAGAGCCGCGATACTCATATTTAAGGTAAACAAGACAATAGGTAGAGAACCACATAATTTCGAATCACCATGAAAGTATATGACTGGTTGTTTAGACGAATGAAAGATCTGTCTTGCGACTAGATTTGTGTAAGATAGATTTTAACAGTAGAAGGGCCATAGATGCAAGGCATTAAGAGGTTCCACTTCGGGTATACCATCCATGGAAGATAGACGATAAGCCCCAGATCCATATTTATGGGTGATAACGTATGGACCCATCCAGTTGGGAGAAAACTTACCACGTTGACTCCTTTCGAGTGTAGTGACATTTTGATTTTCTTTAAGAACAAGATCACCAATTTTGAAGTCACGGTGCTGCAAGTGCTTGTTATAAGCACGTTTGACACGCTCAAGATAGACTTGATGATGTTCAAGAGCGTTGAGACGCCGCTCATCTAATAATTCAAGTTGTGCTAGACGATTTTGACGATAGTCCTCATCAGAGACGAATTCTCTAAGAGAAACACGGAGAGATGGGATTTGGACTTCCAAAGGAAGAACAGCCTCAGACCCATAGACGAGGGAGAAGGGAGTAGCACCAGTAGGAGTACGAATGCTAGTCCAATAAGCCCAGAGAGCGAAAGGGATATGTAAATGCCAATCCCTACCAGCTCGACTAGTTACCTTTGCGAGGATATTACGCAAAGTTTTATTGGAAGCTTCGGCCTGACCATTAGCTTGAGGATAGTATGGAGAAGAAAAACTGAGCTTGATATTGAAAGCGTCGCAGAGGTTCTGCAAATCAACGTTCTTGAAAGACTTACCGTTATCTGTGATGAGTTTGTGTGGGACACCAAAGCGACAAATGATGTGCTGATAGACAAAATCAACTATGGGTTTAGCTTTTGTTGAAGAAAGAGGGATAGCTTCCACCCACTTAGTAAAGTACTCAGTGGCAGTAATGATAGAATGATGACGCTGTGAAGAACGGGGATTGATAAGACCAATAAGATCAAGACCCCATTGCGAAAAAGGCCACAAATCCGCTGTAGGTTGTAAAGCTTGACTAGGGATATGTGTGAGATTGGAATGTTGTTGACACTTGACACATTTCTTAGTGTATTCACAGCAGTCTCGATTAAGAGAAGGCCAATAATATCCCAAACGTAAGATGCGTTTAGCTACAGCTAAGCCACTAAAATGTCCACCATAGATACCGTCATGGACCTCCTGGATAGCTTTAGATGATTCATGAGTTTTGAGGCACCAAGCAAAATACCATCAAAGCCGCGTTTGTAAAGAATCCCGCCTAGAATGGTATAGCGATTAGCACGTTGGATAAAAGATCTTCTACCATTGGAAGTCGATCGGAGGAAGCACCGAATGAGATAGATAATCAACAATCTGTTAATACCACTCATCCTGAGTATGGGTTGTGACAGCATGGATTGAAGTTAGTTGCCTAAGATGAGATGGTTGATCTAATCGTTGTAGGCCACACAAAGTAGCCACATAAAGTCGCGAGTCCCGAATCGATCGGTAAAAGGTGGGATAGTGAATTTATCGAAAGATTGGAGTTGAGCAAGAACGATGTCACGATATTTTTGAAGGATATCATTCTTGCATTGATAGACACCCGTGACTTCATTAACGATGAGTTCAGAGTCACCAAAGATGTCAATACGACGAGCCGAGATTAATGGCATTTGAAGACCCAAGACAAGAGCTTCATATTCAGCCATATTATTAGTGCACTCAAAGTTCAATTTGTGTGCGATCGGGATAGGCGTACCCCAAGGAGGAATCATCATGAAACCCGCACCTCCCCCTCACGGCATTTGGATCCATCAAAGAAGAGCTTTATTTTAAATGGAGAGACCAAAATCAATTTGTTGGATATATTCATTAGGAATTGAGCAAGGGGACTTGAGTGTCCGAAAGAGGAGCATCACTAGTTGATCCGCAATAACCCCGACCCTTGATAGACTTTTTTGCGGGATAAACTCGAGGTCAAATTCTGTCATAAGCATGAGCCAACAAGTGATACGATCATTGTGATAAGGCTTTGCATGAATTGTCTTGAGTGGATTGACACTTGTGACAATGTAAGTTTTGTGATTAAGGAGGTAATGACGAAGCTTAGAAGTTGCGAAGAAGAGAGCACAACACAGCTTTTCAGCTTCGGAATAACGTGTTTCATACTCATGGAGGGTGCGACTGATGTAATAGACAGCTTGTTCTTTACCACAAGTGTCCCGATGCGAAATCATGGCTCCCAGAGCATGGTCAGTCACAGAGATATAAAGATAGAAAGGCTCCCCCTCGCGTGGAGTGTAAGTAAGCAGTGGGGAAAGAAGATAAGCTTTGAGATCATCAAAGGCCTTTTGGCAATGTTCATCCCATTCAAAATGAACATTCTTACGGAGGAGATGATGAAAAGGTTGACAACGGTCCGACAATTGTGAGATAAAATGACGCACTGATTGAAGATGTCCTTGGAGACTGCATGGAGTTGCATTAAATTAGAAGGGGGAGGCATCTCAAGGATAGCTTTTATTTTTGCGGGGTCCACTTCAATACCCCTAATGGAAATGATAAAACCTAAAAGTTTACCAGTGAGAACGCCAAACACGCACTTAGATGGATTTAGACGAAGACAAAAGCGGATAAGCCTCTCAAAGAGAGGTGCAAGGATGAAAAGATGATCCTGACGACGTTTGGATTTACCGAGGAGATCGTCAACGTAATCTTCCACAGTTTTGTGTAAGAGATCATGGAAGATGTAGGTCATTGCTCGCTGATAGGTTGCTCCTGCGTTCTTAAGACCGAAAGGCATGACACGATAACAAAAGGTCCCCCAAGGAGTTATGAAAGAAGTCTTATGTTGGTCTTCTGGTGCGATGAGAATTTGATTATATCCAGAGAAACCATCCATAAGAGAAAGCATCTCATGACCCGCAGTTAAATCCACGAGTTGGTCGATATTAGGTAAAGGAAAATCATCTTTTGGACAAGCAAGATTGAGATCCCGGAAGTCGGTACAAATTTGAATTTTCCCAGTAGCTTTAGTTACTGGTACTACATTGGAAACCCATTGTGGATAATCGATGGGTTGGATGAAGTTAGCCGAGAGCAAGCACTGCAATTCTTCTTTAACAAGAAGGGCTACTCTAGGGTGCATTTTACGTAATTTTTGTTTAACTGGTTTGATGTTGGGAAGAGTAACGATATTGTGGACCACAATATCGGGATCGAGTCCTGGCATATCCTCATATGTCCAAGCAAAAGCTTGACGATGGTTGGAAAGAAAAGTGGTAAAATCTCCTAACTCCTGTGGATTAAGGGATTGGCCGACCTTAATGATGCGAGGGTCTTCAGAAGTCCCTATATTAAGGTCGACAAAGTGGCTTCTTTGAGAAGCGTAGATGTGTCGAAGGAATAGTCTTGGGAAGATATGAATCCTCCGCCCCAGATAAGTGAGGACAGAATCATCATCCGCACAGTGGATAGTGTTGATAGTAGGAGAGTCGTCTCCAACTATTTCAGGGAAGATTAATGGTATGGAAGTGGACTTGTTGTTAGTCTTATAGGCTAGTGGCCCTAAGGAAATGGTATTGATCAAAAAAAAAAGTTAGACGGGATGGAAATGTCATCGTCCACATCGAGTGATGCTTCTGACTTAGCGGGAGAAGATGGTTCCTCAATAGGAAGAGGCTCATCGAGAATAGTGACGGTGGCTTTTGAAAGAGGTTTAAATCCTAAACCAAATTTTTGATGTGGCTTGAGAGTTGGAATGGACGCGAGGTCATGCACACCTTGTTCATATTTTCCCAGGCCAAAACCCTTCCACGCGCATCGATATAAATAAGTTTTTGCAAACGTGGGATTCTGTAGACAATCGAACCCTGTTAAGTAAGGTTTGGTCCTAGGAGGAGAATCTGGGTGATAGTGAGGCGTATCAAGACCACCGTAGATGAAATTAGTCTGTTGATTGGGCAGACCAATGGTGACGATGTGACCGAGACCTGGCTGATATTCAGGTTGTTTGTCTGGTCTACCATACTCACTAGGTTTAAGATGGTTGTCAAAAGAAAGGAGAGGAAGCTCTCCTAGTGAGAAACGCTGCAATGTCTCTTCTAAATTTTGTTCATCCGGTAGTTTGGTTGCAGGTATGGAAGAAGATGAGGCCCCGTCAGGAGAACAGGCATTTTTCTTTAGAGGGGCAGACCTTGTGGTCATGTCGCATTGTGCGGAAGGAAAAGGATCTCCTGGATGAGTATATATCTTGCCCTCATATTGATATTTTAAGCATCGATGGAGGGTGGATGGGACACAATGCATTGCGTGAATCCAGGAGCGTCCGAGGATCATATTATAGTGGAATTTCCCTTCAACAATGTAGAAGAGTTCGTGAAGCAACTTCTTACCTACTCGAATGGGTAAGACCACAGTTCCTAAAGTAACTGCTAGCTGATCGTTAAATGATCGAAGGGCGAAAGGCGGGGGTGACACTACGTTCTTTGGTAACTTAAGTTGCTCAAATGTGTGTGAGGAGATGACGTTGAGTGCAGCTCCACTGTCAATCATAACGCGTTTTAATGTAGTGTTGTCGATTTGGACTGTGATAAAGAGGGGAGCCTCCAAATCCTCTGAAGAAAGAGGAGGAATTTCCGAATCTTCAAAAGAAATGGCGGTTGATGGTCTATTCAATCCAACAACCAACTCAAAGGGCTGGGGCTCATCTGAATTCACTGCGATGCGACGCAGATTATCAATCAGAGCCTGGCGATGTTGTGGAGAGGATTGAATGAGGTCAAAAAGAGACATTTTGACCGGAGCCTGGGTGAGTTGTTTCATAACACTCTCCTCAACTGACACGGGAATTTGAGCCCGAGGTGCAGCACGAATAGAGACCCGAGGTCGTGGGGCTAATGAGGAAGGAGGAACTCCTTCGGGGGCTGCAGAAATGACAACCTGTGGTCGAGATGCTGTAGATGGGGATGGATTATCATACTGTTGGGTTCTAGTGGCGATATGAATTGTGTCGATTTGAGAAGGTGGAAGGTCGTTTGGAGTGGAATCACTAGAGGTCTGAGTGGATCGTTGGGGCTCAGATGGAGCTAAGATGACAGGAGATACTTGTTTCTCCTCCTCCAGCAAAAGATCACTTTCTTCCAAAAGGTTGTTGACGACAGATTGAAGAGCTTTACATCCCTCAGTATCATGACCCG
The DNA here is from genome assembly GCA_018340775.1 of Taxus wallichiana var. yunnanensis. Classification (NCBI taxonomy): domain Eukaryota; kingdom Viridiplantae; phylum Streptophyta; class Pinopsida; order Cupressales; family Taxaceae; genus Taxus; species Taxus wallichiana. Next base: position 948,825,749 of record CM031240.1, read on the forward strand.
GGGTACGGTGGTAAGCACAAATCGATCGAGTTAAACTAGGTAGGTTTAACTCCTTTAGGTTATAGGGTTTAATCAGAGGAAGAGATATGGATGAAGATTGGATATGTTGGCGAAGGATTTCGGTGTAGAACCCGGTAGACGAAGATGAGGACAACGATGATGAAGGCGCCTCTTTTACTTTAACAGATCGCCGAGGCAAAAGAACCTGCATTTTAGGTTTGGAGCCTTTTTAGGGATCATCTTATCTTTTTGGACATCTGGAGGAGCAGCCTTGGGCACTTGAGATGGAAGTAAGTGAGACATGATTGATTTTGGTGGAGGGGGAGCCCCTAAAATAGATTTTGAAGATGATGGAGATGTGACAAGTGTTGTGGTCTTCAAAGATAAAGGAGGTTGCTTGGTCGAAACTAATAATGATTTAGATGATGTCGATTTAGATGAGGGAGAAGCTTCCAAAGTAGGTGTAATCGGAGGAACATAGGGCGCCTTGGTTTTTGGTAATGAAGATGATGATCCTGATAAAAGAGGTGACGTCCTTTTAGTAGGTAAGTCCACTTTTCGGGGTGCTGGTGAAGAATGTGTTGTAGAAGAAGATGATGGTTTTGATAAGTGTGTAGAAGAAGATGCCTTCTCAGACAAATCCAATCTTTTATGAGGCGTAGAGAGAGATTTTTGTGGGAAAGCACCAAGAGTCTTGATGGTTCGAAATATGGGCTTTCCTTTTTCAGGGATGGTGACAACTTCAACCGCATAAGGTGATTGTAACCTTTTCGGGGGAAGAAAATGGGGAGGTACTGATGACGCAACGTTAGATTTCGGTTGTCTTGGTCTAAGTTCAGGAACCGAGCGTATAGGTGTTGGTGCTACTTCTTTAGATTTCCCCTTAATAGGCAAAGTAACATTTGTGATGGAAGAAGTGAGTGATGAAGAAGCAGTTCCTTGCGAGGGAACTACTTCTGGTACAGTAATTGTGGGTGAAACTACCGTAGGAAAGGAAACAGGAAGAGTCAAAATCGAGGACGCTTCCGTCGAAGTCGGCACAACTATAGGTACGTTCACCAAGGGCATAGTCGCAGCAAAAATGGGAGAAATAGAAGTAGATGTATCCGCGGTGGAAACTCGAAGGGATGTAATTGCCTCGAGCATTGAAAGAATGTCTGACGATGAGACAGATGAGGATGACACTGTCTCGGGTATGGATGGAAGGTCAGACAAAGGAGCGGAGAGAGATGAATCCGTATCTAGCAATGTAGGAATATTCAAAGACGGGCTATCCAAGATGGTGGAATTCAAAGTTGATTGACGAAGTGGAAGGAGATTCTGGTTCGGTCGATGTGTTCGCAGATAGCTTAGTTTCAGAAGAAGATGCTTCCGTAGAGATGAAGCTGATAGTATGAGTATTTGGTTTTTGAGACTCTGAAGCATTATGGTTCGGGGAATGATTAGGAAAAGGTTGTTTAAAAACATCCAGTGCCTGATTTGGGGGAGCATTTGGGTTATCCGTAATGAGCTCACCTTTATCAATGAATTTCGGACAAGATTTTTGAAAGTCCGACATCGCTCGATGTCATGACCTTTGGTTCTATGATAATGACAGAAATCATTTTCCCTATACCAGAATGGACGTTCTTGGCTTTCATCAATATTCCTAATGGGGGGAAGTTCGATCATGTGGACTTCCAACATTTTTTCAGATAGAAGCATATGATTCCCCCAATGAAGTGAAGGATCGAGATGATGAAGTCCCTTTTCGAGAAGATGAGGGGTCTCTTCGTGGTGTTTGATTAGAAGTGGTATCGGCTCGTGGTGTTTTTAATACGATAGCGTTGGTGGATCCCTGATTCTTGTCTTTAGAAGTGGAAGGATTTGATTTGGTAAACCGAGAAAAATCTGGTTTAGATTTAGAGTGAAGTTTTAACTTCCCTTGTTCAATGGCGCGAGATTCAAGTTTGCGTGCCATCGTAAAGGCTTCTTCGAAGGTGTGAAAAGTCTAGATCCTTAAAGTGGAAGAAATGTGATTAGCACAAGATCGAGTAAACAACTCGATCTGTTGGGATTGAGGAAGGAGAAAGACAATTGATTGATTATCCCTCTCCAACAAGTGACAAAGTCTGCAATAGACTCATCATCGAATTGACGAATGTTATAAAGATCTGTAATCGAGATCTTATGCGCGATATTTATTGAAAAGTTTTCAACAAACATCTGGGCCAATTGAGAGAAAGAAAACAAGGAATGTTGAGGAATGTTATGTATTTCACCAAAGCAGACCTCGCTAGAGACATAGGAAAAGTACATGAGCATAAGCTCCCGATCCGGGACTATGAGGTAGCAAGCATGTTTGAATGCTCGCAAATGTTGTTGAGGGTCCTCTCGACTATGAAATTTTGAAAATTTAGGAAGTTCCCATTGGGGAGGATAAGGCTTAAAAGCCACTGAGGGATGAATGGGTTCATTACACACTTCTTCAAAGGAGTATGAAGGATGAGCCCCTTTTGTGGAGGCTTCCAAGTCTCGTGATTTTCTTGAAAAGAATTTGAACCACGTCCGATTGAGGAGGAGGCACACTGGCATGTCCTACATAAGAAGAAAATGGTGGATGTTGTTGAGGTGTCAACGGGGGATTCATCTGTTGATTGATAGGATGATAAGAGGAATAACCAGGCGTTCTGGGTGACGCCTGGTGGGGTATTTGCTGTGAAGGAGCCTGTGTATAGGTAGGTTGTGAGATAATAAGTGGTTGAGAAAATGAAGGTTGGATGACGGATGGAGCCTGTGATTGGTGGACTCCTATGCTTGTTGATTGAATCGGGACAGATTGAGGAACATGAGTGCCGATTTGATTGGACATATTGGGGAACAAGACCTGAAAGAGGCTTTCTACTGCCGGATTAGGCATTAAGGGTGCCGATGCTAGAGGATGGGCGAAGGTCACTGTTGCTGGAACATTGGAAGAAAGACCCACTGGAGGACGAGAAGCAGGAACCAACTGACTATTCGGAGGGGGTTGACTCATAAAGGGGTACTGACCTTGGGACACGATGGAGGGCATAGATGAATTAACAGCAATATGCGGGTGCGCAGACGCACTCATTATAGCCAGGGCAGAGGACCTCTCAGAAGTAGGTTGTGGAATATTCGAGGTAACTGCGGTGTTAGGAATAGGTAAGACTATTTGAGAACTAGTCGATATGGTCGGTGGAAGAGAAAAAGGAGGCACAGGGGCACCGCCCTTCTCCGTGGCTCGAGGCGAGAGAGATGATGCTAACTGTTCTACAAAGGCCTGGGATGGTTCACGAGAATAATCGTACACTTGCTGGATTGGTGGTCCTTGATCAGATATTTGAATAGACTTGCGTACTAGGTAGTCCATGAGGGCTACCGGATTGCGATCGAGGAGCGCCTGAAATTCAGGATCCCCGCGAGGAACATACTCTGAGTCAAAAGTAGATGATATTTCTGAAGGACTAGGGGAAGCTCGACGTGATGGGGTTGCTTTGGCTTGATAGAAAGGATTATATGACCAGGATGGGGAACCAGTCAACAGTGGTCCCGAGGAAGATCTGGGGGGTGCCGAAACATCCACACTAGTGGTAATCTTGGAAGAAGAAGGGGCCAGTTGAGCCATTCTTCTAGATTGTAACCGAGTGATGACCATCATAAACACGCAGAAAAGAAGATTGACCTAACTAATGCACAGACAATTCAAGCAGCGCAGGTGATTATCTCCTTTAAGTTTTGATGCTTTTAAGAAAGAAAATATTAGGGAAGGATTTTAGAACAGGAACTACTCAGATAGCCAAACTAAGGATGGTTTGGGGAATGTTTGGTGAGGAGTCCCGAAGGCACTTCAGTAAAAGACCGGTACGTGGCTTGATATAGGGGCCTACCCCCACACTTCACACACCGCTGCGATAAGGGAGTCGGGTGCTTTGCCAATATATACCATAACTTTCGTGAATTTATAGCGCAGCCCGAGTACCGCGTAGGCTCTTCCTCTTGGATGTCACTTCCAAGTAGGTGAGGCCAGGGAAGGAATTTTTGTTTAAATGCTTTATACCTAGTGATTTTGGCTTTGTGTGCAAGGGTGAAAAATAAAAATCAAATAGTGTCACTACCGATTTTGATCAATTTTCCAGCCTAATTAAAACTAGATGAGAAACATACAGCAGCAATGACAAAGAAGAAGTTCTTTTTAAGTACTTAAAAACGAAGTGTTTGATTTCGATGAAGACAAGTCAAACAGATTCTTTCCCAAATGCGATTAAATTCTTTTTAAGCACCAAAAATTGAAATGTTCGAATGTGATAGACAACAAACAAAGATTTTTTTAATTTTTATTTTTTTATATATATATATATATTTTAGTTCCTAAAAAGGAGAAAACACCGTAAAAGAGAAATACCTGTAGATTTAGCTCTCCAAGGTGTGTGGACTTCAAAAAGCACGTTGTTGAGCTCTTCCCCTCAAACAATCCCACGAACAAGCAAAGTGCTCCGCAAGAAGAGGTTAAGCAAACACCAAACAAAATCCAGAAAGATATATCCGGATAATGGTGAAACGGAAATTTCTATTTCAAGGAACTAAAAATTTCAAGGAAATAAAAATTTCACATAAAAAGCAAGATTAAAACGATGAAAGGAAATGTTCAAGCAGAACTGATAGAAATCAGTGAAGAAAAAGAACAAAGCTCAAAACTAGAAAAGAAATGAACTTGCCAATAAGGGACTTTGGTTAGGTCCCACCGGGCGTGCCAGAATGTAGATCAAGGATTTCACGCTTGTTACCTGTCCAAGTTAATGCACCAAACTAAACACAAAAACCCTGAAAAACTCAAAATGAAATTGATACCTGATGGACAAGATCCGAAGATGTAGACGGATAAGGAGGTCGATGTAGATGACACGGGCGCACACGAGCAATTCACACAGTAGATCCGAGTAACCTGCAAGACACCGATGCTTGACAGAAAAAGACCACGTTAAAAGGTATTTAGGTGGGCTGCCCGAGAAGCGGGTCCGGGAAGCGATACGCTTCCTCGGCGGATCTCACCACGTTTTCAACTCAAGCAGAGAAACATACATGATAAAAGTTAATACGTAAGGACTAGATTTTCTGATTACAGTAATAAAACAGAATCTAAACATAAAGAGATGTAAAGCAACAGAAAACAGGAAACTATGAAATAAAAGCTAGATTTGTGTTACCTGTGTCCTTTTACCTGTCTGCAGGATGATCGGCGTCGATTATGTAGAATCGGCGTCGACTGATGTGATCGGCGTCGGTTATGAAGAATCGGGCGCTGATCAAAGCAGATCGGTCGATCGGGGACAGTGCGAGAAGATTCGGAAATCGGAAAGTGAAGGCCAGATCGTCAACGTCTGCTGGATGTGCCGAAGTCGGTGAGATACTGGAACAGAGTCACCAAAAGATCAATGGATACGTGCGATGTTGATGTGATAAGAACAGAGTAACGGTGCTCCTCTCAGGGATTGATTCGGACAAGATCCGTTCTCATTTGATAGATAATGTTGACACTAGATGCGCAAAAATCTCGTCTCTCTCTCTTTCACGATCTGTGTTTCTTTCGCGATCTGTCTCTTTTTTTGTGTTCGTGCGTGTCTTTTTTTTTTTCGTCCTCCGTAATCGAGTTCGGGCTTCTATTTATAATCGGCGCGCTCCTAAAATCGGCGCCGATGCAGACTGGCCGGCGCCGATCGCAGAGCAGACTCGAGGCGGCCAAAATGAACGATTTCTGAACGATAAGAGTTATCCCTCCACCTCAAATACGGGAAATATCCCATTGGGGAAGAGGAGAAATAGGGGTGATACATAGATAGGATAACTGTGGGGTAGATAAGTGGTTAGGATACATGTGAAGAGGTGTAATTAAATAGTTAATATCTAATTACTCACGGGTAAGATATAATGGGGTGAATTAAACTTAGAATAGGTGTTTAAATCACAAATCAAATAATATCCCAAGGGGATAGTGGTGACATAAACGTGCCCCGTGGTACCGAGAGAGAGCAAACGCGCACAAGGACACACCAGATTCGATAATCAATTTTAGGTGTCTACAAATATAGAATGCATTTCCAACACTTGGACACAACATTTTATATACATTGTATGATATTTGGTCAATTGATATGTACTTGGGCTTATTAACGCATGTATTTTTGTTTTGACCACTCTCTAATCCACTTAGTTGTTTCCATTCTCCAAATATAATTATGATAACCCGGGGCCGACTTAAAGGTCGGGAGCGCCCTAGGCAATAGTTTGAGTGGGCGCCCTCCTCAAAAATTTATTTAATATTTTTTCCATAAAGTAAATAAATAAAATATGTCTATATTTTTGTATTTTTAAATTTACATCATGTTCATGATAAAATAATAATAATAAAATATCATTAAATTATCACTTTAAGGATAAAAAATATACTTTGGATGGAAAAATTTAATCATAGGAGATGCTCAGAATGCAAAAATACAATATTTTATACAAGGCTTCTTACAAGTCTAATTTAGCCTTATCAAGTAGGTGACATGAACTCTATCCTGAAATAAAGCACCATTTTTTTCCAAAGAAACAAAAACGTTTATGTAGCTCCCATGGTTTTGTGAAGAGTCGTATTTGGACTAGGCCTACAGATTCCTCCATAAAAAAATAGAAAATTTCCCCACAAAATTAAGAATAGAAAATTAAATACTTGTTTCCTTTAATTATACTCACCTCTACTAGATACACCAACAACATTATAAAAAATACATTAACCTTTTTCTAAAACAAATTACACACCTATATAACTGGAGCTATATCGAGAACGTGTAACAATACCGAAAAAATCATATTTGCTTATAAATATGTGATATTTGTTTTTACTTGAAAAAATATTACAAAACCTTTTTATTTGTATGCGTGAAATTTATGTTACTATACAATAATAGCTATAAATGGGTTTATCAATAATAAGTCTTCGATAAATTATTTTAAAGTTAAGTTCTAAAATTAACAAACAAAAAGGAAATTTTTAGATTCAGCACCCCGATGGTGGCACCCTAGGCAATCGCCTAGTTTGCCTAAAGCTTAATCCCCCTCTATCATAACCACATGTAGTATTTATATCAATCTCCTTCATTCCTAATTGTAGAGTTGTGTTTTTTGATCTCATGACAAGTTCATAGACCTTGGATAGTTTTGGATCTATATTTTCCAATGTATAATGAATATGTGCTCGATTTTCAGTTGCCATATTTTTAAATGGGTAAATTGTCTTAATAAACATATGCATGATTTTCGATTCACTTGAGTGGGAAAATAAAAAGGTATTGTGTACATGCAAATGCACATTAATACCTTTGAATAATCTCATCATCACTTCACTCCCTGGAGATCACTCCTTAACAAAAGCATATCCTTCATGAATCTCGAAAGATAAGCTCTATATAAATCAAGAGAATAATAATGAGACATACAAGGATTGAAGTACATGTTACCACATGTCAAAGAAAAAAATGGTTTCATTCCAAGTTGTATACTATATCTTCTAATTACATCTCATAATACGATTGTCGGATGGAAACATGTAATTTATGTTTTCTATGGAATAGTGCTACGTAGGAAACATGTACCGCCCACAATTTCCACACACAAAACCCAAGATAAAACCTAATAATTACTCGAGGAAAATTATAGAATATTTTTTTTTGTTTAAAAGGTTTGCATCCAAGTAACCAACAACTAGATTGAATATTTCTCGTGTAATAAGTTCCACATAAATGCAAATTTCTTTTAAGTAAATTAATAATTAAATATTATTAATTCCTTCCAAATCATTTCGAGTTTAAAACCCCTTCTAGGGTTCCTGTTATTTCCCATTAATTAAATCTTATAAACCATTATTCAAGGTACTCCTTTTTTACAATTTATTTAATTTATCCTTATAGTTCTAATGTCATTTATTTACTTCACAACCTAAGGCTAAGGTCACATCTTACCCTAACCATCAAGTGGCCCCATTCAACCCATTACCCACGCCTTTTGTTTAATTTTCCATTCCCAAAAAACTTACATCACTTAAAATTGTAGGATGAATTCTCATCCATTAGATTGAATTTATCTTGGCCATTGGATCTTAGGTTAGCCTAAAAACCCTAGAAATATTTTTGAGTTCTCTTTTATTCTTTTTCTTACCCTATTTTCCCATTTTCACATTGCAGTTTGGGGGAAAGAGGAGGATGGAAGCCATGGAAGGTTTCCCATTTGCTCTTGGATGGATACACACATTAGGAGAGTTATTTTGTATCCCTCTCCTAGGGTTTGCCTTCTATTTTATCTGTTATTGTAATATATATATATTTATATATATATATATATATATATATATATATATATATATATATATATATAACCCGATTAGGTATGGGCATTTTCCCCATTGTTATTTCTTTTTTACATAGTGATATATAAGTTGTGTCCTGTGTTATATATATGTTATATATATATATATACCTATTCATTTATTGTTTTTGATTTATACTTTATTCGAGAAAAATATATTAAAATTTTGAGTTTAAAAAGTATGCTAGTTAGATTTATAACTACGCCCAGGGATATATATATATATATATATATATATAGGTAATTGGGTCAATTGGACCAAATTAACAAAAATGCAGAGTGCTTATATAAGCGGTGGTCGCACTGTGTTGATGTAGGGTTTAATATATAAAGTGGTCCCATTGGATTTGTTTGGGGTTTATATAATGGTAGGGGAGGGCACCGACCCTACCCCCACCCCATACTAAAATATGGGTTGGGGTGGGGTCCGAGCCCTCCTCTCAACCTTCCATTTATTTTATTTACATATAACCACCATGTCCATTCGTCCCTAAAAGATTTGATTTATAAATTTTTTTAATATATATTTTAAACTTATTTTATAAGCCATACAACTGTAATAGATTTTTTTTAATATTAAATATTACACACACACACACACACATATCCTATGATGTAATAGTTTTATTAAGTGTTTTTATAATTATAATATGTATATGAATATATAACTCTATATAATAAATTTATATGAGCACATATATAATTACCATTATATATTTTGTTCTACTTTAATTTAAACATTCACTCAAGTTCATTTATATAGTGATTTTTTTTTGAATGATAAAGCGGGTTGAAAGGACCCATTCCCTAATCCTTAATATGAGGCCAACTCCTCAGGAGAACAAAAGGGCTACAATAGCCAAAACAACCTGCTACTAGCTTAACAAAGATAAAATTATCCTAGAAATAATTCTCAACCTGGGATGGAAAATAATCATCAACGTTTCATGCGTCCTTTTTTATTTTTGGATTCTTTACCTCTTTCCATTTACCTAGATCAGATGAAATAACCAACGCAAGGTCACTAGGATTTTCCAAAGCCATCAAATTTTCTCGGCATCGAATCCCGCTCTAATTTTGAACCATCAAAAGTATGTCACCTACTCTATTAAAAATTTTATCTCGTCGGAGCTAAAATTATTCGGATTATCTTTAAAATTTGATGCAGAAACCAAATCTGGGTTTACAGAACCCCATCCACTCAAAGATGTCGATCCATTTTTTTTTTAGATTTCTTATTCTTATTCAAAGGACATGAGTCTTGCAAATTGCCCTTTTTTGGCATAATCTACACCGAAATGCAATATTCTCATAGTATAAGACCTGGGTATGCTGAAAATTACCAAATTTAAGGTTGATTCGATCAGGTATTCCTTTTCTTAAATCAATTTCAACGCAAATTCAGAAAGCAAACACAATCTCGAATGTGTTATGTCCTCATCTCTCTTTTATAAATTTTCCTTAAACATTCCCAATATCATCTAGGCATACCACGATGTATGTAAGGAGGTTAGGAAGCCCGACAAAACCGGTGTTTTGGCCACTAAATAAGTATTTAAATCAAAATATGGGAACCATAGAGTGATAAATAAACCCACATGTCCCAGAACAAAGGACCATTTGTCAAAAATGTTGGTAATCTTCAGTTCCCTAAAATGGACAACGAAAAAACCTTTAGAATAGAGAGAAATTTCACATTTATTGGTCCAATTTTCAAAACCCACTCATACAGATCTGAGGAGGAAGGCCAAAAACCATTAAACCTGCCAATAATCGCATCTCGTGATAAGGTTTTGAAATATTCTTCAACTTCTAGATTTTCTATGGTGAGCGAAGGAATCTCCTCGCCTAGTCGACCAGATAGGCCTGGTTATTTGATGTATTCTTTCCCAAGGATCAGCGCCTTTATTTTCAAGTGCATCTTTGAAGGAGGTAGCCTTCTGGGTATGCACCGAGCCATGATTGTCTAAATCTCCATCTCCCTTATTCCTACTACCGTCCCTGCCCAGACCACCAGCTCCAGATGGATACACATTCATTTTTGGAGCCCTAGGGTTAGGGCACAACTCCACCTCCTTATCTCGGCCAGCTTGGTCCAACACTCCACCACCAACTAGTGACCCCCTCAAAACGTGACCGAAACCATTAATTGTTCCTTCTTTCCCGTATAGCATTATGTTTCATGTGATCGACCTCCTTCTCGGTGGTTGGGTTCGCACTCTTTCCCTCCATCATCACCTCCTCCCGTGACCTTATTATATAGTGAAACATTATAGGCAAGTAGATCTATTTTTTTCTATTTATTTATAGATGTGACAAAGCTAAAAATAAGGGCCTTCTATTTGACCCAAAATAAGTAAGGAGGAAAAATATTTATTTGATTTGAAAGACTAGATATAAAACTATCTTCTTGTAACCTTATATATAATTTGACTATAATTCCAACATTTCAATATGCTAACTCAGTATCATCAAAATGATAATGTGTCTTTTTGAATAAAGGAAAGAAAAAGAAACTATGGTTTTATTTCAAGTTTTGAAAGAAATACATTTCCCATTTGAATACAACTTTCAATTCCTTCCTTCCAACCATTTCAAAACATAACTAGATAACAATAAAATTTACAATAATTTCATTTATAATACAAGATTGAATCTTTCACTTTACAACAAAGGGAATATCATTACAAGGGTGATCTCTTTGACTCCAAATAAGGGTAACTCCTCCAGCCTTAAAATTCATATATTTTTTTTTTTTTTTCAAATCAAAAAAACAAAAAAGGGGTATAGGAATTACTTACCTCCCAACCATTATTCCAATGACAAGAAGAAGCCATTATCCTCATTATCCTCGATCCCTAACCATAGTAGAATAAAAATGTTTGCAACCAATGGAAACTTACAAATTTGCTTCCACATTACAACACACATGCAAACATTTCAAGTAATACATTTAACACCAAAATACAACAACACAATGCATACATTTCAACACATAGGCTTATAGATCAAGCCAAGGGATACTAAAACAATGGGAACCATCTCCTTTTAACTCGAAATGAGATAAGAGTTCCACCCAACATGCCTCAAAATGCACAAAACCTCTCAACACATCCCTTTTCCTCCCAATGCAAAAAGACAAAAAGTACAAAGAGGTTTACCCTTTTCTCTCCCCAAAGGTGGAAATCCCACTCATACTCCCTCCACTATGTAACAAAATTCCTTTTCCCTCCCAAAATGGTCCCATTTTCCATCTCCTACACCTTTTATTAAGGCCAAAATCTACCCAACTCGAACACAAATCACAACCATATAGCCATTTTCTTTGTACACATAGATAAAAAAGTAATGTAAAAACAAAGGTAAAGGTCCTACCTTACCATCACAAGCTTCCAAAATCTTCAAGAATATTTTCCTCTTAAAAACCAAGCAAGTCTTCCCAAGGAAATATCCAAAATCTCCAAGTAAAATCTCCAAGGCAATTGCAAAAGAAAAAGTGCACAAAAACAAAATGAGTAACCCCCAACACATCAAATAAACATGAATAAATAGAAAAAGGAGAAGAGGAGGGTGGTGGATCCATGTAGGATGCCACATCAGTTCTCCTCAACTCCACATCCCCTAAGTCAAATATTAAACCAAAGGTTAGTAATTAGGTGGTTGAGGATATGACAAGCCTCTAACACACATTAATCCTTACTCCATACCACAAAATGACACCATTAAAAACTCTTGTAAGAAAGCTACAATAAATACACCTTTTACCATCCAAATCACATAATGGGGTCTAATTTTGACCCCTTACTCCATAGGTATAGTTGGAATATGAACCTAAGAGGTGTGGGACAAGATTAAATTGTCCCATAAGCCTCCAAAATTATCAAAGTCAAATTTTGAGTTTAGAAAGATGAGTTGAGTACACACCAAGTAAAATAATTAAATCCAACTTCAAATCACAAGATCAAAAGGACTATCTACCCAAATAAATGCCCACCGATGGTCTCATCTAACAATAACTTTTAATTAACATACTTATCTAATAACAAGGGTACATTTAATCAATAATATAAAAGTGAAATACAATGCAATAATAAAATACATACACACAAATTAATCAAAATACAAGAGAAAAGATCACACATATCCCATGGTCACAATTTGATATTATTCCCCATATGGACCTCCTAACATACTAACCACACAAAAATAACATAACACAAATTTTCCATGGTTACCGTTGTTGTTGCAAATCAGCAACACCCCGGATGCAAATCAAGGTTCGAATTGATGTTTTAGGCATCCAAAGTGTGATTGCACAACATGGAAACCTCTCTCCAAGTGTGGGAATTGTGAAAATGAGAGAGGAATCTCTAGATTAGAGGCTGGTTCCTCAAACTCCTTTTATTTAGATCTATATTTTGCACAACTACAGAGGTTCAGATCCTAATCCTACTCTAAATTGCAAGGAGACAGGGATAAAAATGCAAAAATGAAACTAAACTAAAGATGGTGATGCACCAAAAGGAGTGGTGAAACATTTTTTGCCATGTAAATAGACACAAATTCATGAAATGAAACAAGGGAAAACATACACAAGCTGATAGATGTAATTAGAGGTCTTAAAATGAAGTAAAACAATACAAACAGAGGACTGAAAGCATTCACAGAGTTTACACTGTCAATTCCATGTAAAAATCTCTTGCATTCCACCCTCAAAGAGGTATAAACCTGCTACAATACTTGAAAAAGGTCTGATTCTTACAACTATCACTTGCTGGAGGTGAAAGAAGAAGTTTTATATGCCAAAAAGTGTTCAACCATGAAGAAATGAGCCAAATCTGGCTTTTACAGTGCATGGGTCGAGCCTAGGAGAGAGAAAACGTAAAAAACATGGGAGCCCATTCCTCATTGATGGAAAATGCATTAAAATAGCATGGAGGACCTTACAAACCAATACCCTATCATTTTTGACCATATTGGAGAAGAATGTGACCCATTCTGTATTAAATTTGGTTGTTGAAATGTCATTTCTGGCCATGGACACGTACTCAGAACCGTTTTTGAATTTTCTCTCTCCAAACTGAACCAAAATTAGAAATTGACCATGGAATCATGTAGATAATTTTAACATATTTCCAATGATATAAAGAACATGAAAATCTGAGCTCTGGATCAAAAGATATGATCGTTTGAAGATTTAGGGCAAAAACGGCCCAAAAACGGATCGGCGGGAAAAAATTTCAAATTTTACCTCTTTTTTGTCTTTGGAAAATTTTTCAAAAATTCTCCGCACTCCGCTGGTTAGATGCCATGTGTCGGGTGCTGATTGGCCATGCAATTCTCTCTCCTTCCCTTTCCGGGTTTTCCTTTGAAAATTTTGACTTTTCTTACACTTAGCCAATTTTTCATTGCGCCTTCCCCTTGTGACACGTGTCACACTGTGATTCCGCGGGCCCCGCGGGAAAAAATTTCCATTTGAACCTTCGACCAAAATACTTGGAAAAATTTCAAATTTGCCTCGAACCCCAAACTCCTCTCGCCACGTGGCGCCTTCCTATTGGTCATGGGCCTCAAATGGGAAAATTTTCCACAAAACTCCGCCGAGCCATAACTTGAAAAATATAAGGAGTTAGGAGGAAAACTTTATCTTTCGGGAAAGCCGAGAGAGAGCTCTATCTGATGGTACCATTTATAGAAAGCCTTGAGTGCTTTAAAATCAAAAATGTGGACTAAGGCACAAGAGAGGCAAGAACACAAGGAGTTAGCCACAAAAAATGAGCTGGGGCACATTTTGGATAACAATTTTGGCGACTCAGAGGGTCATCTGCCTGCTAGATGAAAGTACCAGTAGCATGAAGTAGTCCATTGGGCATGGAGCCATCAAATATTCTGTTTATAACCCCAACTGACTTAGAATGTGCAAGGAGGAAGATGGAATATCACATGATGGAAGAAGGACTACAAAACATCTCTAGTGGATGTAGAAGTCGTGCCAAAGCACTTAGGGAAAGAAAACTAACCTAAAAAAACAATGTACAAAGCACTTGGAGGAATGAAAATATAATCTAATATTTACAAGGTGGTAAATTTCCTCTAGAAGCAATGCTTTAGATAGATTCCATTGATGGAATCTAGCTTCTTCACCATCCAATGAGGCCAATTGGAAAGCATTGTTGTTCTCGCACTTGATGACCATGTATGGGCCACTCCAAATGGCATCAAATTTTGAATGCCTTCTCGGTTTTGCTCTATCCACATCCCATTTCAACACTAGATCTCCAACCCGAAAAGATCTATCCTTGGCCTTCCTATCAAAGGTATTTTTGATCAAAGCTTGATCCTTTTCCATCTTGGGATGCCCGATTTCGACCTCCCGTAGCTCCATCAACTCGCATATCTCACCTCCATGGGCTCAAACTCTAGCAACTCTAATTTCTTCATGAGTTCGAATGTTGGCAACTCAAGTGACATGGGCAAGATTGCCTCTCTTCCATAGACAAGTTTGAATGGAGAGTTACCCGTGGATCTCTTGGGAGTTATCCTATCAGCCCATAAGGCTGATTTTAGTTTGGTATGCCAAGACTCTCGATTCTCATGAAGAGTCCTCCTAATGATCCTCAACAAGTTCTTGTTTGTAGACTCGGCCTGGCCATTACCTCGAGGGTAATAGTTTGATGAAGTGCTTAGGTAGATCCCTTTGTTGACAGCCCACTACCACCTGGATCTAATGAATACCAATGCATTATCCGAGATTATTGTAGCAGGTATACCAAATCTGGTCGCTATCTCCTCATAAAAGTATAAGATCTTTGGACTCATTTGCTTCTTTGAGTGCTATTGCTTCAGTCCATTTTGTGAAGTATTCCGTGGTGTCAAAATCCATTTGTTCCCTTGACTTGAATTGGGATTAATGAATCCAATGAAGTCCAAACCCCATTGCATGAATGGCTGGTCAACTCGGGATTGGATGCAATGGAAGGGCAGCAAGTCTCTCTTTTCCCGTGAAGAATGCACAATTCTTACACCTCTTAATCCATGCATAGCAATCACTAAAAATTTTAGGCCAATAATAACCATCCTTCATGATTTTTAGAGCTATCACTCTTGGTGAAAAATGACCACCACTGGTCCACCATGGAACTCTTCCAACACCCTATGAATCTAATTTGTGCTAATGCATCTCAAAGAAGACTCCATTCACATCTTTCTTGAACAAAACTCTATCAACAATGGCATATGGGACAACCTGCAATCTAAAGTGTCTTCTTTGGGTCTTGTTCATCTCCGAGGGGCATAGGCCTATGCTTAGGAAGTGTATAATACCTTGGGTCCAGCAAGGAGTGGGGGCAGCATTGTCTTCTTCTTGATTTCCACTAGGCTCATGGCTGTCCCTGGGATCAAAACAGCCTCTTCTTCATTGCATACTTCTTTTTGCTTCCCCAAAACTAGCTGCTCACACAATCCTTTCCCTCTTATCAGCTTGGTGATCTTGATCTCAATGTCATACTCCATGACACGGGTGATCCAACCTGCCCTTTTCTCATTCAAATCTTTGTTGAGGAGGAAGTCCTTAACCCCAACATGTGAGACCAGAAACTGGACCTTGTTGTTCGAGATTAAATGCTTGAATTTCTTCAAGCTTCGATTATTGCCACAAGACATGCTTCTCAATAAAAGAGTACTTCACCTCATAGTCATCTAGGATCCGACTAAAGAAGGCAATTGGCTGCTCATCATTATCCTTGTTCTGTTGTACCAAAATGGCATAAATAGTGTCATTACCTCCAAATGCATAGAGGATGAAATCCTTGGAGAAGTCCGGGTTGATGAGAGTTGGTGCTTGAGAAATGGCTTCTTTGATTGCTTCAAAACTCTCCTTGCCTTCTGCTGTCCACTTGAAATCCATGCTTTTCTTTAACATTTTTTTGATAGGTTTGACAAGGGCTGCAAAATCTGGAACAAACCTCCGAACAAAGTTTATCCTCCCCAAGAAAATCTGAAGGGCTTTCTTGTGGCTTGGCAATGGTAGTGCTCTTATGGCTTCAACTCTCTCTGGATCAATTGCTAATCCTTCTTTGGAGACAATATGGCCAAGGAGCTTTCCTTCATGTGCAAGAAAGATACACTTCTTAGGATTCAAAGACACTCCAAATTTCCTACACCTCGTGAAAACTTGTCTCAGATGAGAGAGGTGGTTTGCTGCATTTTTGGAAAAAACAGTGATATCATCAAGGTAAATCAGCACCACGTTGTTAATCAAACCTTTGAACGCCATGTCCATTTATCTTTGGAAGGTAGCACCAGCATTGGACAACCCAAATGGCATCTTCCTGTATGCAAAAGTCCCCATTTGGTTGTGAAGGTTGTCTTGAACTGGTCTTCTTCCTTCACCATAATCTGATTGTAGCCAGAGTAGCCATCAAGTATTGAAAACCTCTCTGAGCCAGCCGTAACTCTGCAAGATTTGCTCCATGGAAGGGAGTGGGTAATGGTCCTTGAGAGATGCTCTATTTAAGTCTCTGAAATCAACACACAATCTGATCTCTCCACTCTTCTTTCTGACTGGAACCAAGTTGGCAACCCAACTAGAATGCTTGATTGGGAATATGATTCTTGACTCAATCAGCTTGTCCAATTCTTTCCTCATGAGAGGCTCCATGTGTGGATTGACTGGTCTTTGTTTCGCTTGACAGCTTAGTATTTGGATCCAATTCAATGGTATGCTAAGCTAAGTTGGAATCAAACCTTTCAAGTCTTCCTAGCTCCAAGCAAACACATCGGGAACTCTTGACACAAACTGCATTTAACTCATACCTTTCTTGATCAGTTGTCATCTTTCCAATTTTCAATGGTTTGTTCTCTTCTACCAAGATGGATACCGAATCCTCTCTTATCCCCGGATGTTTGCTTTCTCCTTTCTAAACTGATCATTGGGATTAAAAATGAACTCCAAAGTGATAAGTCCCTGGGTAGCTTGTTAGTTCTCACTGTACCACTTTGTCACCATACTGTTGTTCCAATTTTCTTGATTCTTAGCTGAGAACTCAACTTCTTCTTGCAAGAAATGGATGATTTGCTGGTCATTCTCAAACACTTGCCAACTGACATTGTTATCTGGCACTGAAGGCCTCACAATCACGTGGATGTTTGGCTATACCTTGTCTTTTTAAATACTTTCCACAATGTCAAAGGCTGCCCCTACTCGCTGCAAGCCCGCACAGCCAGCCTTGATTCTCTTTCCTAGGAATGGATTTGATGCCAAAACCTCAAAATCTTCCATGAGGTCCCACACCTGCTCTTGTAGCACCGAGTAGATCATTCTTGGAAGCATGTTGTCCTGACCTGATTTACAATCAATTCACTATCACCAAAGACTTGCAAGTTCTTTATTTTCTTCTTGATTGCCCAATGCATCCTCGCACCAAGGCTTCATATTCAGCAGTTGTTATTGGACCATGCAAACTGAAATCTAAAAGTTGAATAGTACTTTACTCCTTGAGGTGAAACAAGCATGGCTCCACCTCCTACACCTTGTCTATTCCTTGATCCATCAAAAAACAGTTGCCATACCTCATTGTCATCTTCATGGTTTGGCTTGGTGATGCTAGGAATAGGCTGATTTTCTTCTGTATGCAATAAAACCCTAGCTCGATTCTTCCACTTCTTGATAAGGATCAAAAGCATGTACCTTGTTTTCCCATTCATCAAGAGTTAGATCCGGGATGCTCCCAACCTTGGTGTCAGCTTCATCGGTGTTTGGGTGGTCTTCTTGATCAAATGCTGAACAATTGGCATTGATCTAACTTGGAGTGTAAGGCTCAATGTGGAAGTTTGCAATAGGTTCAGACTGGATTGTAGCCTTAGTTCCATACCTCATTCTCGAAAAGCATGTGTGACCAATTAGTAGACAAATATCCCCAATCTTGGTGTGAAGTCCCTTGACAAGCATAGGGAAAAGAGTGGTGGAAGGTCTATGATCGATACATCTTGTGAAACAACAACATTTGGACATGCATGCAAGGTAAGACTCAAGTTTCTAATCACCCCAATGTTGTTACCGCTGTCCCATCCAGCTGCACTACCCTTTGGATATGGTTTCATAATGGAGCCCTAGCCGATCAGCTATTTGTTTAGGCATCACCGAGCTACTTGCCCGGAATCTATCATGCAATTGTGCACTAACGATTTCCAATGATTAATGAAACATAGTAAAGGAGGGGGCTTCAACATTTTACCTTACTATCCTCCATGATTTCCATCAGCCGGGTAGCATTTGTGAGCACTTTCTCTTACATGTGAACTTGCTGATTCGAAGTTGGCCAGTCCTTCATGGCAGCTTGTAACAAGTCTCTCTTTGGCCTCGGGATAGATAGGGATTCCTACATTGATATATTAACATTTGTCTTCTTCATCCGATCAATGATACTTGAATGGTGATGAAGGATCTCTTTGCTGTCCCTTTGCTTGTACATTCATTCCTTGCACGTGGGCAGCAATAACTGGTATTTGAGTTAGTCTAGGAGTTGTTCTTGGCTGCCCTTGTGTATTTGAAATTGGATTTTGCTTGCTAACCATTTGTGGAGACATGGAAGGTTATGGATTGGTTGGAGCTAATGGCTGTTCTTCAACCAAATTCCTTCTTTTTGACCTTGTGTTGGCTGCAACACCTTGAGAGACCATTTGATTCATGCCACAAAAATCTTCTCGCTTGCGGGTTTACCAATGTGGTGTCATTTGGGGCTGATTGTTGTTGGAATGTTTCTTATTGTTGGTTGTTTCTTGACTACCTTCACCCTCCACACCAAAAAGAGTTGTCACCATTAATGCTTGATTCAAAGCACCATTGAAGCACATAGATTAGTTATGAGGTTCATGCATGGAAAACACCAATCATACTCTTGAGCAACGTTGTTTTGGTTGGCACCAATGCCTTAGAGGTAGATATGGCATTAGGATTATAGGGATGAAATGGTCTATCGGGCAGGAGGCCTTGTTTGATTTACATTTGTAGCTAGATTAGGAGGTCTTTGTGGTTGGTATGGCTACCTCTATGCCGAGCTTGGGGCTGGTAAGAAGGTCTAAAACCTTGGGCTCATTTCCTGAGAGTGACTAGCTCATTACCTAGGTTTTGCAATTGCTTAATGACTTCTCAAGCTCATTTGGGGCACTTGGAGATGAAGTAGAAGCTTCATTTGAACTCGATTTCTAGGAGTGGGAGAAGGATCCAAATTAGGTGCTTGATTGGTGTTTGGACTCTCTAAACTTGGAAATAATGGCATGGGAGGTCTAGGGGCTAGTTTGCTAGCTTGGATCAAACAATTTTCAGCCCTAATGGCAATGCTATAAGCCATAGGGATAGTTATGCCTCCCATGGACTGAATCAACATAGAAATATCAGAATTTAGAGCTTTGAGATAGTAGAGAAAAGCACCTTCTGTTGGTCTGATCGCCACCGGAATTCTCTCCCAAGTCTTTTGAAATCTGAAGTTGAAATCAGTCAGCTGCTCATTGGGAGCTCTCTTGATGGTTGTCAGCTGCTCCAAAAGAGACAAGTTGTCTCCCTTCTCTCCAAATTGCTCATGAAGTGCTATACATAGCTGATTCCAATTTGTGATAGAACCAGCTCCAAGGCTTCTAAACCATTGCAATGCTTTCCCCTTGAATGAAGATGTCAGCAACTTGACAGCCACTTGCATCTCATTGATTTCATGGATTGCACAAAGGTTAGCAATATCCTTAACATGATCACCTGGAGTAGTCTAATTTTCTCCAGTGAAGTATGGAATGTTCTTCAAGGCTGCAATAGGAATTGGATGTTGTGCATTGAGGGCAAGTGGGCGCTTCCGTGAAGTTGACATAGGGGTTGTTTTTTGCCATTCTAATTGGTCTTAGAACCCTTGTTGATTGAATGAAAGGCCTACAGTGGAGTTGAGAGATTTCTGTTTGGTGGAGATGGAGACCCTTGGATTCTCCTCCCACTTTGCCTTACTCTTGGAGATAACTGCAGATATTCAAACAGCACCTCTTCTTCTCTAGCTCTTGACCTTGTGGTGATTCTTCTCATGAGTTTTTAGGCCTGCATTGCTGAAATAAGTTGATTCTTCCCCTTTGGAGTCACCAGATATGTAAATTATAGCTCTTTTCAAGCAAGAAAATTACAGCAGATGCACATCAACTTTGCTACAATAAAAATGAGACCTCTAAGGTCCCACCGGGCATGCCAAAACTGTTGTTGTAAATCAGCAGCACCCTTGGATGCAAATCAAGGTTCTGAATTGATGTTTTAGGCATCCAGTGTGATTGCACAACATGGAAACCTCTCTCCAAGTGTGGGACTTGTGAAAATGAGAGAGGAATCTCTAGATTAGAGGCTAGTTCCTCAAACTCCTCTGATTTAGATCTATATTTTGCACAACTACAGAGGTTCAGATCCTAATCCTACTCTAAATTGCAAGGAGACAGGGATAAAAATGTAAAAATGAAACTAAACTAAAGATGGTGATGCACCAAAAGGAGTGGTGAAACATTTTTTGCCATGTAAATAGACACAAATTCATGAAATGCAATAAGGGAAAACATACACAAGCTGATAGATGTAATTAGAGGTCTTAAAATGAAGTAAAACAATACAAACAGAGGACTGAAAGCATTCACAGAGTTTCAGACTGCATCAATTCCATGTAAAAATCTCTTGCATTCCACCCTCAAAGAGGTATAAACCCTACAATACTTGAAAAGGTCTGATTCTTACAACTATCACTTGCTGGAGGTGAAAGAAGAAGTTTTCTATGCCAAAAAGTGTTCAACCATGAAGAAATGAGCCAAATCTAGCTTTTACAGTGGTATGGGTCGAGCCCAGAGAGATAAAACGTAAAAAACATGGGAGCCCATTCCTCATTGATGGAAAATGCATTAAAACAACATGGAGGAACTTACAAACCCATACCCTATCATTTTTGACCATATCGGAGAAGAATGCGACCCATTCTCGTATTAAATTTGGTTGTTGAAATGTCATTTTTGGCCATGGACACATACGTGCAGAACCATTTTTGAATTTTCTCTCGGAAAATTAACCAAAATTAGAAATTGACCATGGAATCATGTAGATAATTTTAACAGCTTTCCAATCATATAAAGAACGTGAAAATCCAAGCTCTGGATCAAAAGATATGATTGTTTGAATATTTAGGGCAAAAATGGCCCAAAAACGGATCTAATGGAAAATTTTTCAAATTTTGCCTCTTTTTTGTCTTTGGAAAAATTTTTCAAAATTCTCCACACTCCGCTGGTTGGATGCCACGTGTCGTGCGCTGATTGGCCATACAATTCTCTCTCCTTCCCTTTCTCGTAGCTTTTCCTTTGAAAATTTTGACTTTTCTTACACTTAGCCAATTTTTCATCGCTTCTTCCTCTTGTGACACGTGTCACATCGTGATTGGTCCACAAGGGAAAAAAATTTCCATTTGAACCTTCAACCAAAATACTTCAAAAAATTTCAAATTTTCCTCCGACCCCCAAAGTCCTCTACCACGTGGCAGCTTCCTATTGGCTGCGGGCCTCAAATGGGAAAATTTTCCACAAAACTCCATAGAGCCATAACTTGAAAAATATAAGGAGTTAGGAGGCAAAATTTACCTTTCTAGAAAGCTAAGAGAGAGCTCTATCTGATGGTGCCATTTATAGAAAGCCTTGAGTGCCTTAAAATCAAAAAATGTGGACTGAGGCACAAGAGAGGCAAGAACACAAGGAGTTAGCCACAAAAATGAGCTGGGCACATTTTGGATAACATTTACCTTCGTTCACAACCATCATATATTTTTATATGGTTGGTATCCTACCCTTCCTTTATTTTTGTGATACAATCACCTACAAAATCAAACAATACCTCCTTTGTCCTCGTGGTTGCATTAAATATATCAATAATAAAATATATGTACATCCATCAAGAACATCATCATAACACAAAATCATTATCAAAGCTAAGCAATGTTATCATTCATTTACAATTTCATAAACATTTCAATTCTACCATTACATCAATATCAGTAAGATCACAAGATTAGTTCAAAATACCAAAACATGGTCAATACAACAAGAATTTAGAGTGTGAATATATATATATATATATATATATATATATATATAAGCATATAATAATATATCATAACATCATCATATCAAAAATGTTTATCCATGGCCCTAAGAATCCATACAACCATAATATAAATCACAACATATCAATAGTCAGAATATCTCTACCATATACATCATGTTAATCCAAAATAACACAATAAGGTCCATGTCAATAGTCCATGATAAATAAAAATCATTGTGTAATAAGTGTCAAAAAGAGTGGGCACTACATACCCCTCCCATTAGAATAGACTTCTTGATGGAAGTCATCGAAATATGTGGAAACTAGGCCTCGTAATAAAGTACCATCATCCCAAGTAAACATAGTCCGGTTATACCTATCCCAATAGATTCTCATCTAATCAATCTTACTGCAACCTTGAAGGCCTAAGGTCCCTGCACTCTATGATGAGCACGGGGTCCATAATCACCTACCCCCGATCCTACACATGAAATGTGGTCCAATCCAATACATGAGAAGGATCTAGAATGTATCTCCTAAGAATAGAAACATGAAACACATCATGGATGCGAGACAAGATGGGTGGAAATGCTAGACAAAGAGGCTAAGGGAGAAATCCACTCCAAGATCTTAATGGGACTCACGAATCTAGGAGAAAGCTTAGAGCCTTTTCCATAATGGATAGGGCTCTTATGAGGCTTGACATGAAGAAACACCTTCGTGCCCACCGATAACCGTGTCCAACTCTCCTCCGATCATCATACTTCTTCTACCTATTCTCGAGCCTCTTGCATCTCTATCTTATCAAGACAACTTTGTTGCTTCATATCCTATAAGAAATTTGGCCCAAGAGATACCCTATCCTCTAACCTATCCTAACTTAATGGTACCCCGTACTCGCTGCTATATAATGCCTAAAATGGAGCCATACCAATATAACTCGAAAGATGTTGTTATAAGAAAACTCAACCAAGTACAAGTACTCATCCCATCTTGACTGATGATCCATGACGTACATCCGAAGCATGTCCTCTAAAATCTTATTCACCCACTCAATCTGTCCATCTATCTCAGGGTGATAGGCTATATTGAAGTTGATATTCGTCTCGAGAGCATGTTGCATGGTAGTCCAAAAATGAGAGGTGTACAAGGGATCGCGGTTACAAATAATCTTCCATAGAATCCATGCATTCTGAAAATTTCATCTAAAAACACTTGCGCTAATGTAGTGGCTATATAAGTGGTCCTCACTAGAGAAAAATGAGCCACTTTTGTCAATTTATCAACCGTGACCATAATGGCATCGTGGTGATATCTCGACGTCGGTAACACTACAATGAAATCCATGAAAATGGTGTTTCATTTCCACTCCAGTATGGCATGAGGATATAGAAGGCCAACTCAATGTTGATCCTCAGCCTTCACCTTTTGACACCCTAAACAATGAGACACAAAATGAGCTATATCTTTCTAAAACCCTTTCCAATGATACAACTGTGTCAAAGTGGCATGCATCTTTTTCACCCCTGGATGGGCTTAATAGGGTGTACAATGAGCCTCGATAAAAATATCCTATCTCAAACCTCCATCTCTTGGTACGTAAATCTGACCCCTGTGTTTGAGAATCCCATTTGACTCTAATTAAAATCCCTCATACTTCCCCTCAAGGGGTCTTTGAGACTCGATCTCTTCTCTAGCTAAAAGGTAGAAGCATTCATGTGGAATTTGTTTAAATATACTATTCCTCAATTTTATATCAACTGTTATAGCCATAACCAAATGCCTCCGATGACTCAAGGCATATATAACCACATTCTCCTTCCCCTTCACATGCTCAATATCCATGTCATACTCATAAGGAAGCTCCATCCAATTCCATTGACGGGCATTGAGATTAGGTTGTGTGAAGAGATGACGAAGACTCAAGTGATCTGTCCCGAGAATAAACCTCTTACCTAAAAGGAAATTCCTCCATCGAACCAAGACATGCATAAGCGATGCAAGCTCAAGGTCATGATTTAGATAGTTGATCTCATAATCCTTGAGTTTGCGAGACTCAAAGGCTACTACATTTCCATCCTACATCAATACACCTCCTATGCTTTCTAGTGAAGCATCTCTACATACAAAGAAATCCTCCATGGATCTAGTACTACTAGAATAGGTGTTGTCATAAGGCATTCCTTCGAGTTTCATGAGGGCCTACTTACATCTATTTGATAAAAAAATTCTTCCCTTTCCATTGAATGGAAGTGATGGGATACATAATATGAGAAAAATCATGAACGCACCTCTATAGGACCTTGGCAATCCCATGAAGCTACGCACCATGGTCACACTAGTTGCACTAGATAATCTATAATAGCTCTAATCTTGGAAGGATTGATTGTGATACCTTCCCTATAAATAATGTGACATAAATACTAAAAATATATCCCGAAGAATGCACACTTCTCTAGGTTCTCATTAATCTATTGTTATGGTGAAATCATAAAGCACCCTTGATTGCTTATAGTGGATAGGTGAGGAAATTAGTGTGATTCATCAAACATGGAGTTATCCAAAATTTTGAGACTTTGTAATCAGGATAACCCCTCGCATGAAGACCGGTTCCTATTCCACTATGCTTTGATGCACACATCTAAATTATAGAGGATCTACTCTAAAATCTACTCTAACTTGCCAAGGAGACAAGGTTAAGAAGATTACAAGAAATTAAACCTAAACTAACAGAGGTGATGCACCAAAAGGAATGTTGAACACCTGATTTGCATGGAGATGGAAACCACAATCAGATTAAGAAGGATGAAAATACACCATAGATCAATCCACTGATGAGAATCCACTAAATTTAAACATAAACCATTAAACATGTAATACAATAACCATGCACTGAAAACCAATATTTTAATGAGAGATTAGAAGAAATCAATGAACATGAGAGAGGGTTAAAATTCATCCAAAGACTTGTATTATTGCTCCAAAGATTTGATACAGTGCATTACAATGGCCAAGAGGCACAAACTTGCATTACAACTTGAATGAGAGGTTTGAACTCCAAAAATTCACTTACAGATAAGAGAAGAAGGGAGGGTGCAAAGAAAAATTATCCAACATTAGAACAATGCCCCTCCTTACAATATATAGGAAGAATGAGAGAAGGGAGAGAGAAGGATCCAAAATATTGTATCAACCACCCTAAAATGCATTGAAATCATCTACAATAATGATGGGTGCCACTACAAAACCCATGCTCCCATGTACTTTTCCTTTTTGGAGAAGAAAGGAAAATCATACATCATTATTTTGGTAGGTGAGAAACCACGGGAACACCCTCTAAAATGGCAGAATGTATTTATTCATTTTGAATTACTTTATCTCACTTAAATTAAGATAACCAAAGATAGTTGTGTAGAGGACACTGAGATATTTCCAAAAAGTCCTTTCTTGTGCAAATTTGAGCTCCCAATCAAAAGTTATGGCCATCTGAAGATTGGGGTGCCATACTGCATTAAATACAAGTGATTGACTCTATTTCTTTGGAATCCAAAATGCATCACAACCTACGAAATATAAAATTTTGGAATTTGGGCATTTTGACTTCAAGGGTTAATGTTACTCTTCATTCATCTTGAGTCAACAAAACCTCGAAACCCTGAAGTCTGAAATTTGGACTTCGGGTTTCAGACTTCAATGCAATTTTTTCGAATCGGGGCTTTGAAGGTTCGAAATACCAAAATCCCAAAGTCTGAAATTTAGAATTAATTTTTCAAAAATTACATTTTCGGGGTTTCAGGACTTGGGGTTCCATTTTTCAGGACTTTAAGGTTTAGGTTTTGATGATGTTTGACCAAACTTCCAACTCGAACTTCAGAAATTTTGAAGTTTGAATTTCAGACTTCGGGATTTCAGACTTAACGCTCTTTTTTCCACCCAATCACCGAATTTGACCCTAGCCTACCTCTGAATGGCCACATCTCCGAAGTCTGAAATTCAAAATTTGGAGCTTCTTCATTTCACAAACTCCTCTATAATTTTCTTGAACTACAACAACCTATTTAGCTAACCCCAAAATGCAAGCTCCCATGACTAAATTAATCCCTCCATTTTCTCTGTGTGCAAGGTTGTGTTTGTCTAATTTCTCCTGAGGGAAAAAATTAGATAAAAACTACTCGCTCTCTAAGGAATTATAGAACTTGATGAAGGTGTTCCTCTTGCTCCACATGCGTATGTGAGTAAATTAAAATATCATCTAGGAACACGAGCACATAACGGTCTAGAAAAATATTGAACATCGCGTTCATCAAACTCCCGAACACTTAGGGGAATTCTTCATACCAAATGACACAATAATGAACTCGTAGTGGCCATATTGAGTCTCGAAAGGATGTCTTGTGGATATCTACCTCCACAATCCTCGGTGATGATAATCGAACTTAAGGTCTATCTTGAAAAACAATGTATACCCCTTCATTTGATAAAAAACATCATCTATACGTGGAAGGGGGTAACAATTCTAAAACGAATGATAAGAAGATCATTCCAAGCCATGAAGATCTCAGATGATCATAGCACACCACATTTAATAAGCTGAAATAAATTCACTTGAATAAATTTACAAAATAATTTACAAACAAAGAGCAGTAATATCATATATTATTATGGGATTTTCATGTATGAGTACAATGAGAATGGTCCTTGCTTATATAGGAAAGGAAGATCAATCTAAGAACCAGTCAAGGCCATAAAACAAGCCATAAATCAAGGAAATAACTAGTCAAGACCATAGATTTAAGAAATAACTAGTCATCAAAGATCTAGTCAATACCATAGATCAAGGAAAGAACTATACCTAACAACTAGATAATATCTTCCTAATATCTAAATAAGATAAAATAAATATCCACACACATAAGTGGGTGAGGATAAATATAATAAAGGTAAATAAATTACCTAGGTGAACATGAGCTAAGGTAAATAACTACTCTAACACCCCGAAGTGAAGCAAGGGGGCCAAAAATAAAGGTGACATATCCACAATATGAGTCCCAACAACTAGGTCTGATGAGGTACTCATGTATAATAACTAGGAAAAAGGGACACCGCAAGGTACCCAAAAAAGTAACAACAAAGTAGAGAGTGAGAGAAAAAAATTGTTACAAGGCATCCCAAGAAGCTCGGATCGAAAAATCATACAATGTTCAAGAAGTTATGTTTGCACTACAGTGTCCGAATCCACCGCTCAATCATAAAAATAAAAAATTGACAATGGACTTCACCAAAATAGCTCTATATAGGAGACTATCAATGGAGTGATGTCGAAAGTGCAAAAAAATACCAAATATAATTCAATCAATTGTTGTAAATATGTGTGTCACAATCTAAGAACATTAACAAAGGCAACAAGGTAAGGACATAACATCTAAAGAAATATGAGTGCCACGATCCAAAAAAAGCCAAGGAAACAAGGCAAGGTCACAAACCCAAAGAAGCAGGATCAACACCACACCTACCTATCTTGCTGAATGGGTGGAATGATGCTACAAATCTATATGAGTTGTCAAAAAGCTACCCTAAAATCGAAAAACTAACACTAGGTTTCATGAGAATATCTCCCCACAACAGAGACTATTCACATGCCAAAAACATCGTGTTGGTGCCCATTTTAATCCTCTACCATTTTTTCATGTTTCCCCTCGCTCTTTGTGCTCTGAAACACTTTTTCCTCATGAAATCGATGATGTGAAGTTGTAGCTCCATTTTTCTGTGCATTGGTTTGTTTACAAACTCATTACTTGCCTTGCCCTAATTTTCACGCTCAAACACCTTTTCCATTTTTCTTGTGTTTTCCCATCCTCTAGAGCTCAAAATTATTCATTTTATACATATTTGCCTTCAAATATCCCTTGTCATGGTTGTAAATTGCCTAAAAACACTTTCCATTTGTCTTTTGATCGAAAAATTCTTCACCCATGAAGGAAAAATCAATTTTGGGCATCCCTGGCATTTTCTGTGTTTTTGATCAGATGGGCATCATTTTCCCATCAAATTCATCTTCAGCATTTTAGGGCATCGCTGGCAACTCCATGTAAAACTTTGCATCTTTGACGATCATACAGGCATCCTTTACCTGTCAAATTTTAGCTCAAAAATCTTCTCCTACGTGGCCATTTGTGATTAGACAAGGTTCAACAGGCCTGCTCGAAAAACTTAATGTTTTTTTGTTTTGAAAAAAAGTGCAAATTTCCCCCGCAGCTCCTTAGGTCCCAGAGGAGGTACACGTGTTGCAAGCAGAGTGAAGGCAGACGGGTAGGTATTTTTGTGCCTTAAGGAATTTTGGGAAAAGGAATTAAAGTACAAAGAAAATGCCTAGGGCCCACAACGAATTAGAATGGAACACATGGTGACTTCAGAGCGCAAACCCATAATGAATCAGAGGTGGACATGTGTCATGTTTTCATCAAAAGTGGGATGGAAGGCCAGCAGAGGACTTAGAAATTTTTGCTTTTTGGCAAAAGGGAGAAAAGGTTGTGAAAAGGCCGCGGGTCCCAGGCTAATCAAGGGAGGACACATGGTAGGATAGGGGGTAAGGGAGCAAAGCCACCGAAGGAAAAGGGAAATATTGCCTTTTTGGCAAAGTGAGTTAAAGCAGTAATTTGAAGTGTGGCTCCGTAATGAATCAGAGGGAGACACGTGTCAAAAGCAATGCAAGAGGGGAGTGCGAGCCGCCGATGAGTTTTGAAACTTTTGAAAATTTTGAGGAGTTGATTAAAGTTTAAAATGAGAAATGCAAGCCCATAGTGAGTCAGCGATCATCACGTGTCAAAGATAGAAGTGTAATGTGTGGGTCTCAAGGGGAAAATTGTGAAAAATTGCCCTTTTTCCGAAAAGGTGGAAATGTGTAAAATCGCACAGCTGACCTCGGATCCAATCATATTGTGCCACATGTCGGTGCGAATCTCAAGGGAAAAGCGGTGGAGGAAATTGAGAAAAATTGCAAATTTCCAAAAAAGGTGGAAATGTGTAGAATCAAGCTGCGATTTCGATGGGACCCACCTTGGGACATGTGTCAGCGCCAAATCTCAAGGGTAGAGGGGCGGAGAAAAATGTCAATTTTTACATTTTTCCAAAAATGTTAAAATGTCAAAAAGTGATCCCAAACCCATTTCCAATTGCATTGTGACATGTGGAGGGCCTAGATTGAAGGGAGAAAGGTAGATCAATGGTAACTGTGCATTTTTAGTTTGGCTGCCATTTTTGCTCTAGGAAGTGTGGAAATGCATTTTTTTGCATCGATTTTGATCAAATTTTTGGCAAATTCGTGTCATTTGTGCCTACAAGGACCAATGCAATTGGTTTTGAGGATCAATTTGAAGATCAGAGATGTTTTTGGAATAAATTTTTGCCCTAACCCGTCCAAAACGTGAAATATCAAATCCAAAAGTTACAGAGTCAAATTTTGGAGGGATAAGGATGAAATAATGAAAGGAAGGGGGTTTACATGCTTTAAAGATGAAAAATGTGCCTCCACAATGGATAATGATGTGAATTTTGCAATGATTCACCTTTTTTGAGGCACCTAGCAACTTTTTGAATGTTTTTCTATTAGATGTCCCTTTCTGCAAGTCATGAGTGAATTTGTAACAAACTAAGATGCCATAGGATATTATTTTCTTAGGAAAAAAGGATCAATTGTAATAGAGATATATAATGCATGTTTTGAGACATGCAAAAGGTCAGAAATTGAAAATCATGAGAAAATTTTGAGAGAAGCTCATCTTCTGAGAAACCCTCCAAAAACCTGGTTAATGTCTTTTGTGTTAGATCTTCATTCATGTTGAGTTGGTTACAAGTGTATAGCCATCACACAGCTCTAAGATTGTTCCTAAAACTCTCCCCTGTTGATGAATCTAACAAGATTTTAAATTAATCTATGTTATTTTGGGCAATATGATGTATGTTATCATGTTTAAATCTTTGCAAATAGTTTTCCTTGTTCTTGTTGCAATATTGCATTGAAATATTTAGGAATCACATAGATCTCATCCTTATTGATAGTTTAGTGGCATTTACAATTTTATTTGTCAGAAGAGCTTTCATTTGGTATTGAAAATAAGCAGTTTAAAATCACTTCACCTTCATTTGTTAGACAGAGATTGTTTGTAAGCCTTTGGGGGTACCTTAGGCGTGATTTGATCAGATATTTTGATGTTTAATTGAGTCCTTTAACTCAAGCTTTTGTGTTGAGGTCTCAAAGATTGTGTGAAGAGTGCAAACCTAGGCCTCCATTTGTGCATCTCTTCTGGTTGAAAGAACATCCTAACTATTTTGAAGCATTTTATCTTATAGTTGTTCAAATGTTGTAGAGGTTGTCAAAGATCTAGCATAGTCAAGTTTTTCTTGTCAATATCCCACAAAAATCATTCTAAACAACTAATCCTACCCCATACTACCCCTATTTTGACTTGTATACCCACAGAAGATCAAAATCCATTTGCTAAAGTATGCAGAATAGATTAGGATTTCAAAATGTCTTCAGTAACCCTTGCCTTGCATTGAAATTATCTCCATAATCTGGAAGTGACAACTTGTGAAAGTCAGATTTGGAGTGTTGATCATATTTTCCCAAGGCCCCTTCATACTATTTGCACAAATTGAGGGATATATTCATCTCCTTCACCATTTGAGGGTTAAAAATAGGTCTTCTTACCTTGGTTGAAAGGAACAACCTAAAACAATTAGGACAAGATCAAGTCCTATTTGAGTGCTATCCATCTCTCCACAAATCTGAGTGCCAGTTAGATCACATCTCTAGCTACAAAATGACATACATCATGATCTATCTATCTTCAAGCTTCATGCCATATCTTTGATGTAGCTCGAGAATAAAAAAGGAGAACAAATTTTGGTACCAACACAAGTGGCGCCATTTCCAAGGAAGAAGAATGCAATATCTAGACCAATGTGTTAATCTAGAGTTTCATTTAGAGATTGAAGATTCACTTCTACGAGTCCATATCTATTTATTTGGGTACAACAACACAAGTGGCACCATTGCCAGGGAATTGTTGAAAATATTTGAGATATTTGGATACATGTCAAACCCTGGTAATGTTTCTTACAAATTTTGCACACATGAACATTGTTGAAGCATCATTTTATAATCATATTTGTAAGAATTAAGTGAAGATACAAGTTACCTGCAATTTTACCGTTTTAGCGGTTGTTGCACTTCATTTGCATTTGTGGTTGATAGATTCAAGAAAAGGAAGGTTTGATCTATAAAGTTTGTAAATATTTTCAAGTCTTTGATAAGTATTTGAAAAAGTATTTTAGTGCATTTTCACAACTAGGGTGAAATTCCTTAGTGGCGAATCCATGTTGTTTTGATCTTGATAAATACCAGTGTCTTAGCTTTCTATCATTTTTTTTGTCTTGCTAATCTCTGCAAAACTGGAAGGAAGAAGATATCTCTTTATGAGGGACCCAAGTAGAAAGTTATTTCAAGAATTGGGAAATACAGTTTTAGAGGAGAGAAAATTTTGGAAGGTTGTTGAAGGTCATACATCAAGCAAAGGTATATCCATTGGTGAGAGAGATTAGCCTTTAGTAGAGGATTATCACTCTTCTTCTAGTGATTATGATTCAAGCAATATTATCAAACATTTGCTTACCTCAACTAGTGAAGGTCCTTTTTTGTACTTGGTGAATTCCTTTTTCAAACTCCACCTATGTGTTTCAATTCTAGTTTAAAACTTTCCAAGAAAATGAGCACCTAGAGAATACCAATCTTGTGAATCACATTCTTGTGCCCCAAAGACCTCGCACTCCCCATCGGCTTATGTCACCCCCAAGATCACCTCCACCAAATAATATGGCTCAGCCTAGACCTCCATTTGTTGTTAACACCCTTGGTCCTATTGAATTTAGAGGAATGGTTGGTTATCCTAATGCTATCCCTCAAAATGTCAGAAATAGATTCCCAAAGTTCCAAGGTAACAATGCTATAACAGGTGATCGGCATCTCAAACTTTTTTTTAAGATGATGGAGGATTTTGAAATTGAGCATGAAGATGTGTATATTAAATTGTTCATTCATACATTAGAAGAGGATGCAAGGGATTGGTACAAGGCTCTACTGATAATTCTATTGATTCATGGACTGAAATGCAGAATGCATTTAGATTGCAATATGGTGACAAAAATGATCCTAGGTTTCTATTGTCTGAGTTTGAAAATATCAAGAAAACCCCAATGAACCAGTTCATGACTTCAACACAAGGTTTAAAAATACTTTGAAAAGGATGCTAGTTAATTTGAGTCCATGTGATCAGTCATGTTTGATCAAATATGCAGATGCATTTGATAAGAAGGAAGCCTATTACCTAAGAGACAAGAACCCTACCAATTTAAGGTAGGCCTTTACCATGGCACTGCAGATTGAAAATAACATTAAGGCCATTGGGAAACCTCTCAAGAGAGATGGTGTAAAGTTGATAAACCCTAAAAAACCTCAAGAAAGAAAGAGTGTAGACTTGGAGGAAGTGGTGAAAACTTTGGTAGGGGCTGTCAAAGAAATCTCATACAAGTTAGCATGGGTAGAGAAGGGAATTGGGAAGACTTCACAAGGTCAAAAAAAGCACAAAACCATGACAGATTTTCCAATCATCCTAGAGGTGATTAGAGATTTGATGACAAAGGTAAAGGGCCTATTGGATTTGGAAATAGGCAATCTCAGGCCAAGGAAAATAAAGTGTTACCTGATCCCCTAACTGCTAAGGTGGCTGCTGTTGATGATGCAAATCAGATTGACTCGGTGTGGTGTTTTTACCCCATCCTCCATGTGGAATAGATCAAAGAATGGAAGAGGAAGTTGATGATGAAATTGATGATGACACTTGCATGATGGAGATCCCTGCAAGTTTGCCAACGGGAGAAACTTCAACAAATGTCATAAGTGTTAGGACTGTTTGCTATTTTTGGGATTGTATTTAATGGGTACATCTTCTTCCTCCTCATGTTTTATAAATTGATAATGTACAAGCCTTTGAGCTTCCCAATAATGATTTTGAATACTTGAGGGCATTGATGATCAACAAGTATGATGGACATACACTCTCAGAAGAGGATAGGTAGTTACTAATGAATGTTGTAGTTGCCCAAGAGAAGGAGCACAATAGCAGAAGTAAAGTTGCCAAGGGACAACAAGGCAAGTCAAAATTTCCATTGCTTACTAAAGATACTCCAAAGAAAAATACATCTAGTAAAAGCCATATTCCCCAAGCAAAACTCTTGATCCTCCCCATTCCCAAGCTGAAAAGAATCCCATCCCATCTAATGAATATGTTTGTCTCCCTCCCAATGATGCCTTGCCAAAGAGTGTTCCATATGACATAGCCCAAGTGTTGAGCCAAATCCAAGTGAGTGTTCCAATCATTGAGTTGCTTAGGATTCTTGAGCACAAGAAGAGGCATTTGAGTACTTAGGATTGAGAGAGGAAGAGATTACCCAAGGCGAGTTGGAAACAAGGTTGGGATTCCTATTACCATTGCAGAATTGAAACATCCACAAGTGTTGGAAGAGTTGGGGGAACCACTTGAGGTTTACTTAGGAACTTCTTTGGTTAAATCTCAATGAATGTTGATCAATTTTTCACTACCTTGGTTATCAAAGACAAGCTGTTACATAACTATATGTTTGACTCCAGGGCATCATGCAATGTCATACCTTTGGAGGTCATGAATGAATTGGGAATCAAAGTGACAACAGCCTATGGAAAGTGTACTGCCATGGACTCAAGAGAAGTGCCGGTTGTTGGGTGCGTCAAAGATCTAGTGGTGTAACTTGCATCTTATCCTGGGAGGAATTTAAAATTAGATGTTGTGATTGTTGATTGCCTTGCTAAATGGGGTATGTTATTGTCAAGAAAGTGGGCTATAAGTGTTGGTGGGACTATTCAAATGGACATGTATTTTACCACTATTCCCATTGAAGGCAGCCCTAGTCAAGTTATATGGAGAGAAAAAGATGTTGTACCTTATTGAAGACCCAAACAATGCATCTTATGAAGTTTTGCAGGCAGATGCTAGTACTGATCACTTTGTGAGATTTGTGGATTTGAGGGAGTATAAAGTAATTGAAAACATATCTCCTAAGTATGTTATTTTTTCTGGAAATTTGGTCCTTGATTTAGCCTTGAAAATTTTAAAAGGTTTGACACTGAACGCAATGGAGGAGCTTCAAAGAAAGCTGGATGGTTTACAAATTAAACAAAGAAGAAAAAGAGGTATATTTCGATTCTTTAAAAACATATCGAACCTCTTGGCATGGTCATATCCAACATGGAGGACATTTGGGGTTTCACCTTGATTTGTTTTCTTTGAATCAAGGTTTCTTACCAACTTGTATGCAGGTGTATAGTGTTTTCCTTTTTTCTATTTTGGTGTTTTGTCGGTTCGTGGTTGCCTTGGTGTGTGGCAGACCATTTTTGTCGATTTCTCATTTGGTTTTTGGTGGTTTTGGCTTATGAGTTCATTTTCCCAATGGATTATTTTGGAACTTGGTCTACTTTTGTTCTTGTGGCACTCACTTAGAGTGCCAATCCCCGAGCAAGAGTCGATGTTGGTGCCTATTTTAATCCTCTGCCATTTTACCATGTTTCCCTTTGCTCTTTATGCTCTGAAAACCTTTTTCCTCATGAAATCATTGATGTGAAGTTATAGCTCCATTCTTTTACATTCATTTGTTTGCAAACTCATTACCTTGCCCTAATTTTTCCCTGTTCAAATGCCTCTTCCATTTTTCTCATGATTTCCCGGCCTTTGGAGCTGAAATTGTTCGTTTTATACATATTTTCCCTCAAATATCCCTTGCCATGGTTGTAAATTGCCTAAAAACACTTTCCATTTGTCTTTTGATGAAAAATTCTTCATCCACGAAGGAAAAATTGATTTTGGGCATCCCTGGCATTTTTTGTGTTTTTTGATGGTCAAACAGGCATCATTTTCCCATCAAATTCATCTTCAACATTCTAGGCATCATTTGTAACTTTTTTTGTCTTTTGATACGGTCATACAGGCATCCTTTTCTCGTCAAATTTTAGCTCACAAATCTTCTCCTACGTGGTCGTTTGTGATTAGACAAGGTTTAGCGAGTCTACTCGAAAAACTTAATGTTTTTTGTGTTTTGGAAAAAAGTGCAAATTTCCCCCACAGCTCCGCAGGTCCCAGAGGAGGTACACGTGTCACAAGCAAGCCAAGAGTGAAGGTAGACAGGAGGGTCTTTTTTTGCCTTAAGGAATTTTTGAAAAAGAGTTAAAGTACAAAGAAAATTCCTAGGGCCCGCAACGAATCAAAATGGAACACATGGTGGCTTCAAAGCATAGGCCCTCAATGAATCAGAGGTGGACACATGTCATGTTTTCATCAAAAGTGGGATGGAAGGCTGGTAGAGGACTTAGAAAAAAATTATTTTGGTGAAAGGGAGAAAAAGTTGTGAAAAAGGCCGTGGGTCTGTCGGGCCAATCAAGAGAGGACACATGGTAGGATAAGGGGAGAGAAGGAGTAGTGGGCCATGACGGAGGAAAAAATGAAATATTACTTTTTGGAAAAGTGAGTTAAAGCGGTAATTTGAAGCATGGCTCTGTAATGAATAAGAGGAAGACACATGTCAAAAAAAATGCAAGAGGGTAGTGCGGGCCTCCGGTGAGTTTTGAAATTTTTGAAATTTTTGAGGTGTTGTGTAAATTTTAAAAGGAGAAACACAAGCCTGGAGCGAGTCGAGTGATCGCCACATGTGAAGGACAAAAGCAGAGGTGTAGGTCCATGGGGAAAATTGTGAAAAATTTCCTTTTTTCCAAAAAAGGTGGAAATGTGTAAAATTGAGTGGTGACCCCGGATCCAATCATATTGTGCCACGTGTTAGTGTCAAATCTCAACGGCACAACAGTAGAGGAAATTGAGAAATTTTGTAAATTTCCAAAAAAGGTGGAAATGTGTAGAATCAAGCTGCGATTCGATGGGACCCACCTTGGGACACATGTCAGTGCCAAATCTCAAGGGTGGAGGGGCGGAGAAAAATGTCAAATTTTTTCATTTTTCCAAAAATGTTAAAATGTCAAAAAGTGATCCCAAACCCATTTCTAATCACATTGTGACACGTGGAGGGCCCAGATTGAAGGGAGAAAGGCAGATCAATGGTAACTGTGCATTTTTAGTTTGGCCACCATTTTTACTCCAAGAAGTGTGGAAATACATTTTTTGCATCGATTTTGATCAAATTTTTAGCAAATTAATATCATTTGTGCCTGCAAGGACTAATGTAATTGGTTTTGAGGATAAATTTGAAGATCGAAGATATTTTTGGAATAAATTTTTTCCCTAAAAATGTGAAATATCAAATCCAAAAGTTAGAACCAAATTTTAGAGGGACAAGGATGAAATAATGAAAGGAATAGGGTCTACATGCTTTGAAGATGAAAAACGTGCCTCCACAATGGATAATGATGTGAATTTTGCAATGATTCACCTTTTTCAGAACCTAGAAACTTTTTTAATGTTTTTCTGTTAGATGTCCCTTTTTGAAGTCATGAGTGAATTTGTAACAAACTAAGATGCCATAGGATATTATTTTCTTGGAAAAGAAGGATCAATTGTGATAGAGAGATATATAATGCATGTTTTGAGACATGTAAAAGGTTGGGAAATTGAAAATCACGAGAAAATTTTGAGAGAAGCTCATCTTTTGAGAAACCCTTCAAAAAACTGGTTAATGTCTTTTGTGTTAGATCTTCATTCATGTTGAGTTGGTTACAAGTGTATAGCCATCACACAGCTCTAAGATTGTTCCTGAAACTCTCCCCTACTAATGAATCTAACAAGATTTTGAATTAATCTTTTTTTTTTTGGGAAATATGATGTTTGTTATCATGTTTAAATGTCTGCAAACAATTTTCCTTGTTCTTGTTGCAATCTTGCATTGAAATCTTTAGGAATCACACAAATCTCATCCTTATTGATAGTTCAGTGGCATTTGTAATTTTATTTGTCAGAAGATATTTCATCTGGCATTGAAAATAAGCAGTTAAAAATCACTTCACCTTCATTTGTTGACAAAGATTTCTTGTAAGCCTTTGGGGGTACCTTAGGTGTGATTTGATTAGAGATTTTAATGTTTAATTGAGTCCTTTAACTCAAGATTTTGTGTTGAGGTCTCAAAGATTGTGTGAAGAGTGTAAACATGGGCCTCCATTTGTGTATCTCTTCTAGTTGAAAGAACATCCTAACTATTTTGAAGCATTTTATCTTATAGTTGTTCAAATGTTGTAGAGGTTATCAAAGATCTGGCATAGTCAAGTTTGTCTTGTCAATATCCCACCAAAAATCATTCTAAACAACTAATCCTACCCCATACTACCCCTGTTTTGGCCTGTATACCCATAGAAGATCAAAATCCATTTGCTAAAGTATGCATAACATGATTAGGATTTCAAAATGTCTTCAGTAACTCTTGCCTTGCATTGAAATTATCTCCATAATATAGAAGTGACAACTTGTGAAAGTCAAATTTGGAGTGTTGATCATATTTTCCAAAGGCCCCTTCATACTATTTACACAAATTGAGGGATATCTTCATCTCCTTCACCATTTGAGGGTTACAAAATAGGTCCTCTTACATTAGTTGAAAGGCACAACCTAAAATAGTTAGGATAAGATCAAGTCCTATTTGAGTGCTATCCATCTCTCCACAAATCTGAGTGCCAGTTAGATCACATCCCTAGCTAGAAAACACCATACATCATGATCTATCTATCTTCAAGCTTCATACCATATCTCTAATGCTTCTCAAACTGAAAAGGAGAAAAAAATTTGGTACCAACATGTCAAAAATACAGATATAAAATCTCTCAACAAACAAGAGAGATACACTCCACCCGCTAAAGGAAAATGCTCAAAACAAATATCATTACAATGTAGAAGGCATAAAAAGTGGAGCGAGAGGCCGAATCTTTGGAAGATCCATTCCTCGAGATTCCTCTCAACGAATGCCTGTCTCCACCATGATTGATCACATATCCACTCGAAATCAACATGGATGGATGAAGAAGATGCATGCATATGACTTGGTGAAAAATGCACAATGGGTTCATGCAAAGGAACATCGAATGTAAGTCAGGTCAATCATGTTTGACAATGGATATCTAAGGTTACTTAAGCTCGAGTAAAGGTATAGAACTCATGTATAGCTCACAACCTTCATAAAGAGTCAAGTGAACAAAAATAGGAGTTATGTCAATGTGTTATCCCAATGAAGTACCTTCTCGAAAACCAATTCCATGACGATAATTCCACTTAACATGTGGAGTAGGGGAAACAATACCTTGTGAATGTCTATCAATACCTCCACCAGTGAAACCCATAAAACAGAGCATGCAAGAACCGAATGAAATGGTGTGTGTTTCAAAAGAGCCATGTATGTGAGTAGAAGGAGCTGATGTGGGATACTAAGATTGTGTAACTATAATAGGCACGATGATGCGTAAGAACATGCAGAATAAGCCTCATAGTCTTAGGAGCATCAGAGAAGGAGTAGGCTCAAAAACTAACCAATCAAGGTCGGTGGGTAGAGGAGCAATAACCTGCAAGTGGAATAGGAGCATGGATATGACTATCCACAATATGATGGAGATGTTGCAAGCAAGAATTTTTTTGCTATAGGAAGTGTATTAATATATCCTTATCATGAATGAGTGCTTGAAGAAGAGAATTTCACTTCTTGAGAGATCTATTTTCTTCAAAAATTTACAACATCCTCATGAAGTCCACACACTTCGAGAAAAGCATATCATTCTCAAAGAATTCATGATAGATACAAGAATAAAAACCTAAATTTTAGGACATCGGATTCAACCAAAATTGCATCCACAAGTGATTTCAATACCCCTCCAAATTAGACACTTTATAATTAAGTGCGTGTAAATATTACAATGAGTAATAGTATCGTTTACATTTTAAATATGTGTATACAAATTTCACCAATGCATAGATCTTGAAAAATACATAATTTTGAACAAAAACCACGTTAATATGAGCTACGGATCAAAGGTTATGAGCTCTAGAAGGTTTTGCTACTAAAAATAATATTTTAATGTTGTTTTTTTAAAGGTACATGTGACACCCAAATTTCCAGAGGTTAAAATAATGTATCCACATGATACACACTTGCGAATAAAGGATAAAAGCTTGTACCCAAAACCTAAATGTCTAGAGGGTAAGTCATTACATTAGGAGGGTACACATTTATATCCAATGGATAAAAGAATGCATCCAGAAGGTACATGCCATTATCTAATGGATAAAAGAATGCAATTAGAGGGTATGGATCTGCATCTAATGGATAAAAGACTACAACAAAAACTGAAATATATAGAGGGTAAAAGAATGCATCCAAAAGGTACACGACTATATCCAATGGATAAAAGAATGCACTCAGAGGGTACATATCTACATCTAGTGGATAAAAGACTGCATCCAAAATAGAAATATCCATAGGGTAAAAAATGCATCCAAAGATACCCGCTTTTATCCAATAGATAATAGAATGCACCGAGGGGGTACATGATCTGCATGAAGTGGATAAAAGAATGCACCCAAAAAGTACAATTGTTAATACAAACTTAGATTTCAAATATCTCTTTTTCTGGCACCTGTATCCAAAAGTAAGAGAGAAACCGAAAAAGTTTCTTGAAAAACCTAGAAAGATGATATAATTTTTGTGTCAAAAAAATTTGTCTTTACATAATTGTACGGATTTTTGAGAAATGTGTTAAAAACCCCTTTAAAATATATTTGACCCTCTCAAAACATGGTCAATTTTGTAGACGATTCTAGGGTTTTGGCACCTTCTAAATCCAATGGCGCACTCTATTTTGCATAAAAATGCATGCTAAAGAAAAGTTCTAAAAATTCCAAATACATGAAAATAATAAACCCTTTCTTGCAAACCAAAACTTACATATGGATGTCTACATCAAATATCTCTCGATACCATGAAAGGAATGATAAGAAGATCATTACAAGCCATTAAGATCTCGAGATGATCATAACAAACCACATTTGATAAGCTAAAAGATATTCACCATAATAAATTTACAAACAAAGAGGAATAATATCATATGTTATTATTGAACTCTCATGTATGAGAACAATGAGAATGGGCCTTGCCTATATAAGATAGACCCATTCTCATTATACTCATATATGAGAGTTCCATAATAATATATGATATTATTGTTCTTTGTTTGCAAATTCTTTTTGTAAAGTTATTCTAGTAAATATATTTAAGCTTATCAAATGTGGTTTGATATGATCATCTGATATCTTCACATCTTGGAATGATCTTCTTATCACTCTTTTTAGATTCTTGATCGTTACTTTGTTGAGCTGTTTGTAGTCAACACACAAACACAAAGATTTATCCTTCTTCTCAAAAATCACTGGTGCACCCTAAGGAGATACACTAGGATGGATTAAGCCTTTCTCAAGAAGGCCCTTAAACTTTAACTTAAGCTCACATACCTCAAAGTTGGTCATCCTAAATGGAGCGCATGAGATAGGCTCCGCTCAAAGAACCAAATCAATATGAAACTCTATCTCACATGGGGGAAGTAAACCTTGAAACTCACTAGGAAAAACATTTCAAAACTCCTGCAAAATGGGGTGATCATCTAGTGATGGATCATGAGTTTCATCCATTGATCTGTCAATAACAGTGATGGCATACAACTGACATCCCCATCACGCACACCACTTCAGTTTCATAGAGTATATGGTGCGAATAGAGATGGATCTCATAACTCCAACTATCACCGAAAAACCCCAAATTGTCTACACAAGATATAACCGTGTTGTAAAAATTGACTCTAACTCTGTGTATAGATAACCAATCCATGCACAAGATAACTTCATATGGACCCAAGGGAAGGATACGAAGATCCAAATTCATGGTGAATGGTCTTAGGTCCACTACGCACTCTTTAACTAAGGATTCCACTAAGAGCTGAGCTCTAGAAGCCATCTCAACATCCCAACTACGGCCCTGCCTAACTACCACAAGCCTGCATCACTTTACTAATGATGGTGCAATCAATTAATCAAAAGAGTCAGAATTAAACAATATAGAGGTAGGGATACCACTAATAATACCTATAGTCTCAATCACTTTGTACCTTGATGCTATTTCTTTTGGTTCTCGACCCTTTGCATAAATTTGATGGCTACATCCCATATCACCGATTGTAGGATTTGAAATAGGTACCTTACCCTGATTAATAGGGTTCTATGTACATTATTGCCAATAGTGCCCCTATACACCACATCCTTAACAATTTCCTGGTCCCCTCCAATGGGCAGAAACCCCTCTAGTCACTCTAGGAGTCTGTGTTGTAGACCCCTAGGATCCTACCAGAGAGTGTTGTGAGTATTGTGGACATGCTCCTGCTGACTGAGCCCTAGGTGTGACCTGTGTCTTGACTGGTCCTCTAGGTGGGGGTCTCATGCTACTTCCTCTCTACGCATCCTATCTTTATGGAGGTCTAAATGGTGGTTGAGTTTGATGCTTTTGAGGTGGCTTTTGTGGTGGCTTGAAAGAGGACTATGCCAAACCATGTCCACCACGAGGAGGAGGAGATAACCCCTTGACCTACTTTGTCTTGCATCTACCGAATACGAATCCTCACTCTATCTCTATCCTATTATTTCTTCACCCCGATTTTCTCTCCAATATAGGCCTTCTAAACGGCCTTTGCTAAAGTCTGAGAAAATGAATGTGTATTGTAGCTCTTAAATCTAAGTTCAAGCCCTTGATGAATGTGTGAATCCTAACCTACTCATCCTACATGTAGTTGACATACTAAATCAAGTAAAGAAACTAGCTCTCATACTTAACTATTGTCACAGAGGCCTATTGCAGATCATGACACTCATTGATCCGTTATTGGATAAGCCTCCTAGATATGTCCAAAATTTGAACCCACAACTCGATATCAAGTGTAACACCTACATTTTCCATGCAAAAAGAAAAATAATTAGTTTGGAAATTTACAAAATAATTTTTTATTTATTTTTGTTTAAACTATTTACATCCAGGTAACCAACAACTAGATTAAATATTTCTTATTTAATAAGTTCCACATAACTACAAAGTTATTGTAACTAAATTAATAATTAAATATTATTAATTTCTTCCAAATCATTTTGGGTTTAAATCCCCTTCTAGGGTTCCCATTAATTCCCATTAATTAACTCTTATAAATCATTATTTAAGTTACTCATTTTTTCAAAATTATTTAATTTATCCTTATAGTTCTAATGTCATTTATTTACTTCACAACCTAAGGCTAAGGTCACATCTTACCCTAACCATGAAGTGGCCCCATTCAACCCATTACCTATGTCTTTTATTTAATTTTCCATTCCCACAAAATTCACATCACTTAAAATTGTAGGATGATTTATCACCCATTAGATTAAATTTATCTTGTCCATTGGATCTTAGGTTAGGCTAAAAACCCTATAAATCTTTATGAGTTCTCTTTTATAACTTTTCTTACCCTATATTCCCATTTTCAAATTGCAGGTTTGGGGGGAAGGGGAGGATAGAAGCCATAGAAGGTTTCTCATTTGCTCTTGGATGGATACAAAAATTAAGAGAGTTGCTTTGCTATTATATATATATATCTCTCCTAGTGTTTTCCTTCTATTTTATCTTTAATTGTAATATATATATATATATATTTGCCCCATTAGGGTATGGCCATTTAGCCTCGTTTTTATTTTGTGTTTTACATAGTGGGGAAAAATGGGGAAAATGGATACCCTAATGGGGTATATATATAGTGGTAATTAGGTTACAGTACGTACCAAATTAAAAAAATGCAGAGTGCTTATATAAACGGCCATGACCTATGTTGATGCGGGGTTAATATATGAAGTGACCACATTGAATTTTTTTGGGGTTTATAATAATTGAAGGGGAGGGCACCAACCCTACCCCCACCCCATATAAAATTATGGGTTGGGGTGGGGTCGACACCCTCTCCCCAACCTTCTTTTATTTTATTTACATATAACTAGTCATGGCCATTCGGCCCTAAAAGATTTGATTTATAAGTTGATATATATATTGGAAAATTTATTGGAAAAGTTTTGTAAACTCATAAAAATTGAGGATTATGGAAATTCAAAATGGCAAATATTATGTTGTTCAGAGCCGACTTATTCACTAAAAATTCAGCCGACATGTCCCTTATACTATTCCTTTTGCCTAGATTTTACACATATATAAGAGCTTATGAATGTAATTTGCCACA
Organism: Taxus wallichiana var. yunnanensis; assembly: GCA_018340775.1. Lineage (NCBI taxonomy): Eukaryota > Viridiplantae > Streptophyta > Pinopsida > Cupressales > Taxaceae > Taxus > Taxus wallichiana. The sequence continues at coordinate 948,869,620 of CM031240.1, forward strand.
AATTTGAATCATATCATGCGCATATTCACCGAATAAAACATAATAAAATCTCAGCCACCAACACTAAAGTCTAAAATCCGAGCCATCCAACCATAAGGCGTCCAACTCTAAGGGGTCTAACTCTGAGGCGTCTAGCCTTGACCCGACTAACTTTGCAATATGAACCGTCCAACTCTATTCCCTCCAACTTTGATCCATCCAACCCCTAGCCATCTAACCCTTAGTTATCCAATCCCTAGCCATCCAACCCCTAGCCATCCAACCCTAAGTCGTCCAACCCCTAGCCGTCCAACCCTCCAACCCCTGAATCATCCAACCTATAGCCATCCAACCCTTAGCCATCCAACCCTTTACCATCCATTCTCAGAGCCTTGGAACATAAGAGCCGCCCCTAAGGGCCTAAGTAGTAAGCAGTCATGGATCCTAGAAATCAAGGCAAGAAGATTACAAATTCAGCAAGTTCAAAAAAGGGTGCCAATACTTTTCTTGGCTATTTTGGAAAATCACAAAAAATGAAGTCGGTTTCTACTTCAGTTAAAAATATTGGTATGTGGCAAGTGTTATTTACTGGTTATTTTATCTTACAAAATTTAATAATTATGTTTATGATATTGTTCTTGGAACTCTTTGACATTTGTACTTTGTAAAAATTTAACTATAGATAAAATTAATACTATATATAAGTAACAATTTTATAAAATTATTTGTAGATATTTCAAAAATTCCTTCATAGAATAATCAATTTATAGATATTGATGGTCTAGTATATGTTGAGGCAAACATTCTCATCCCTTGATGAAATAGAAATACAAGAGAATTCATCAAACTCTCAAGATACACCAGCAGAGGAAGCTTCTACTCCAAGGTCTATGTCCAAAAAAATGAGACATGAGATTCAAAATATTTTGCTGACAACCCAGATGTAGAAGTTGAATCCCAAGGGAAAAAAGAAAATATGTTAGAAGAAAGATGGCAAACTAGACAATTGGAAGGAAAATCCAGTTTGAATTGGCTACAAAATATCCTTTAATTGAACCTGTGTACACTAAAAATTGTAATGATGTTCCAACACAATGTCGATGCAAAATATGTGGTTGGAAATAGGGGAAGGATCACATGATGCAACTCAAACTAGACACAATTGAAAAACACTGTGGGAAAATATACATTTCCCAAAAGCTTAAGGATGGCAACATAGTCAGAACACATAAATGGAAAGATGCAAAAGATTGTCTACATGTCAAATACGTAGAAGAGTATGAAAAGGAACAAAAACATATCAAATATGTAAATGAAAAAGGTGGGACCATAGTAGAAAATTTGAGAAAAGCTATGGAGGTAGAAATGCAAGCAAAGGGTATTCAATTTGTAACCGTATTTCATATAATGAAAAGGGGAAGACCGATGTCAGATGTAGGAGAAAATAAAATGATGTATCAAGTTATTGGTTTAAAGAATGTTCCTCAATCTCATTGGTCAAATACCAGTAGCTGGGAGATTGTAAAATTTCTATCTCTGGTAGAGAAGGAGGATCTAAAACTATGTGTTCAAAAGGCAATGTATATATCCCTTTCTTTAGATGAGGTTACTGCATTCGATAATACTTTATGGATATGTATTCATGTTTACACATTTTCTAATGAAATAAGGACTCCACACCTCTTGGAAATTCATAAAATGATGGAGAATTACAATTTTGAAAATATTTATAAATTGGTGGTGTCAAATCTGAAGGATATCGCCGAGAATGGATGACTTTTCCATTTCAACAAAATTAGTTTGTGTCGGAACCGATGGTACAACTATAATGCAGGGAGCCAAAAATGGTTTGTGTTAGTCATCAGACAACTATTTCTCTGTATATGGTTTTTGTCCATTGCATGGCTCACAAAATGAATCTCGCCTATAAAATTGTGAGCATATTTGAAAATGTAGCTAAAGTGGAGGAATTGATACGTGATCTCCATGCCTATTATTCTTGTAGTCCTAAGAGATTTTTAGAATTTCAAAAATTTACTATTGGACTGATAGAGGGAAAAAATTCTCAAATATGTAGATACCAGATGGATATCTATGTACGAACCTGCATGTAGAATATATGATGAATATCCTTCACTGACATGATTTATGTTTAAATACCACAGGAATATAGATAAAGCTAAAGATATATTATGACATCTAACTAACATAGAAATTTTACTCATACTTTGTGGTATTTTTCCCATGTTGAGGGAGCTTAATATTTTAATGAAGCATGCGCAAGACTGGTATTTCTACATTATAGACTTTATAATACTCGAGAGGACGTGTTTTTCGGAGTCTATAAAGTTTATATATTTATGATGGGAGTTTTCGTGGTCTTGCTTTTGAAAACTGGAATGCATTGTGATTTGAAAAATTCAGTGCTTCTTAAAGTACAATATAAATGATCATCGTGTATAATAGCACATGGAAGAGAGAGATTCAACTTCATACGTACTCAAAAAAGAATTGATATGGATAACTTAGAATAGAAGAAGTAAAAGTGACACGAAATTTATATGATGCATTATTAATCGAAACTAAGAATAAGTTGAGAAAGATCTTTGAATCGTTGGTTGGCTTTCCAAAACAACACTAAGTCCCTCTACTTATAACGGTGTGCAATTGGTTCGTATTATGCATGAAAAACAAGTGGATTCAATGGTGGTTTTTCAACCAGAGATCCATAGGGGCACTCCACTGACCCTATGGAAAAGCCTGCAATTTCTTGCAAGGACAAAAAGTGGTCTGAGAGTGGGAAAGGGGAGTGGGAATGAAGGCAAGGAGATCAATGATGGAGGTAGAACATCAGAGGCCTACAAACATTGATCAGAAAGTTTATAACATGCATTTAAATGGAAGAAGAATACAAATTCACAAACCAGAGCTACAAGACTGAATAAAAATGCATTGGTCACAAAGTACCAATTGAATCCTCTGTCAAAGGGGCATAAAATCCTTCTTTTCTTATTGCAGCTGAAGTAGAAACTTGTACAAGGAAAGGAAATGGAAGAAAAATACAGAAAGAAGAAGCTTAGAAGAATGGCGACTATTGTTTTTGTCCTTTGTTCGTGAAAATCATTTACAGTCTTCAAAAATCAAATGCCAACCCATGCAATGACTTCCAAAAGCCATGAAATAGCTCACGAGGTAGTTACAACTTCCCGCTAAACCAAGAAGTAGTTACAAAAAGATCTCATCATTTCGCACCATTTTAGATTCTTCTTTTGTAGAAAAAAATGGCCATGGTGGGAAATGCCAAAAGAATTAATAATTAAAATAGTTACAAACTTTCAGATTGAATGTGGGCCATTAGATTTATCTTTTTCACCTTTAAATATGAGCCATCCACATGGCAGAAAGTGATTGGAGGAGTGCCAGGGTGAGCTCCCTTCGTTTCATGACTTTTTTAGAATTTGGCAATTTGGAACAATTTTCCCGATGGCCCGGTTTGAATTTTCAACATGCATATGTGGTACCTTTGGATTGGATATGGGGTCATGGCTCCATTTAGAACATTTTGAACCTTTGTTAGAAAAAGGTTCAAAGTCGCAACATCCTCCTTGCCCGCACTCCCGTGTACATGTGGCACAATTTGATTCCTACGGGGTTCAAACTTCATTATTTTCTCCACCCAGCTCGGGCTCATGGATCCACCATCACCATTTACACCTTTTTTCCAAAAAGGAAAAGTGACAAAGAAACCTCCGTAGCTCCCATTGGTCCACCTTGGGAAAAAAATACAACTCAAGTCCGTTGAGCCATATCTTGCACAAAACAAGGAGTTAGAACAACTTCTTTACCTTTTTGGAAAGGGGAAGAAATTTCCCATCTAATGAAGTAGGTTCCAAACATCCTTGAGCCCTTGGAAAGTTCCAGATTTCAAAATACTCTTATTAGACCATTTTCAAAGGGTAACAACTCAAAAATTTCTAAGTCCAGACTTGGAAAAAGAAGGAAAATTTTGAGGGGACAATAGTGGCTCTAGCTTGGGGACATGGCATGGATTGAACAGGGAGAAAACATGGCATGAGGATCAGAATCTCAAGTTTTAAAACATATAACGTTGACTAGTGCCTTATCCATTGGGCCTTGCAGAGTCATGTACAACCTCGAGGAAAGCAAGAAGGAAGAAGAGGACACACAAACCAAAAACACACCAAAATAGAAAAGGGAAAAAAAACACATGACAAAAAAGGGGAAAAACAAAACTATGCTACAAGGTGAGGGACAACTCACTTTCACTGATGATATAGCTTCAAATATTTCCCACTTCTAGGCAATCCTAATGGAGTCCCATCCAAGTATGATAGGAGAAAAACATTCTCACCACAAGTTCCAAGAATTGAAAAGGTCCCAGCCACAAAGAATCAAATTTTCCATGACTGCCCTTTGGTTCTCTTCTCTTGTCCCAAAGTAGGACAAAATCTCCAACTCTGAACTCTCTTGCCTTGGTCCTTTTTTCAAAGAGATTTTTCACTTTCAGCTGATGTTCTTTGATTTTATCAACCACCTGAGATCTGCTTTCTTCCAGCCTCTCAAGAAAAAGGATCCTTTTGTCAATGGAGTCTTTGTATTGGCCATCATCCACTGATTGAAGCAATTTGAGAGCTGGCATTTCAATTGTGATAGGGATCTCTACTTGACTCCATACAACAAGCTGAAAAGGTGATGTACCTATGGCCTTCTTGGGAGTGATCCTATCAGCCCACAATGCATCATACAATCTCTTGTGCCAATTCCTTTGGTTCTCATCAACAAGCTTTCGGACAATGGTCACAATGTTCTTGTTACTTGACTCAACTTGACCATTTCCTTGTGGATAGTAGTCAAAAGAATGTGCTAGAGAGATTCCAAAACCATAACAAAACTCTGTCAATTCTCTTGAAGAGAAATAAGTGGCATTGTCCACAACAATCTTTTGAGGCACCCAAAATGGACAATGATGTATTCTTTGATGAAACTACAAACTACTTCAGAACTAGCTTGTTTGGTTGGAATGGCTTCCACCCATTTGGTGAAGTAGTCCATGGTAGTGAGCACATAAGTATGCCCAACACTTGAATGAGGATTCAACATGCCAATGAATTCCAGCCCCCATTGTTGAAATGGTTCTTCAATAATCACAGGCCTGAGAGGCAATGCAGCTAACTGTGGTTTTCCAACAAATTGTTGGCATGCTTTGCATTTAGAAACCCAACTGAGTATCAAAAAAAGAGAAGGCCAATAATATCTACCTCTGAGAATCTTGTGGGTAGTCACCATTGCTGAGAAGTGTCCACCACATGCTTGGTCATGATAGGCTTTAAGAAACTTTCCTTGTTGCTCTTTATCAACACATCGAAGGAAGCAACCATCCATTCCTTTCTTATAAAGCGCATGATTCCAGATCACGTACTTGGTTGCTTTCAGTTTGAGAGTCCTTCTTTCTTGTAATCTAGATGAGAGGGACATTCTCCATAAGTAAGTAGAAAAGTGATGTCTGCATACCACTCATCAGTAGTGGTTACAAAGAGAACTTGCGGGTAGTTTTCTGGGCAAGTTAAACAAGTGTCATCTTCCTCTCTGTGTTGAACTTTGAGAGTTTCATCTTCAGCAATTAACTTGCACAAACCATTTCCTCTTACCAGATGGGAAGGCCAAATCTCAGGTCGTACTCTTGAGTTTTTGTGATCCAATTCCCTCTTTTGACTCGGGATCTTGTTGTGTCAAAATGGATTTGATTGCACTTCAGGGACCATTACCATAGTATGAGAATTGAGAATGTAGAAGAAGAAAATTTTTTATAGCTTTGACCACTGTGAATGCGTGCTTTTCCAATTGACTATAATTGAGCTCATGTTTCTTCAAAGGATAGCTCATGAAAGCAATGGGTGCTTCCAAATCTTCATCGTTCTTCTGGACAAGGACAAGTAGATAGAGTGTGTTCTGAGGCATAATAGTACATGATGAACTCTTTGTTAAAATCTGGAGATACAAGAGTAGGAGCTTTGGCAATAGCTCTTTTTATCTCTTCAAATGTAGTTTTCCCTTCATGGCTCCATTTGAAACTTGATTGAGGCCTCATCATAGAAGTGATGTGCTTTGTCAGTTCAGCGAACTCAGGGACAAAGTGGCGAAGAAAGTTTACCTTCCCGAAGAATGAATGCACTCCTTTCTTGCTGGTGGGTAGAGATAGTGCTTGAATAGCTCTTACTCTTTTGGGGTCAATGTGTGCTCCATGTTTGTTCATGATGTGTCCCAACAACTTGCCTTTTATGACTCCAAAGATGCATTTCTTGGGATTCAAAGATATACCATGTTTTCTACACCTTGCAAGAACTTGTTCCAAATGACAGATGTGCTCTTCTCTTTTCTTTGAAAATACCATGAGATCATCCAGATATATAACAATGCAATGTTTCAGATCTCTGAAGGCCAAGTCCATTTCTCTTTGGAATGTTTCTCCCGCATTGATTAGGCCGAAAGGCATTCTGCTATAAGAAAAAGTGCCCCAAGGAGTTGTGAATGTTGTTTTTCTGTAGTCTTCCTCTGCCACTTTGATTTGGTTGTACCCCAAAACCCATCAAGTAGAGAGAGCATCTCAGATCTAGTGACTTGCTTGCAAAATGTGATCCATGATGGGTAGAGGATAGTTGTCTTTGAGTGAGGCTTGATTCAGATTTTGAAATCAACACATATCCTTATTTCACCATTCTTCTTTCTTACTGGCACAATGTTAGCCACCCACGTTGAGTGGTGGATGGGAAAAATGATTCTGGCATTCAACATCTTGGTCACTTCTTCCTTGATGATATCAAAACCTTTGGATTATAGGGCCTTTTGATTTTTCTGAAAGGCTTAGCACCTTGCTTCAAAGGAATGGAATGGTGCATTTCTTTTGGCTGGAATGACTTGAGTTCTTCATAGGAGTAAGCTAAAACATCAGAATATTTCTTGAGTAGAGTAACAAACCTTCTCTTCTCTTCAGGTGAGCAACATTTACCAATGTTTACCATTCTTGGATCTTCTAAAGTACCAATATTTTCTTTGTCAAAGTCAGATGGACACCGAGAAGATAACTTCTCCTTCTCTTGAATGAATCTATCATGTTTGTCAAACAGGTCTTCCAAAGAGACTAAGCCTTTGGGAATTTTGTTTCCTTTTAGTCTGATCATTCCCTCATCATCAACTTCATCAATTCCATCAGCTTCTTCCTCAGCAACAACTTCTCTATGAGGATTGACACTTCCTTCAAAGAAGAGATTATTGAAATTATCTCTTTTCTCTAAGAAGCTCAAAATTTGATTGTCATCATTGAAGACTTGCCAATGATTAGCATTATCAGGTACACTCGGTCTGAAAACCATCTCAATGGTTATCTTATCTTTCCAAAGGAAGGATGAGGTGTCAATAAGGAGGCTGACACAACAAGAGAATCAGCCCTTTCATTTTGTGCCCTTGGAATGGCTTCAATAGAGAAAGCATCAAATGATTCAATACAATCCCAAACCCGATTTCTATAGTGTCTGAGCCTTGGGTTCTTCACTTGATATTGCTGGTGGATTTGTTTCACTATTACCTCTGCATCACCAAGGCATCTCAGCTTCTTGATTCCCATATCCTCTGCAACACTCATGCCCAGAAGAAGGGCTTCGTATTCTGTTGTATTGTTTGTGTTGTCAAACTGCAGTTTGTAAGCAAAAGGATGCATTTCCTTTGAAGGTGAATACAGAACAACACCAGCTCTAGAACCTACCCTTGAATGACTGCCATCAAATTCCATCATCCAGATCTGATCTTCTTCTTCCTCCATGAGAAGTGGTAGGTTTTCATCTTTTTGTGATGTGAGGAAGTAATTTCCTAACTCAGAATCTTGAAGAAGGATGTTAGCTCTTGGATCATCAGACTTCTTTACTATGAATTTCATCTTTCTAACAGGAAGCAAAACCTCTTCATTTCACCTTTGACTGGGATAGTAGTGGATGACCAATCCATTTTAATTTCTCCACCTAGATCTCTACAAAAACTTCTGCTCAGAAGCATGCCAAAGGATGTTGGGATGTCCGCCACCAAGATAGTTAGGAGCACTTTCTTTTCAGGGAAGTCAGCCAGAGTTACTTGTGCATCCTTTATTCTTCCAATCAGTGGCACTTGTTTAGATTCCATGGAATAACAAGCTCCATTTACTCTAGTCAAAGTTAGGCCAAGGGCATTTGCAACTTTGAGTGGCATTACATTATCAGAAGCTCGGAATCAATAATATAATTGTTCAACTCAAAACCATTTATGAGGAGAGACAAATAAAAAGGCTCAACTCTAGATGTTTTGGAAGCACTGAGAGCTAACATGTTTTGAGATGGAGGTGTGGATGGCATTGGAAGGAGTCCTTTAGAAGTGGAACTTGAAGATATAGAGCTACTACCTGGACTGCATTAATAAATCTATCAAATTGGGTCGGGTGTGTTTGCAAGTACTCTAACTCTGAGAGTTGGACTTTGGTTTTGCTTGCGTGCTCTACAAAATCAAATGGGGCAATACTAGATGAGGAGGAAGCTCTTGGGATGAAAGAGGATTTACCTAGAAAGGGATTTGAAGGAACCTTGGATATTTTGGATGAAGGATTTTCTCCTAAAGGTGAAATAGTCGGTTTAGTAGAAGGAAAAGGTACAACCTTTGGCTGAACTATTGGTGCTTTGGCAGAGACTCCAATGGAAGGGGAAGTACTCTTAACAACTGAGAACTAGAAGAAGGAGAAAAAGACTTACTTGGTATGACAACATGATCTTTGACAATGACCAAGTCTGGTTTTTCTTTAGTAGAATCCATGGAGGGCGGAAATGGAGAACCTTTGTTGATAATCCTCTTTGTGTGACCTCAGAAGTGGAAACTTCTTTGGTTTTCTTCTCCTTTGCAGCCACCGAGGATGGAGTGTTCTTCTTGGACTGTGTTCTGGTGAAAACAACACATGAAAAACTTGGTGTTTCCTCCTCTTCTTCTTCATCATCATCAATGAATTCGAATAAGCCATTGTGCATATCGACCTCCTCAACTTCTAGGTAGCTCTCATAGTTTTCTTCATCATCTCCTTGAGCTCATCAACTTCAGCTTCCTCTCTTATATCACAGGCCACATTGACTGGTGGTGCTTCAAGAGCAAGATGGTGAGGAGGTGGTGTAATCCTTTTCCTCTCATGGAAATTTGGTCTTCTTGGAGTGTTCCTCATAGTAATTTGTGACAATTGCTTCTTCAAGGTGACCAGATCATTTGCCATTTTTTGGAACATAGGATCTGTTGTGACTGAATTTGAACTCTGACCCTTTTGCTTTCCATTTGGGCCCTTCACCTTTAGAAAGGATTAAATCATCATCAGTCTCGATTGCAAGGTCTTGAGCTTCCCTCAATGTTCTTGGTTGATCTCTTCTGAGGAAGAAACCAACTTTTGATGGCAAGGCACTGATGAAGAACCTCTTCAAGTTGTTTTTAGGAGGAACTACATCTTTGGGGATTCTTCTTGTCAATCTATCAAATCTTGCTATGAAATCTCTCATGGACTCAGAGACTTCTTTCTTCATTTGCACCAATTGAACCAGCAAGTCTTGGCCATCTTTGGCTCTTGAATCTACTTTCAAATGCACTCCTTATGTCCTCCCAGCTAGTGATAGATCTTGGGGGAAGCATGTAAAACCACTCAACAACTTTCTCTTGGAGTGACTCCACAAAAATTCTAACCGACACATCTTCATCTTCAACACCCAACACACCACAAGCAGTGATGAAAGCTGCTACATGTTCCTCAGGGAGTTGGGAGCCATCTCCTTTAAATTTAGGAAAGTTCTTTCTTGAGCCTCTTGGCAGATCATGGAGTATTCGTGGGAGGGAAAGTGGACCAAGTATTTCTTCCCCATGGTACATTGGGTCTACGTGCTTCACGTTCATTATCAGCCATTCTATTTTTATTTCTAGCCTCTCAAAGTAGCTAGGGCTTCTTCTCTTTCCTCTACCTCTCTTTGGAGTCTTTCAATCTCTTCAAGTTGAGCCCTAATCACTTCTTCCCTTTCAAGTTGAACTCTATCACTTCCTCTCTTTCTAGCTCTTGTTCTTCTTCCTTAAGCTCGTCAAGAGTAGGATTGATGGGTCCTCCTGATCTCAACTATCGGGTATACCTTTTGTCAGCCAGCTTGAAGACTTATTGTCTTCTCTGGGGTGCCAAGATTTGTCTTCGTTCCTCCAACTCAAGTAGCAAGTTCTTCTTCTTGATCCAAAATTCTTGAAGCAATAGAGTAATGGTCTACACTCTACCTTTTATGCCAAATAGCCTCCCTTAGGTCAAAAATGATATCTTCTTGAATGTGAAAGAGCAAGGTAGGTCTCTCAACAGGAGGATGTGTGAGAATTTCCATGATTGGTATCCATGTGGATCATAAGAAACTTCAAATTTTCAATGAACTCCAATGGTATTTAATGACCCTATGGTCATTTCTAGGGTGCATATGCTGCAAAAATCTGCCCACGGTGGGCGCCAAAATTGTTGGCTTGGAAATTCATCTTGGGGGACAAATTGGTGGTTTCCAAAACAACACTATGGGAATCTAAGTCCCTCTACTTATAACGGTGCAACTTCCGTATTATGCATGAAAAACAAGTGGATTCAATGGTGGTTTTTGAACCAGAGATCCATAGGGGCACTCCACTGACCCTATGGAAAAGCCTACAATTTCTTGCAAGGACAAAGAAAGTGGTTTGAGAGTGGGAAAGGGGAGTGGGAATGAAGGCAAGGAGATCAATGATGGAGGTAGAACATCAGAGGCCTACAAACATTGATCAGAAAGTTTATAACATGCATTTAAATGGAAGAAGAATACAAATTCACAAACCAGAGCTACAAGACTGAATAAAAATGCATTGGTCACAAAGTACCAATCAAATCCTCTATCAAAGGGGCATAAAATCCTTCTTTTCTTATTGCAACTGAAGTAGAAACTTGTACAAGGAAAGGAAATGGAAGAAAAAATACGAAAGAAGAAGCTTAGAAGAATGACGACTATTGTTTTTGTCCTCTATTCATGAAAATCATTTACAGTCTTCAAAAATCAAATGCCAACCCATGCAATGACTTCCAAAATCCATGAAATAGCTCACACGAGGTAGTTACAACTTCCCTAATGACCAAGAAGCAGTTACAAAAAGATCTCATCATTTCGCACCATTTCAAATTCTTCTTTTGTAGAAAAAAATGGCCATGGTGGGAAATGCTAGAGAATTAATAATTAAAACAGTTACAAACTTGCAGATTGAATGTGGGCCATTAGATTTATCTTTTGTGCCTTTAAATATGAGCCATCCACATGGTAGAAAGTGATTGGAGTGGCCATGGGTGAGCTCCCTTCGTTTCACGACTTTTTTAGAATTCGGCAATTTGGAACAATTTCCTCCGCCGGCCCGGTTTGACTTTTCAACATGCATACGTGGCACCTTTGGATTGGATATGGGGTCGTGGCTCCATTTAGAAAATTTTGAACCTTTGTTAGAAAAAGGTTCAAATTCACAACATCCTCTCTGCCTGCCCGCACTCCGTGTACACATGGCACAATTTGATTGCCTGCGGGGTTCAAACTTCATTATTTTCTCCACCCATCTCGGGCTCACAGATCCACCATCACCATTTACACCTTTTTTCTAAAAATTCAAAGTGACAAAGAAACCTCCACAGCTCTGTTGGTCCGCCTTGGGTAAAAAATACAACTCAAGTCCGTCGAGCCATATCTTGCACAAAACAAGGAGTTAGGACAACTTCTTTACCTTTTTGGAAAGGGGAAGAAATTTCCCATCTGATTGATGTGTTTCTAAAATATTTGATCCCTTAGGAAAGTGCCAAATTTCAAAAAGTCATATTGGACCATTTTCAAAGGGTAACAAATGAAAAATTCTAAAAGATCGAAGAGATAAATGGAGTTTCAGTAGAAGGAATTTTGGAAAGAAAACTACTTAGTTCATAGTCAATGGATTTTGCTAATACAATGATACGACAAGTTCAGCTTCTACAAAACCCATAGGATTATAGTGCCATGAAAAGGATTTGGAAGGATATTTGTTCTAGTAGTATTCTAAGTGAAGATTTGAGCGAGTATATTAAGTTGTATGAGCTCTGTCAAACAATGATTCGGGTTCTGTGGAAGATGAGAGGGTTTTCAATGCACTATCCTTTTTAAAGTCAAAATTTTGAAACAAATTGGATAGGAATCTAGAAATTTGTCTCAAATTGTATGTATTGAGTTACTCAGTGGAGTCTTTTCCTTATGATAGAGCACATTGGCATTGTGGAATTCACTAGTAGATAGAAGAGGAGTAAGTAATATTCTACCTGACCTAGGGGATCAAGACACATCCAAAAATCATGCTACAGTTGATTTCCAAGACACAAATGAAAGTGTTGCTCCAGGACTATTTGAATTCACATAGATTTCATTTCTTCTATACATTATTGAGACTACTTATGTACTTCATTCAGTGATTACAACTTTCAATAAATGCAATATTATATTTTTCATTATTTGATCCTTCGCCATTGGAACAATGTCATTATATGTTTCAATTATGCCATTTTTTTTATGTTTGGTTTTCAAATTCAGACTGAAATAAGGACACATTCATCTTTTATATCTGTTAATTTATTTATTTTACATCTGCAACAATTCAAAAACATAAAGAAACAAAATAGTGTAAATTTAAGCAACATTTACGTAAACAATAGAAAAGAAACATAGTTTGTATTAATATATAGTAACATTATACAATTCTAACTTCCAAAGTTCTTTTGAAATTGATTTCTCATGTGGCGGATTACTTTATAAAAAAGTACAAATTCATAAAGCATTGTCAGCCAATACAATTCAAAAAGGGGTTGTAATAACATATCAAAGCTTCAGACAAGTTATGTCATATAAGGACACATTACGAGGTCATTTATGATTAAAAATCATAGTTTTCCTTACGTCTGCCACATGGAATAAAAACTAAAAAGGGTTGGCCACTATCTTTTAATTCCTACGCTAGTGTCGGAATTGTGACAACACACCTGTCACATGGTGAACTTTACTAACTTATCAAATTTTATGATGCAGGTGAAGGTTTTTATTTTTCTTGCATAAGAGATGGAGGAATAACTCCTGATGCCTAAAGATCTCTCCTTCGCAATGTTTATATTTTCTAGTATATTCAGCTCCTCCCTCGCTACATCTCCTACGTAGATAAAAGTGTTACATCTGCATCTGTCTTTTCCTTCAGTAAGACTTTTGGATCCATATTATGCTCCTTTATTATCCTTCTCAATGTATTATTTTGTTTATTAATAACAATGAGTTTTTCCTTCAATTGTATAAAATAATTCAGGCTTTTGTGGGCATTCTTCAAATGTGCTTCAAAAATAGCTGCTTCTTTCTTTAAATTTTCATATTTTTCCTACAAAATAGAAATATTAAATTTTTAGTCTATTAGATAATATGAAAAAATATATTGTAGTGGTTATAATATCAGATAATTTTTAGTTTTTCATGTAAAAGTAAATGCCCACTCACAACAACTTTCTCTTTTTTTGCATTTGCTATTAAAACATTAGTCTTGTCTTTAGACCATTTGTTATAGTAAGCCTATGCTTCAACATTGAGATTCTCCAACCTGTTTAGCATTATGTCTATAATTTCATCATTGTAATCATTACTATATGAAATTTTCCTTGATTGAGCTTTGTTTAGAAAAACATACTATCATGCTGGTTGGATCTCTATGGAAGTGAACAATGAATGCCTTTGAGCATGATTATGGTATCTTGTATTTATTTCTTTTATCAAAAAAATTCGCTCCTCTCCAAAAACCACACCAAATACACATTATACATTACAACCTATTGAATTGTTTCCCCCATACTATCTGATATCAGATTTTCTAATATAAAATGTGTTTTTCATCATCTATTTGTGGAGCATCCCTTGGGGGAGGAGGAGAGTCACTACCCTGTATTCCATGCACATTTTGTTGTTGAGGCGGAGTAGATTGAATCATATCGTGGGTGTCAAAATAGTTACTCTTTTCTACATCCCCACTATCAAAGCCTAAATACTCCTCATCAAGGGTGATGTTGTTGAAAAGCTATGTGGCTGTTACACTTAAAACACCACCTAGTGATAGTCCCAAGAAATTCGGTTGTAGCAGGATGAACTGTTCCTGCTGACTCTATAGGAATCCTAATATTATTTCTTGAAGTCCTCCTTTGTGTTTGTACTTGACATGTTGGAGGAATTGGTGGCCTCCTTACAAGCGGAACATGACCTGAAGCCATATTACCTGCATGAAGCAAACAAAAAATTGTTAGAATATAATGGTTGGGCTTTGTAAATGCTAAAAAATTGTAAGGAAACAAAACATGCAAATCAAACTACCATACAATATACCTTGCATAGATGGAGACATAATTGTGACATTTTGATCTCCACACGGAATGAGTTTGATCTTCATCATCAAACTCAGTAGTTTTTGAATACAATACATGTACAAAAGATCAGTAGAAAGATTAGAATACATAATTGTAGACACCTATAATTACGCCCAAGCAATTTAAATACTTAAATTGTGCTAACTATCCCCTTTCTCGCAAATCAATGACATATCATCAAAAGCACTCATATTCCCTCATATCGTCATTAATTAATTACACTAAGCTAATTAATTAAGTTCCATATCCAACAAATACCCTAATTAATGACCTTCCGTTAATAAATCATCCCTTCTACCTAGACTAATTAATTATTATTAATTAATTATCTTTCCCTTCCATTTAACCAATAAATCAATATTTAATTGATTTAATCCCCTTTAATAGCCTAAATCACACTAATATTTCTCTAATTGGCTTCTATAAGCTTACACCTACCTATTAATTAATCACCTTTGATTAATTAAAATACCCCAACTCCCATGACTTGCTAAACATGTATTAAACCCTTCTAAAGTAAGGTTACCTTTAATAAAGCAACCTTATCCATTCATAATCATGTTTTACCTTTATCCCACATTCATGAGAATGTGTTGAATCCTTTATCATTTGGGCTATATAAAGAGCCCTCCACCTACCTTTTACTTACACCTAAACTTCCTAAGAGAGCAAATGCAAAGCATATAGCAAAGAGACTAAGACCTTGCACCTTTCCCTTTTGAGAGTTCATCATTTTGAAGAGTTAAGCCTCTTTCTTAAAGTGCTTGGGTCATATGGGAGGTGTCAAAAAGGTCTTGTAGCCCAACTTTGATTAGCCCCCATTCCTAGGTTCTTGGAACATTAAGGACAACTATTTTGATAGCCATGGAGCTTACTTAGGTCCATTCATTTATTTGTTGTTAGAGAATAGAGGAGTTTAGATATTTAGCATTGTTAGTTTCAAAGTTTGTATTGATGAATGCTAGCATCTAACCCTTGTTTAATTCTTATCATGATGGTGTTTATGCTTTGTTTTAGCTAAATTGTAGAACTATTTTAGGTGGTAGTTCTTGTTTCATTTGATTTAGAATTAAGCAAAGTATACATGCACACATTTGGCACGCCCGGTGGGACTTACTCCATTGTCCTTTGCACTTAATTTCAAGTTTTTGTAGTTAAGTTTTATTTTTGGTTACTAACTCTCTTTTACACATGTTGATCTAACTTGTTTTTCTTAACTTGTTTTGTTGAGTTTTCCTATGTTGGGTATTCCTTATAGGTATAAAGGAGGTGAAGTGCTGTCAAAATTGGAATTGAGGGGAAAATTTCAAGATTTCTCCATGTTTTCATTTTTAGAGCTTACTTTTTCAACATTTTACATGCTAGTTTTGTCAATTTCTTGAAATTTTTCAATTCTTGAGCATGTAGGTTAGTGTTTGATAGTGCCGAGTCTTCTATTTACATATTAATGTGGTGGGTTTCTGTCAAAATTTAATCTTGGTGAGAAAATTTCAATATTTCATCATGATTTTATTTTTAGAGCTTACTTTTTCATCATTTTACATGCTAGTTTTGTCAATTTCTTGAAATTTTTCAATTCTTGAGCATATAGGTTAGTGTTTGATAGTGCTGAGTCTTCTATTTACATATTAATGTGGTGGGTTGCTGTCAAAATTTAAATCTTGGTGAGAAAATTTCAAGATTTCATCATGTTTTCATTTTTAGAGCTTACTTTTTCATCATTCTACATGCTAGTTTTGTCAATTTCTTGAAAATCTTAAATTCTTGAGCATGTATGTTAATGTTTGATAGCGTTGAGTCTTCTATTCATATATTAATGTGATGGGTTGTTGTCAAAATTGAATCTTGGTTGGAATTTTTTTCCCATTTTGTAGATTAAGGGATGTTTTTTTGACATTTTTTGAGTGCATGTCAAGTGCACACCCATGAGCATAAGAGCATATGCGTAACCCATCTTCCGAAGGCCATAAATTTTGCTCCCGAACTCGAAATGACTCTATTTTTTTGCGTTGGAAAGGTATTGAAGTTAAATATGCAATGAAAACATAAATTTGGGATTTATACTTATAAAAGTTTCAAGTTTTTCTGTTATTTTAAAACTGGTCATTTTCTAACATGTCTAATGTTTTGATGAATGTTGTATTTCCATGCTTACTCGATTTAGACCAAAGCGTGTGTATGCTCTTATCTTGCACCTTTTGGTGATCTTGAGAATCAAAAACAACTTTGATCTCTATCTTGTTAACATTGGGATTAAACTTGGAAACTTGATTATTCATTTTGCTTAAGGGAATGAACCCTTTACAAAGCATTTTTCAATGGTCCTTTGATTTGAACTTTTCCATTTCTATGTAGTTGGGATAAATTTTGTGTATACTCTTATCTTGCACCTTAGGGTTGATCTTGAGAATCAAAAGCAACTTTAGTCTTCATTTTATAACATTTGGTAAATTGGAAACTTCATCTTTCACTTTTGGTTTAAAGGAATAAACATTTATCAAGAATTTTGTATGGTTCATTGATTGAAAATATTTTCTTTACTTTTTAGTTGGATTATTTGTTGTGTATGCTCTTCTCTTGCATCCTTGGATGATCTTGAGAATCAAAAGAAACTCTTAATCCTCTTTTAAATAATATGATTTTCTTGGAGAACTACTAACGCTTAAGTGCAGGACCTAAAAACGCTTGTCAAAGAAAGGAGGAATCAAAACGAAATCAAAAACTACTAATACAGTTGTTATACAGGTTGCCAAAAGGTGTTCAATCAATATAAAATGAATAACATATTCAAAACATCCGTATTGCAGGTTTTCAAAAAGGGTACGTCCCTCTCCGCTCAACCGGAACATAACACCTTTGACATAACGCCTTAAGCTATAACAATGGGGGTGGTTCAGAACCCCAAAGTAGTCCATGCAAGAGGGAACCTTTTGGACTAAACGGGAAGTGCTTCGCACTACCCCTACTTGACTAGTGTTTCCTTTGTGAGATAGCGTTACAAGTTGTCCATTGTGGTGACCCGGTGATAGTACACGTAGACGCACTAGTTGCCTACTATTCTTGAAGGACGTAATGTAAAGCCGAGATACTCCAAAACTAGTTAGTGCAACTTTTGGGTAAATCACGCTCGCTCATGGCAACTTTGTAACACCTAGGTGAGAGAACCACCTAGAAGAATATACTTTGGCCAGAGCCCACTTTGACCACTTTAAAATAGTGTTGAGTTGTGAACCTTCTTTTGAGAAACATGTGACGTATTACTTTCACCTAGTTTTTACTTGCCTTAGGCGAGGCGAAACTCTGCCAAGTGAGACTAGCATTTTTGTCATTTTTCTTGATGTATTTCCTTCATATTATTTTGACACTTTGTTGATCAAAAGAGGTGTGATTACCTTTGTGTTGCCATTCGATCGTTTCCTCACTTTTATGTCCGTTTACGCCCATCCATGTTTGCGGTTGGGTTAGTTAAACGTCTAAAGTGAGTGGAGGCATTTTCACGTCATTTGGTAGCCATTGTGATCTTGATACCCACGTCAAGATCGTCATTGTAGTTAGGCATGGTTCATCACTGCAGACTTCCATAGAGGAGTTAGCTTGTTTGTCTCGTATCATTACAATTTCGATATTTACATCTTGTTTCTTGTAAACTCAACATAAATACCTATATTGTAAGGTTACGCTGCACACATTCTTAACTATTCCTAGCTATACTTTGAGCTTTTTTTTGTTCAGTTTTATTATTACCTCGATTTCAAAAGGTGCTAGGCACTACCATTTGTGCATGTTATATCAATAACACCTCGATATCAATACTTCACTTTCTTGCAAAGTGGGTTAACATATCTTGGTGATATTGTTGTATCATTCACAAATTGTAATTGACACTTTTTGAGATATAGGTCTTAATCAGACTTGAGCTTGCTCATCATATATCTTGATTGGGAGATCACATTTAACTTCATGTTTTTACTTACGTCTTGTTCATTCATTTGAACTTGGCATAAGTGGAGACATCTTGTTAATCATCTGGCGTCACAAATTACTTTAAAACGTAGTCTAGGAGGTACTTCATTTGATTAAGTTTTGATACCAAACGATTGTTTCATTGCTGACTTTATCACTCTATCACATTGGTATTCTCACACGGTTAATTTACTCTTAGACGTACATCTTGTGTTTTACTTGGGGTAGTCATTGAATTTTGAACAAATCTACAACTTACCTTAGTGAAAATTATCATGAAAACATGGCTCCCAAAACACATCTAGGGTTGAAGAAACAGACATATGAGGAACAACAAGCACATGCCTGGGAGACCTCTAATGACAAGGGTCAAACCCCTTTATCGGACACGATCTAGGACCACTATTTTCGTAGAAAAGGAAACCAAAGAGATGGTCGATCATAGTGGAAATGAATTAGAATCACCACACGCAGACTTTGATTTTGACCCCACTACTCTACTAGATGAGTTTCTCCTTAGAAACAAAGATAGAGTTTTCGCATGGGTCGTAGAATTAGGGGCCAAATTGCCCACCGAGAATGAACCAATATTACCTATAAATGAAACTACTAAGGAAGAATGCCCCTTATCAATATGGAAGATATTTTAACAAGAGGGCATGCTTCCAATTTACTTCAGAAAATGATAAAGTGATAGGGCATAGAATACCCTCATCAAAGTGGCAAGAATAAATAAGATAGAACATGAAACAGGGAAGAGCCTCCACAATACGAAGAGGAAGAACCTTTAGAAGAAGAAGACACAAACCAAGTCACAATCCAACAACAACTCAAGTAACCTAAGAGGACAACTAGCTTTGCTTACTTTCCTGTGTGTAAAGACACAAATAAGAACATTCAAAAGTCAAAGCCTAAGTTTAGGATCCACAAACTCCATCGAGAAAACCAAGGAGAAGAAGACACATGGGTATCATCGTGTACACAGCCCCGCTTCTCCCACTAAAGAACAATTACTCACACAAGAAGTGCAATCTATGAAAGCAACACTTGCAAGCATACAAGAAAGCAATATAGGGAGTATTAGGAAATACCAATACGAAGAACTATGCCCCTATCCTTTTGACAAGACAATGACCCTTCAACCCTTTCCAAAGAAATTTGATATGCCAAAGTTTGACAAATACAAAGGAAAGGGAGACCCAAGGGATCATGTTAAAGATTTCTACATGGCATGTCAAGAGGTGTCTTATAGTGATAATTACCTCATCAAACTTTTTCCTAAGAGTCTCGGAGGTCAAGCATTGGAATGGTTTACGCGCTTACCACGAGGATCAATTTTCACCTAGCCAGAATTGGCGAAAAGATTCGTGCGTCATTTCTCGTATAACATAGAGAGTGACATCACCATGGCAGACTTGTGTGGCACAAAACAACGCCCAAATGAGACCTTCGCTAGCTTCCTCCAACGATGGAGAGGGATAGCTAGTCACTTCCCTTGCACTTTCCCTGAGAAGCAACTGGTCAGTATTTTCATCCCTAATCTCAACCCAGATATAGCTTTCCACCTCCAAATGCATTGTGTCCACACCTTTGAGGAGGTTATCGAGAAAGGGATTCAAATAGAAAAGGCTCTCATTGCCAAAGGCACCCTCAAAACCCAATCTAAAGATAACCAAAGTGTCAAACCCACTTTGAAAAGCCAAATATCTTTAAAAAAACAAAAACATGGTGGGAGACGGAATCACTGATTCCAAACATGTTCAAACATTCCAAACCAGTCAACCTTTTAAACTGACCAAGGGCCCAATTCAACCACCACCAAAGTGACGAACATTCACCTCCCTCAATGAGCCGTTGTCCGTCATACTAAAAACAGTTGGATGCGGCCCACATGATGACCTATCCTACAACGCAACCGTTTGATGACAACGCTCCTAAACCTAGATGGTATAAGGAGCATGAATACTATGAAATGTATCGCGTTAAAGGTCATAAAATAGACAAATTTTTGTGACTTCGCCACTATATTCAAGACCTCATTGACAACGGGGAGATAGAGGTGGATAACCCTAGCCACATGCAAACACGTAACAAGAAAATGGGGATTTATAAGGAACCATTCCCCAAGCATGATAAGTCGAAAAGGCAAAACCGGATTGGGGAGAGTCATCCCAAACCTATAAAGCTACGAATTACTTGTATACCAAAAGAGATAACAATCATTACAATTCGATTATCATATGTATTCACTCCCTGCACGACCGTGTCAATACCATCGGGATCAAAGGAAAGGATCACTGCGGTCATGCACGCCTCGTGATTCAAGAACCTCTTTGTTGACCCGAAAACGGTAAATATAACCTTTTAGAACAACTTGAGAGGACACCCGCTAAGATCTCAATCTTATATCTTCTCACGATATCCAATGTGCATAAGGACATTTTGTATCAAACTCTTCAAGGGTCGGGAGTGCCTTTAGAAGTCGATCCTACGTACCTTCAAGCCACGGTGGAAAATATTGCACCAAGTGAGCATCTCACTTTCAACCATAGGGAGGTCCCTACCGAGAATCCTACACATAATCTTCCCTTATACATTGAGGTAGTTGTTACCCACAGGAAAATCAAATGGGTGCTTGTGGATAACGGATCTGGATTGAACATCTGCACGCTTAAATTAGTCAAACAATTGGGACATACGGAAGAAGATATTGAGTCCCATATCATCACTATCACCGCATACGACAACGCGGAAAGAGATTCAAGCAGGCACCATTACGCTGCCAATGGAGGTGGGCCCCACTTGCCATCGACAAAGTTTCACATCTTAGGCTTGGAACTTCCATATAATATGCTTCTAGGTCGACCATGGATCCATGCCATGCATGCAGTGCCATCAACATTTCATCAATGCATCAAGTCAAGCATGAAGGACATACGATAATAATACCAGGAGACTCAGAGCCCTTTGCTCATTGTAGAGCTCTTAATAGCTTTTTGCAAAAAGGGTACATACGCATGTCCCTCCATAGATAAAGCTGTCCCTCTTCATTACGAGGCCATGGAATCTCAAGTAGATTCAAATTCTCTTAGTTCTTGCACTCATGGGTCATCTACTTCAACATCTCCATTTAATTCATGGGAGATGAAAATTTTGGAATATGGCTGTGGGGAGTATAATGTACAACAAGCGCTCTTGGTTTCTAACCTATCCTTGTCGCCCAAGACTAGAGGTCGACCCAACTACCGCTTCAGGAGACCTAGAGAGGAACACACTATTGGGTCGTTCCTACCTGGAGGCTTGTTAGCTGAGGAAAAATTACTTGATCTACCTACTACTTAGGTCCCCGAGCACACTCACCATCTTGTTATCAAACCCCAGAATATGAAAAATCTAGCAGAATGATGTACTCCATGGGCTACAAAGGCCTAGGATGTGGGAGGAATGAACAAGGACAAAGAGAACTAGTCCCTCTTCCACATTTCAAAACAGAAAGATATGGCATTGGGATTCACCCTTATGGAGCACACCCCAACGATCAAGATGCGACTTGTTCTGAGCATGAGGATAGCTCCGATTATCTAGACAACGATATGGATTCCTGTTGTAGCCAATATGAGGATCTGGCCTCCATGAACCTTTTCATGAATAATGCTGTCCTAACCATCACCCCCCCATGAACCAACCCTTGACCTTGTATACCCCTCCCTTGTTGAATGGGACCAACAACATCACGTGCCACTAGATTTATTCGAGAACAACGAGGCTATTGCAGATTTCATGGGCATAAGGGATACAATTCCCATTGGAGATCACAAGAAGGGTTTCTTTATCGACTTAAACACCTGCGCCTACTTCGGTGAGGAGGCTAAACTTCGTGGTCAGCAAAATTTAAAGAAAAGCGAGGGCAAGAGTTCTAAAGAAAATCCTCAGTAAAAATCAAAGTCCAAGTCACACAGTGAAAACCTCTTTGAGGCATTGGCTGACAAACAAATAATAAAATCAAAGGACAAACAAAGTGACCATGCCAAGGATGAAAATCTCGTAGAGACATCCTTGGATGAAGATCTCAACCTACCTCCCGATCCTACGCGTATGGAGGATTTATCAAAATTGTTAGTTGAAGAAACCATTGATGTCAATATTGGTACCGAAGAAGATCCCAAGATAGTAAAATTGGGAGCATCACTCTCAGCCAGAGAACAAAAGATGTTCACTATGCTACTGCGAGATTTTATTGATGTGTTCACATGGTCTTACAAAGACATGCTCAAGCTTAGATCCAACTTTGGTCGTGCATAACCTGGTTGTGCACGCAGATGCTAAGCCTATCAAACAAAAGCTTGAAAGATGCACCCAAGAGTGGCCTTGTTAGTTAAAGAAGAGTTGGAAAGGTTGCTTGCAAGCAAGATTCATCAGGCCAATTGATTATTCTGAATGGATATCAAACATTGTTCCTATCCAGAAGAAACCTATTGGTATCCGAATTTGCACAGATTTTAGGGACATCAATAAAGCTTGCCCTAAAGATGACTTTCCGTTGCCCAACATTGACATGATTGTTGACTAGACCATAGGGTATGAAATGCTATCACTTATGGATGGATTTTCGGGTTATAATCAAATTAAGATCACTGAGGAAGACCAACACAAAACAGATTTCACAACTCCTTGGGGCACCTTTTGTTATCAGGTGATGCCATTTGGCCTTAAGAATGTGGGAGCAACTTATCAACGGGCCATGACAGTAATATTTCATGATATGATTCATGACATCATGGAAGACTACGTAGACAACATCCTGGGAAAGTCCAAAACAAGAGAGGATCATCCTATCATTTTGCGGCGTATCTTTGAACGCCTGCGTGAATACAAAGTCAGGCTAAATCCAAAGAAGTGTGTCTTTAGTGTGCTATCTGGGAAACTATTAGGCTTCATCGTGTCAAGACGAGGTATTGAGGTAGACCCTGCTAAAGTGTCTGCCATCACAGAAATGCCTCCACCTGAGAATATCAAGCAACTACGTAGCTTGCAAGGGAAAATTCAAGCCATTCGCCGCTTTATCTCCCAGCTTGCAGATAAATGTCACTCATTCACTCATTTGCTTAAGAAGGACATCGCTTTCATCTGGGGACCTGAGCAACAACAAGCCTTTGCTTTGCTTAAACAGTACCTGGCTAATCCACCTGTCCTCATGCCTCCCACTCCGGGAGAACCACTTTTGCTCTATATTTTCGCTACGCAATACGTTATTGGTGCACTGCTTGCCCAATATGACCTTAGCCATAAAGAGAAAGTAGTGTACTATCTGAGTCACACCCTCATC
This sequence comes from Taxus wallichiana var. yunnanensis, assembly GCA_018340775.1. Taxonomy (NCBI): domain Eukaryota; kingdom Viridiplantae; phylum Streptophyta; class Pinopsida; order Cupressales; family Taxaceae; genus Taxus; species Taxus wallichiana. The sequence goes on from CM031240.1 coordinate 948,893,400, forward strand.
ACCTATGAACGTAATTATCCTCAGATTGAAAAGGCTTGCTTGGCCGTTGTTTTTACCTTTTAGAAACTTCGCCATTACCTGCTAAATACTAAGACCAAGCTCATATCCAAGGTCGACCCACTCAAGTATTTGTTGTCCAAACCTTCCTCACAGGTAGAATGGCTAATTGGATCATTCTACTCAGTGAGTTTGATATAGAATTTGTCCATCAAAAATCAATTAAAGGACAAGTACTTGCTGACCAACTAGCGGAAGCACCTTTGCAAAGCACAGAACCTTTGAGTCTGGATCGCGGATGCATCTTTGCTCTACATTAAAAATCAGCCATGTATGGCGTATACATTTTGATGGATCTTTTACGTTTCATGGTTCGGGTGTAGGAGTGGTCCTTATTACTCCTTCGGGTGATCCTATACCACAGTGCTTTCCACTGGCCTTCCTCGCACGAACAACATTGCGGAATATGAAGCACTCATTGCGGGGATGAAGCTAGCCATCAAGTGGAATATTCAACATGTTAAGGTTGTAGGTGATTCATGACTAATCATCAAACAAAGTTAATGACGAGTATAAAGTTAAGGATGACAAGCTCATACCTTACAAGAAGTTGGTGGAAACTCGAAGGAGTATTTTATGCGCATTACCTTTGAGCAGATCCCAAGAGTGCGAATGATCGGCGAGATGCTATGGCAACGGTGGGATCTATGCTTCATATTCGCCAGAGGAACATTGATATGCCATTTTTCGTAGAAAATCTACACCAACCTGCGTATGACGTAACTGGAATCTTACCTGGCTTGTGAGGTTGTTGGTCCCTATTCCCCATGGTACGAACCCATTTTCACCTATCTTAAGGACAATACTTTCCCTCCCAATATCTCCCGTTCTGAAAAGCAAAGCCCGATTCACGGATAGCTCGTTACACCCTGTTAGGAGGTACACTTTATCGTCGTGGCTACGATGGGAATCTGTTACGTTGTTTGGATGTGACAGAGTCAATCCAGGCAATTAAAGAAGTACATGAAGGAGTATGCGGAGCACATACAAATGGAATGGTCTTGGCTAAGAAATTTTTAAGAGTAGGTTACTATTGGCCCACCATGGAAACTGATTGTTGTAATTATGTTAGAAAATGTGTGCTTTGCCAAAAGTATGGAAATTTCATCCATGCTCCATCGTAACCATTGCAACCAATCACTACCCCGTGGCCATTCTCCAAGTGGGGACTTGATCTAATAGGGAAGCTTACTCCTACCTCATCTGATGGTCATACACATATCATCACAGCTACAGAATACTTTACAAAATGGGTGGAGGCTGTCCCTTTAACCTATGTCACAGGAGCACATATTTCTAAATTCATCATGAATCACATTATTTGCCGATATGGTATCCCTGCAGCCATTGTCACAGATAATGGGAAGTCATTTAAGAACAAAATTGTGAAAGGTCTTTGCCAACGGTTCCAAATCAGATTGAAATGGTCCACGCCATATTACCCTTAGGGTAATGGACAAGCTGAGGCAACAAACAAGACTTTGGTAAGGATAATGGAGAAGATGGTTAGCAAAACTAGTCGAAACTGGCACCTACAAATCCACCCAGCCCTCTAGGCCTACCGAACATCAATTCGCACTCCTACGGGTGCGACGCCATATTCCCTAGTGTTCGGGACAGAATCTATCATCCCTTTAGAGATTGAACTCCCATCCCTGCGAATTTCTCTTCGGGACTATTTGGATAAGGATGAAGATTACCAAGTGGCAAGATTGGCTGAGTTAGAGCTCCTGGATGAGAGGCGCATTCACGCTCTTAATCACCTGAAGGTATATCAACACAGAATCTCCCGCAACTACAACAAGAGAATCATCCCTCGCCAGTTTGAGGTGGGTGATTTAGTTATGAAGGAGAACCAGTTCAACACCAGAGCAGAGTGAGAAAAGAAAGGGAAGTTTGAACCACACTGGTTAGGACCCTATGTCATAGTTGCCAAGTATGGCACAGGGGCATACAAGTTGGCTCACCCCAATGGTGATGAGCTCCAGGAGCCCATGAATTCCATGCATCTTAAGAGGTTTTATGCCTAAACATGGCACAAAAATCAAAAAAAAATATAAAAAATCAAAAAAAAAAATCAAAAAAAAAAAAGAGAAAATAGGTCGTCCACTAGTGAAAACCACGCAATTGTGGTACTTTGGACAAGTCCTTGGGTGAAAACCGGTTTCCGGCGCCTTGGGAGGATTTGTTGTTCACAAGCATTCTGTATTAGAAGGGTAGTTGTCCTTTTCTTGGACTTGGTTCTACCTTCGAGTTTCCTTGTGCACACCATCTAGTCCAGCGTTGATCTGGCTTTGCCTTCTTCTATTCGTCTGTAAGGTATGTGGTCTTTCGTTATTTCCCATCTTACACTGGGGGCAACTCAATGACTTCACCTTCTTGTTCATAAGCGTGTGGCTTCTGCCCTTGTATATTCCCCACCTAATGCTGGGGGCATCCATGCTTTCTTGGTTACCTGCACATAGCTGTGGAAAACTGTTAAAAACACAAAAACAATAGAAACATTGTTTTGAGAAAACAAAAAACAATAGAAAATTGTTTCACAAAACACAAAAACAATAGAAAATTGTTTCACAAAACACAAAAACAATAGAAAATTGTTTCGAGAAAACACAAAAACAATAGAACATTGTTTTGAGAAAAACACAAAAACAATATAAAATTGTTTCGAGAAAAACACAAAAACAATAGAACATTGTTTGAAAAACACAAAAACAATAGAACATTGTTTTGAGAAAACACAAAAACAATAGAAAATTGTTTCGACAAAACACAAAAACAATAGAAAATTGTTTCACAAAACACAAAAACAATAGAACATTGTTTCGAGAAAAACAAAAAACAATATATATATATATATATATATATATATATATATATATATATATATAAAATCTAAAAACAAGGCAAAATTTTTCAAAAAATTCCTAAAAAGTAAAACACCCTACAAAATGGTAACTTGCTTTCTTGCGGCTGAAACTTGTGTCTTGTGCATGGTATTTTCTCCATATCCTGTTGGTTTGTCTCACATCTTCCCAATTAATATGACTCGCGGATCACTGGATTCACAACCATTCACAAAAGCTAGTTGCTTGCTTCGTCTGTACTCTGGGGCACTTTTGGTTGCCTGGTGTTGTTTCGTTGCGCACAAATGCTTTTCATGGACCCCGTGTCCATTTTCATTTCCCCTTGCATGTATCCTTGCTTGGGGCATCATTTTTAACCCTTGTCATCAATCACGAACTTGTGGATCTCTTCAGCACTGATAACAAAACATTTGTACAACTGTCTTGACCGTTGTTGGGTTAGATATGTGCGTTCGTACTTGTTTTCCCTGTTATATGAGCTTGTTTCCTTCTTGTATTGCATTGCATTATTGTATGTTGCATGGAGTTGGTACTTTTAGCAATGGACAATTGTTCGTAGTATGGATTTTCATGTCATTCTACCTTTGTCGTATGCTTATATTTTTCATAAGGACCGATGATGTAGTTCCTATGGCAATATGATGACATCAAATTTGTTCCAAACAAATAAGCGGCTAGAGGTTAAGCTCTTCTCTCCCCTCATCCATATTTCTTCTACACGACTTCCTGTTCACCCCTAATTCTCCCTCTCCTTGGGGCATCCTGCCTCGTCCCCATTCTTCTGCCTACTTCTCATATTTTTCGATCGTTGATCGGCTTCCTTCATCACCCCATCGACACTCGAGGGGGCATCTCTCCCTCCTACTAATTTTTCTTCTATCCCTTCAAAATCTCTTCTGTCTACTATCTTTGAAGTGACATCACTTATGCCACCCCAAAGAGGGGCAAATGTAGACACCTATAATTACGCCCAAGCAATTTAAATACTTAAATTGTGCTAATTATCCCCTTTCTTGCAAATCAACGATATATCGTCAAAAGGACTCATTTTCCCTCATATCATCATTAATTAATTACACTAAGCTAATTAATTAAGTTGCCTATCCAACAAATACCCTAATTAATGACCTTCCGTTAATAAATCACCCCTTCTACCTAGACTAATTAATTATTATTAATTAATTAGCTTTCCCTTCCATTTAACCAATAAATCAATATTTAATTGATTTAATCCCCTTTTAATAGCCTAAATCGCACTAATATTCTTCTAATTGGCTTCTATAAGCTTACACCTACCTATTAATTAATCACCTTTGATTAATTAAAATACCCCCAACTCCCATGACTTGCTAAACATGTATTAAACCCTTCTAAAGTAAGGTTACATTTAATAAAGCAACCTTATCCATTCCTAATCATGTTTTACCTTTATCCCACATTCATGAGAATGTGTTGAATCCTTATCCTTTGGGCTATATAAAGAGCCCTCCACCTACCTTTTACTTACTTACCTAAACTTTCTAAGAGAGAAAATGCAAAGCATATAGCAAAGAGACTAAGAGCTTGCACCTTGCCCTTTGAGAGTTCATCATCACGAAGAGTTAAGCCTCTTTCTTAAAGTGCTTGGGTCATATGGGAGGTGTCAAAAGGGTCTTGTAGCCCAACTTTGATTAGCCCCCATTCTTAGGTTCTTGGAACATTAAGGACAACTATTTTGATAGCCATGGAGCTTACTTAGGTCCATTCATTTATTTGTTGTTAGAGAATAGAGGAGTTTAGATATTTAGCATTGTTAGTTTCAAAGTTTGTATTGATGAATGCTAGCATTTAACCCTTGTTTAATTCTTATCATGATGGTGTTTATGCTTTGTTTTAGCTAAATTGTAGAACTATTTTAGGTGGTAGTTCTTGTTTCATTTGATTTAGTATCAAGAAAAGTATACATTCACACAATAATCTATAGTAATTGTTTGAATTTGTAATTTATATAAAAATATAACTTCATTATTCATACCTGTAGTTAAATGTGATGGTAAACATGTTGTGCATATCGACCCCCTAGGTCACTTTTGATGAGGTCTTACTGGTGTTGCATCTATTAAATCCATGTCAGAATCAACAGAGACCTCTGGAGGGGCTTTACCTCTAGCAATTACCTCCTTATGCAATGCTACAGCTATAATTTTTCTCTACAAAATAAAATCATACAATTATTATTTTATTTAAAATATTGAAATTTAAATTGTTATAACATATAAACGTAAAAGTAATTGTTACCTGTTGTTCTTTGAGACTAAGACCAATCATCTTATCATTGATTGCAGTAGGAATCTTATGTTGCATCAATTCGTAGTATGCTTCATTATAGAAAGAAAGAATAAAATTGCAACAAGAGAATACAGTCCTGGATTTATCAGTTTGATTGGCTTTGTGGGCATGGGAGATATCTAATTTTATTCTGTTGGACAAATAACTACACCAATCGAATTGTTGACCTGCTAGTGTCTGTAATAAATATTGAACTACCCAATACGGAATGTCTGCAGATCTGCCCTGTAATACAATCTGGCCTAGAAAAAGTGAAGCAACTGCAATAAAGAATTTGTTTGTAATACCTTGTAGAAGAAGGCCTCTTGATGAATGATTAAGAGGAGCTACAATTATAGAAAAGAAACGTTAGATCCTTTGTGTGGTCGAGTAATGTTAAGAAAAAAATCATTTGAAAATAATAAACTTACCATCAACCTGTACATTGTAATGAGACTCCAAAAAAATTTGTCTTCATCTGTAAGGACAACCTTTGTAGTAACAAGCGGCTTATTTTTGAAAGGTAAACCTGTTAACCGATGCATGTCCTCGGTTCAATAGAAAAATAAATTTGATGATGTTTTGGATGCACGACAAGAACGAAAAATTGTCCATCATTTTCATTGTAAGAGGCAAGTAGGTAATCAAGGATTGATGTATCAGTGTTGAATTGGGGCATGTTCACAAGCCCAAAAATTATGATTTTTGAGCCAATCCTTTGGAGCGTCTTTTTCTTTTAGTAGAGCTAAAATCTGTGGGCACATGAGGTTTTTGTATTGAAATTTGGGTGTAGGAATAGATGTGGTACTGGCCATTGCTGAAATTTGGGAGAAGTGAAATTTGGGTGTAAAATTGGAGAGCTCAAAGCACTGGAAATTTACATATAAAAGTGAAAAAATGAACCTTGAAAATCATTAATGAACATTAAATTCATTTGTATCAATGCCCAATCCACACCGTCCAAACCCTCATTCGTATAACCCACCCGTTCAACTCTCTCATCCAACCCACCACGTCCAATCCTTGTCCGTCCAACTCCTCACCCATCCAACCCACCCAACCAACCATTTCCCATCCATCCTCGTCCCGTCTAACCCTTTCCCGTCCAACTCCTATCATCCAACCTACCCGTCCCACCATTTCCCGTCCAACCCCTACCGATTCAACCCACCCATCCAATGGTCAACCCATCCGCCCAACCCACCCATCTAACCATTCACCATCCAACCTCTATCTAGCCCACCCGTCCAATTGACCCATCCAACCTACCCGACCAAAATTGCAAAAATGAGGGAACAATGCTCTGTGAAATCACCTTTGCCACGAAACATTTTTTCAGAAATTTGCCAACAATTCGAAAGTAATTTTTTAGAGGGGTCTTCTTAAAATGAACCACGATATATATATATATATATATATATATATATATATATATATATATGTATATGTATATATATATATATATATATATATATATATATATGTATATGTATATATATATATATATATATGTATATGTATATATATATGTATATATATATATACATATATATATATATATATATATATATATATATATATATATATATATATATATATATATGTATATATATATATATATATATATATATATATATATATATATATATATATATATATATATATATATATATATATATATATATATATGTATATATATATATATATATATATGTATATATATACATATATATATATATATATATATATATATATATATATATATATATATATATATATATATATATATATATATATATATATATATATATATATATATATATATAACTTAGTTTTTAAGCCATACGACTTTAATAGATTTCTTTCTTTTTAATGTTAAATATTATAATATTATTATACATACGAGACACACACACACACATACATACATACATGCATGCATGCATCCATACATACATACATACATACATACATACATACATACATACATATATATATCCTATGATATAATAATTTTATTACTTGTGTTTTTATAATTATAATATGCATATGCATATATAAATCTATATAATAAATTTATATGATCACTTATAAAATTACACTTATATATTTTATTATACTTTAATTTAAACATTCACTCAAGTTCATTTATATAGTGAAATAATATAGGCAAGTAAAAGTAAATTTTTCTATCTATTTATAGATGTGATAAAGCTAAAACTAAGGGCCTTTCATTTGACCCAAAATAAGTGAGGAAAAATATCTCTTTGATTTGAAATACTAGATATAGAACTATAATCTTATACCCTTGTATAGAATTTGAGTATAATTCCAACATTTAAATATGCTAACTTTTACTATCAAAATGAGAATGTGTCTCTTTTATTTTCACAACAAGAATGATATCTATTTCAACAAGGAAAATCAAGTATAACTTACATACATTCTTCTAATACCAACAGAACCATTTCACCAAAGGAAAGCACAAACAACTATGGTTCTATTTCAAGTTTTGAAAGAAATACATTTCCCATTTAAATACAACCTTCAAGTCCTTCTTCCAACCATTTCAAAACATAACTAGATAACAATAAAATTTAAAAGAATTTCCATTACAATACAAGATTGAAATTTTCACTTCACAACAAAGGGAGTATCATTACAAGGACGATCTCTTTGACTCAAAATAAGGATATCTCCTCCAATATTCAACTTCATATCTTTTCTATTTTTTTTCTTCAAATCACAAAACAAAAGAGGGGGTGTAGGCAACACTCACCTCGACCGTTATTCCAATGAGGAGAAGAGTCCATTTTCCTCATTTCCCCGAGCCCCTACCATAGTAGAATAAACAATGTTTGCAACCAATAAAAACTTACAAATTTGCTTCCACATTACAACACACATGCCAACATTTCAAGTAATACATTCAACACAAAAATACAACAACACAATGCATACATTTCAACACATAGGCTTATAGATCAAGCCAAGGGAGAATAAAAAAATTGAACCATCTCCTTTTAACTCCCAAATGAGATAAGAGTTCCACCCAACATGCCTCCAAATGCACAAAAACTTCTCAACACATCCCTTTTCCTCCTAATGCAAATACAAAAAGTATAACAAGTTTACCCTTTTCTCTCCCCAAAGGTGGAACTCCCACTCATACTCCCTCCACTATGCAACACAAATTCCTTTTCCCTCCCAAAATGGTCCCATCTTTCATCTCCTACACCTTTTTTAAGGCCAAAATCTACCCAACCCAACACAAATCACAACCATATAACCATTTTCTTTGTACACACACATAAACAAGTAATTGAAAAACAAAGGAAAAGTCCCTACCTTGCCATCACAAGCTTCCACAATATTCAACAAGATTTTCCCTCTTCCAAAACCAAGAAAGTCTTCCCAAGGAAATCCCAAAAAGCTCCAAGTAAAAAATCCAAGCCAATTCCAAACTTGAACAAGTGTGAAAAAACCAAATGAGTAACACCAAGACATCAAATAAACATGAATAAATAGAAAAAGGAGAAGAGGAGGGTGAGGTGGCTCCATGTAGGATGCCACATCACTTCTCCTCAACTCCACATCCCCCAAGTCAAACATCAAACCCAAGGTTAGTAATTAGGTGTTTGAGGATATGACAAGCCTCTTACACACACTAATCCTTACTCCATACCAAAAAAGGACACCATTAATAACTCATGTAAGAAAAGTGTAATAAATCCACCTTTTATTATCCAAATAACATAATGGGGTCTAATTTTGACCACTTACCCCATAGGTATAGTTGGTAGATGAATTTAAGAGGTGTGGGACAAGTTTAACTTATCCCACAAGCCTCCAAAATTGGCTTGAAAGTCAAATTTCGAGTTTGGAGAGATGGGTTAAGTACACACCAAGTAAAATAATTAAATCCAACTTCAAATCACAAGATCAAAAGGAATATTTACCTAATAAATGCCCCCTTATGGTCACATCTAAAATTAAATTTTAATTAACATACTTAACTAATAACAAGGGTACATTTAATAAATAATAATAAAAATTGAAATACAATGCAATAATAAAATACATACACACAAATTAATCAAAATAAAAGAGAAAGGAACACACATATCCCATGGTCACAATTTGAGGTTATTCCTCCCCATGGGGACCTCCTAACATCCTAACCACATACAACAATAACATAACACAAAGTTTCCATGGTGACCGTCATTGCAACCATTAGATATTTTTCTATGGTTGGTCTCCTTCCCCCTTTGTTTGTTGTGATACAATCACCTACAAAATCAAACAATACCTCCTTGGCCTTGTGGCCACATTAAATATATCAACAATAAAATATATGTACATCCATCAAGAACATCATCATAACACGAAATCATCATCAAAGCTAATCAATACTATCATTCATTTACGATTTCATAAGCATTTTAGTTCTACCATTACATCAATATCAGTAAGATCACAAGATTGGTCCAAACGCCAATACATGGTCAATATGACGAGAACTCAAAGTCGCATATATATATATATATATATATATATATATATATATATATATATATATATATATATATATATATATATATATATATATATATATATATATGATGATGATGATGTATTGTATTCTAAGGGGCATGGATAGACATTTTGGTCGTGAAATTTTCCAAGGTAGAAAAATTCAGCCTTGATATCCTATGACATCAACATACCCATGCTATTTATAATTTTTTTTTTTTTTATTTTAAGTGTGGCTTGACATTTATATTTTTGTTTTATGTCCAATATTTGAGCACATTGTTTCTCTTGCGACAAGATTAATTGGGTAATATTGTTCGTTTTATGCCTAGTCATTCTCTTAATTTTTGTAAATGAGAAAACTAATCTAAATTGTGAATTTATCACATAATTTAGATCTAATTAGGACCGCCACATATTAATTTTTGAATTATTAATTTATTAGTTTTACTTATTTCATGTTTTGGTGTAATTTATTTAAAATAAAGGTAATAGAGAGAGAACCCCAAGAGATAGAAGAAAGCATAGGAAAAAAGAGATAAGTTAATGAAAACCAAGAAGAAAAAAGCTGTTAAAGAGGTAAAATTTTACAACAAACTCAAAATAAACAAGAAAATACGAAGGTGGTGGTATGGGAGATCATGTCGAAGAAAATGTAATGGTGTGTGTGTGTGTGTGTGTGTGTGTGTGTGAGTGTGAGAGAGAGAGAGAGAGAGAGAGAGAGATAACATACTTTAAAATAATAGACCAAAAATATGATAAATTAATTGCTATGGTATTATTATTTTTGTGTGGTTTATATGGTATTAGTGTTTTGCATAAAGAATAATTATTGATATAATATTAGTATGTTTACTAATTATTGTATCTAGTATGATACTAGCTTCTTATTATAGTATTAGATTATAATGTTTTTATTATTGCTATGAGATTTGTTAATTGTTAAGATGTTAGTGTATTTGTGTTTTTAATATTATTATGGGATCAATTAATTGTTACATGCTATATTACTTTACCTATGTATTTATATGATTGGTATGTGATTAGTTAATTGTTTTAGTGTGCTTTTTATTAATTATTTCTTGGTATTAATGTATTTGTGTTCTTTTTTTGTTGTTGTTATTATTATTATTATTAGTATTATTATGTTGTTAAGCGACGTATTGCGTTTTATCTCTCTATTTCATCCATGGAAGGACCTCACGACTTGACACAACCCATATGTGCATAATTGCAGGGTGATTCCAATACACTAGTCCTCGAAAAACTTGTTGGGGCTCCAATTGATGATGTTATAGATAAACCCTGATCGAACTCACAACCTAGTGGTCGCCAATACAGAGACATACCATTGAGGCCAACCATAGGGACTTATTTATGTTTTATTATTATTGGTAGGTGATTAGTTAAATATTTTAGTATTAGTGTATTTTTTTTAATTATTAGTATGTGATTAGCTAATTTTTCCCGTATTATTTAGTTGTTAATTATAATTAATCAATAACTTTTGAATAGTAATTGTGCCGATAGGTGTTTTACAATGACATTTGGGTGTAGTGTAATGAAGTGAGTTGTCTAGTTTTATGTTTGACCTTAAAGTTGATGTCCATTTGACCTTTAGTTAAAAGTGCTTTCTTTTTGCATGGAGAATTCAAATTGAAAAATCGTAATATCTTTGCCATATGGTGGATTTCAAAGCCTTTTTCTTAAATCTTTTTTCGACACTAACACAATGATGTATATAAATATGGATATCGTTTCATTAATCAATAGGAAATTGGTGGAGAAGGTAATGAAGTTTTAATCAATGTTGTATGTAAAAAATTCAAGTTATTAACTACTTTATATATATATATATATATATATATATATATATATATATATATATATATATATATATATGGATAAGGATAATAAGTATGCTAATACATATCTAATTTTAAAAAATAATCAATAAACACATATGTAATGTAATATACTTAATTTTTATATGGACAAACATTTACCAAGAAAAAAAATTAAAAATTGAAATTGTATATGATTTATAGCCTTATTTATTGTGTAAAAGGTTTAGATATAATTATGTTTTCTGCAATGAGATATGCACTCTATATGATTTTTTCCATTGTTAGAAAAAATGAAATTAGATGACAATTACTTCGAAAAGGTTTTATCAATAATTAGAACCTAATTGAATTTGTTGCTCTTTTGATTACTCCATGGACTAAACTGTAATCTTATAACGATGTACTTCTATTTTTAATACAACCTTTGTTTTAAATATTGTTTTTTTATTTTTTGTTTAATATATAAAGCATCGATTTTAGTTGTATTTTTTTTTCCCCAAAAAAACAAACAAATATCATTAAATGGAAACTGCAACTCAGTGAAAACTAGTGTTCGGAATATCATCATTTATAATGTTTTAGAGTCAAAAATGCTTTGCCGGACCTTCACTTGAGCAATAACTCTTTAAACGTTTTGAATAAATAAAATTTATTTATTATGTATGTTTTATTTTATTGTAATATGATAATAGTTTTGTCATGCAGAGTACGAAGGGAAATAATAAAAACTACCAGTGGTGTAGGTCGCCGTCAAATTTAAAACGCCAGAAGAACATATGGACGTCAAAACCGATGCCAAAATTAGCTATATATAGTTGATACAAATCTCAAATTTGAGTAAAGAGGAAGCTTCAGTAAGCCTTCATTCGTAATTTCTATGGATTCTGCAATTTCAGTTTTGCCTGCACGCAACACAAAACATGGGATTATTTTGAGTTGCAGCAAGTTTTTTTTAAGCCGAAACAAAGTGAGAAAGAGTTTGGACTGCATCCGAATTCGCTCAGAAAGCAGGAGCATTGATCGGCGGCGGCTTCTTCTAACGTCGTCCACGCTGGGCATGTCGGCTTTCACAGCAGGGAAATCCATGGCCGAACCCTTCCCGGTACCGGATCTCAGCTCGTGCAAGACCCCGCCGACTGATCTTCCAGACGGTGCAACGTTGGACAGTGGTGGTACGTGCTGTCCTCCGTTCATTTCCGGAACAACTCCTGTTGATTTTGAGTTTCCGTCAAGCCTCCCAATGCGGACTCGTCAAGCTGCGCATTTAGTCGACGATAAATTCAAAGCCAAGTATGACGCTGCATTGACGGCTATGAAAGGGCTCGACGAAGACGATCCGCGGCGTTTCTCGCAGCAGGCGAGAGTGCACTGCGCGTGGTGCAACGGCGCATACTTGGTGGGATCTGATTCTATGAACTACCAGGTCCACTACTCCTGGTTCTTTGCGCCATTTCATCGATGGTATCTCTATTTCTACGAGCGCATATTGGGGCATCTCATCGGTGACGATACATTCGCGCTGCCATTCTGGAATTGGGATAACGAGGTCGGGATGTCGATTCCTCCCATCTTCACCGACACCAGTGTTGCCATGTACGACGAAAACAGAGATGCATGTCACCAGCCTCCCATCATCCTCAATCTCAGCGAGCCAGCCAGCTGCGACAACGGCTCTGTCAAATCCAACTATGCCACTATCTACACACACATGGTGTCTGGTGCCACCACTGCAAGCCTCTTCCATGGAGCCGATTACAGGTTCTTTTACTGCTTACTCTTCATCGCCTTAAGTTTTTATATTCATGCCGTTTTGTTTATATTCGAGGAGCTTAAGTTTTTTAGTCTAACAATATTTATTAGTTTTTGATTGACAGGTACCCTGTTTCTGTCTCTTCTGCGGGGGACTCGTTTTAATGTTCATTTAAGAGACAATTTAAATATATTTGATTCACAAGCATTGTTTTTATTCTTGATTACGTATTTTGCTATTTTTCATAATTTTAACCATTTTTTAATTACTTTTCCTATATTCTTATCAAATCCTATTATATTTTCCAAAAACATATAAAATGTTAATTACCAATCTCTTTCCACGTATATCTTATATTTTTTGATGTGTTGATTCTTTTCCGTGTTCGATATGAAAGGTGCTACTTTATTGAAATTGGTTTGTTTATTTCTTGTATTTTATTAATTAAACTTTTTTATATTTTTTTGGGTAATTTAGAAGGATAATTAAGTTATTGTGTTTTATAATAAGAAGGGATTTACTGTTTATAAAGAAATAAATAAATAATTTGACAAAATAAAATTTGATGCCCATTTAATTATCATTAGTTTTTTCCTTTTGTTTTGTTTAGAATAAGGCAATTAACAACTTTTGATATCTTAAACATATAGTGGAGTTTTGACTCCCTTTCCTCCCACCTTCCTTTCTTTCTTTCTTGACAACAATGTTTCAAGTCCAAAAAAGTGATATAATTAAATTAAGACTATCTATCACCATTTAATGAAAAAATTGTAAAAAGTTGATAGATTCGTAATAACATTTGTTGATGCTTTAAGATAGATTTTTTTTTTTAAATATATGTAAATATGATTTTAATTAAATTCATAATCTATAATTTGCTCGTTTAATTATTTTATACTAATTTTCTATAATTTAATATTATTAAATTATTTTAATTAATTGTAAATTTAGTTTAAATTATTTATATATATTTCTACATAAATTTTAATGATAGTTATGGGATGAAAGAATTAAATTCAAGTACAAGATATCAATAAAATTGATATATCAAAAATCGCATTCATTTAATTATTGTAAAGTAATTTTTTACATCATTTATCACCTTACAAAAATAAAAATAAATAAATGAAATTATAAATAAATATCACCCATGTACAAGTATTCAAAATTCAATCTTCAATCATTATCACTCATGTTCAAGTATTGGTTTCGAGCATAGTTACCAAATATGATGGTTTTGCAAGCAATCACCATTTTTTTTCTTTTTTAAAGCTACCGCATAAAAATAGTAAAAAACAATATTTTTTGAGTTATGAAAAATTATAATTTAAAATACCCATAACTAAACAAAGATACTTTATTATTAGTATTTAATTTTTGAAACAAGAGATTAAGATATATATATTTTATTGTGAATAATTTATCATTTATATAATTGTAATGATAGTAATAATTGTGATATTATTATAAAAGAATTGTTGAATTATTAATAATTATTATATTTTTTAGAAATTATTGTTTATTGAAATTTTTATTTTAGTCCATATTTGTTTTTTCCATATTTCATATCCATCGTATTATACACTCCGTACGAAATTTTCTACCTTGGTTTCCACCATGGTTGTAGTAGTGTAAGTCTAATGTAATATTTTAAATCAAATCGAAATATGACTTTCCCTCCAATTAAACATCCTCAAGAAAAAATATAAATCAAGACAAATATGAACTACATATTAATAGAAAAATAATATCCCCATGATAAACAATTAATTATGTGGAGCTCTATAGTTTAAATAAATAAGATGAAACATTTTTCATCCTAAAAGCTAGGTTGAATTTAGATTTTAGATAATATGTATAAAAATGTGTACTGCTATGCGGTATGGAATCAAAAAGAGTTGAATAGCGACACAACTAGTGGGCAACCTGGAGCTTTCGCCGCATGATATGGTGCACCCGGGTGGGGTCTTCGAGCAACACCAATCGTGAAAACATGGGCAGCCTCTACTCATCCGGCAGAGACCCTCTCTTCTATTCTCACCATGCCAACGTCGATCGGATGTGGAGCATTTGGAATGACAAGTTGGGTCGCTCAAATTACACAGAGACAGACCTTAAAACTCCAAGTTTGTGTTCTACGACGAGAAGAAACAACTGCAGTGCAGTCGTCAATGTCGGTGAGCATTACGATATCAACAATCTCGGTATCAATACCAGAAGTAGATATGCCCTGGTTATCTAAAGGACGCTCCTTCAAGAAGGTGGAAAGTTCGGACCTAAACCGACACCTACTGGATTTGCAGAGTCGACGACGAGGTCAAGTCTTTGATGGCTCTGTAATCTATTCTTGTTAAGAGGCCGAGAAAGATGCGTACAAAGATACAACGTGCCGAGCAGGAGGATATTCTTAACATTCAGGGGATAGAGGTGGACATGTCCGGGACTACCAAGTTTAGTATATTCATAAACTATCCAGAGGCCAACTTTAACACTTCTTATGATTCCCCTCATTTTGTGGGAACCTTTGGGACTTTTGGTCACGGATAAATGAAGGGTATGAAATCCACATCTGAGAAGCTTGGATACAGGGTTGGGATTTCTGAGACTTTAGAAGATTTGGATGCAGATAAAGATGAGAGTGTGCTGGTTACACTGGTACCACAAGCCGCCAAATTTCTCCCCAATACTCCTATAAAATTTACCACAATAAGTATCGAGTTTAAAACCAAGTAGAGTTTTATTTTGTTTTGCATTCATGTCTAGTTTGTGTTTTATAGTATAGTAACTTTATCTGCGATAAAACAAGTATGTTTTGTTTACTTTTCAAAAGGTAACAAAGTGCTAAATATGTAACGGTATTTGATTTAAAATAGTTATTATGTTGGCTTTCATTTAAATATTTTGTTAGGGTGAATGATTGTACTATTTTATATTTAATGATACACTTAATATTTAAGCTAATAAAACAATGTTTTCCATACAATATTGATATAAATTAGTTACCTTAATTGTATTTGATCTCAAGCAACTTATTACATTTCATTATCAAGAAAATTTTAGTCTATTCCAATTTAAATTTATATAAATTATTTTTGTGTTTATCTCATTTAAAACATCAAATTGCTTATTACACTTTACTGATCACAAATATCGTTACTCTAAAATTAATTTAAAAGTTAAAACTATACAATTAAATGGCTTTCTTATTGTTATTTGTAATTCTTAATTTCTATAACATATTAAAATATATGATACTAAATTTATTCTATCAAGAAAATTTAATAAAGTCCTATAAACTCATAGCTTAAAAATATTAATCAACAACATTTCTATTGTAAAGTCTATAAAGAAAAAGGTGGTCTCATTATTATTTTAAAAAAATTATTATATTTTGTTTTGAATCCAAGACTTGGATTGGACAAAAATAAAATTATTATTTTGGTTATTATTATTATTATAATCATATTTTAATATTATTTTATATAATTAGTTTTTATAAAAACTTAAAAAACGAATGACATTAATAAAATTGTTACTTTAAAAATTTATTTAACATATTAAATCAATAAAAAAATTAAATAAAATTAAAACACTTGAATGCATTTAAATATTAAATTAACTTAAAACTACAAAATGCATAAATATTATATTTTTATCAATTCAAATTCTATAAAATTATGCAAAATCTTTATGAAAATTTGTTATGTTGGGGTTTGTATGTCGGTTCTTAATTTTGTTATCTTTTTACAACCCTATTTATGACTAAAATGTGATGGATTTTAAGTCTAAATGTTGTAGTGGTTCTTTTATTGTCAAGTTTTTGGAAAGATTTTGTTTGTGAGACCCTATTTGAAGAGATTTAACAATTGTTTTAGAATTGGGTTGTCTTTCAAAAACTACAATTTATAACTTGGTATGCTATAATGTTTGTCAATCACATTCTTTATACTAAAATACATGAAATCAAAGTCCTTAAACTCTTTATGAAAGGTATTACAAACATTCATGATCTTGACTCTTGTAGGGATTGAATACTTACCATAATTTGCATTGAAAATTCAGGTTTTTCGCTTCATACCTTATGTTTTTATAAGAATTCAAGGGATATTGAAAGGTTTGTTATGTTCTATAAACATGGACTACAAACCCTGGTTTCTTAGTGCAAGGATTGCCATTGAATTCTCACAATGACTTCCAAAATTACTCACTTGGATTTTTATTTTAGCTAATGATCCCATTTTCCAGAGTTATCTCAAGCTTAATAGGTTATGGAGTTTGAATTCATCTCTCAAAGCATGGCTTAATCACATAGAAATAGGATTGGAATTGTAATGTCAAACCCTAAATTACTCACTTTTTTTGTGTTTGGTCCATCAATGCCTCTTGATGTAATGCCCACTTCCCTTAGACCATTTTTATTTCACTAGATTAACTACATTTGAAATTTTGTCCATCTCTTAGAACATTTTAACAAGGATTATGCTAGAATAGACTTTAGTAAAATAACAAAATTAGAAAACAAGAAAGGAACTCGTTATTTCTTCTGGTAAGCTACTTAAGCTTCACTTAAATTTGAAAAATTTGTCCTATAATTTATGGAATATTATTGCTTCTTCCTCGGCATTATAATCAAAAAATCTATCAAAAATAGATTATGACAAACACATCTCAAAATTTCAAAAAACTATCAATTAAAAATGAATGCATCCTCATAAAAGAAAATTCTTTTGTTGACAATATTCTGCAGGAATTTGTGCCTAGCATAAACCCATGTGGTGAACATGAGATATTGGAAATTGTAGATCCTAGGAAACCAAGGGCCGTGAGGAGACTACTTAGAGAGGAAAGCATGAGGATAAATGCATACCTACGCACGTCTCCCTACCCCCTTGGAAATGAGAATCTTAAGAAGCTTAAAAAAGGGACCAATAATTCGGTGGGGATTGAAAAATTTAAAAATTATGTGATAAATCTATCCAACCTCCACTTGGATAAACCAAAGATAGATGTCTTAACAAAGGTCCTGGGTTTTACAGTTACACAAAAGAATATCCTCTTCGAGGACATCATAAGATACATTGAAGCAAGAGAAATGGATCTTCAAATAAATGAAACAAAATACCTATGCATGGAGTGCACTCAAGCTCTTAAAAATTGAAATGACAAAAATTAAACATCTCAAGAGATGAGGACCAAACCCTCGAAAGCTAAGAACTGAAAAATATATTATTATTATCAAAGAAGACAAAGGAAATTCTATTGTTATAATGGATAGTCGGACCACAATCAAAATATGCTTGAACATCTAAGGGATAGTGAAAGCTATAGGAAAATTGATCAAAATCACATGGACAAGATATTAAAAGAGACAAGGAAAGTGATAAAAGATACAACCTTAGGCTTGGCCAAAAACAAAAATCTCATGCCAAAATCTCCCATCATCCCTCGAATATACGGAGCACCAAAAATCCATAAAATTAAGACCCATTGTTAACACAAGGGGCTAACCCGCTTATAATTTGGATTCTTTCCTTGTAAAGAAATCAAAACTTTTAGCTGCAAAGAAAATACACATGTGAAGGACTCGACCCAATTTGTGGATAAAATCAAAGAAGAGAAACTTTCTAAGGATTAAATATTGGCCATCTTTGACATGGTTCAACTATTCAAAATTATCCCTATTAAAGATGCCATCAAAATAGTTGGATACTACAACATTCAAGAATGCCAAAAATTAGTAGAACTCTCCCTTCGGTGTACTTTTTTCACTTTTAAAGGAGAATTTTTCTAGAAAATATTAGGAGTTGCTATCGGATCCTCCCTTTCCTGGTTATTGCAAATTTATACATGGAGGATTTTGAAAATTATGCTCTTCATTCTGCCATACAAAAACCATGATGGTGGTTTAGATTTGTCAATTACACAAATCTCTATTGGGCCTTTGGTAGACCGAACCTCAAAATTTTTTTGCACCACATGATTGGAATATTTTTAATGCCCCACCTCAAGACATAAGAAACCGCACCAAAAGGTAACTAAAAATTTGGGTAAATTTTTATTTTTTAAGAAAACAAGTACTATTTTTATACTTTTCCAATCCCATTAATAATTATTTTATACTAATTTTATTTACCCAACTAATTAATCATTAGTGCAATTATAACTTTAATTATTTATTTCTACTATAAGTTTACTAGGGTCACAAATAAAAATTCTACACACCCCTTATTATTTAATTAGTTTCCCCCATTTTAATTTAATCAGTCCCCACACACCCTCCCTTTATTTTGATTTCAAATCCCACAAAATCCCATGACTTGAAAAGTGTAGGGATTAAACTCAACCCTTGAATGCTTTTACTTTTATCCCTTAAATCTAAAACCCTAAAGTTAACATAAAATGTCTTTATGATTTCTTTTTCCTTTCTTTTCTCTTTCATTTGTTTCATTTTTTTTTTTCTTTGTGTAGGTTGATTGAGGAGGAGCCATGTAGATTATGGATTCTTGGGGGTTTCTCAAGCTATTATCTTTATTCCCCCTTTTTTGTATTTATTTTACCATATTTAATCTTTGGTTGGGTATATATTTTATATGCCCCTTTTTTTTGAAAAGGAGGCAAATATGCCACACACACATAAACACACACACACACACACACACACACACACAGACACACACACACACACACACACACACACACACACACACACACACACACAATTAATTTATAAATATAAAATAGTGTGAAATCTAAAATTAGAGAACTCGAGTAAAAGGAATCCACAAAGATTAACAACTAAGGGAAGCGGTCGGTGGAAATGGCGATAGAGGAGGGAGTTTTTGGTAGCGGTAATGGGAGGGGTTACGGTGGTAGGGGAGGGAGTTTTACGCCCACGTGGAGAAAGAGTTGGGTAGAAATCTGTGTGGAAGGAGGTTAGTGTGGGGGTTGTGGAGGGGTGCATGGGGGAAGGGAGGGGTGGATGGTGTATGGTGGGAATGATGCACATTGGGGGAGGGCTCGACCCTCCCCATATCCTTTCTCTTTTTGTTTTAAACAAATAAAACTTCACCACATTTTAAAAATTATAACCCGCTTTTTTATTTATATTTATTCACACACACACACATAATATAATATAATTTAAAATATTATATTATAATATATTACTATAATAATATATTACTATGTGTGAATATATTATAGTCATATTATATAATATAACTATATTAAATATATTTTAATAGATTTATATTATACACTATATTAAAAAAATACCAAGTTGTAAATAATAGATTTTATTTGTAAGTATACAAATATATATTGGGTTTATTTGATTATAAAACAACATCACAAAATGATCCATTTCTCTCTTTTTTTTGTATTTGTAGAATATACAATCTTCAATATTTAGCCTTATCTTTGATTTATAAATCTATTTGTATGTGGTTACTAATATAAATTGCCAAAATGTTTTTGCAGGTAAAAGGAGAGAAAAAGAGACTTGATTTGCACAAATAAATGGAATATCTTCCAATAATTTTACAAATGTATTTATTTCAATTTAATAGAAGACAACAAGGCATTATTCACTTGCCTATCCACAACTTAAAAGAACTTTTTCTTAAGAACAATAACCAGATTTCTAAAGTTATAAATAAATAAATAAACTTGAATCCAGATTGTATTTAATCATTTTCTCCTTAATCCCTTGCCATTCTACCAAGAAATGAAAGAGTAACATTATTTTCTTAACAACAACATCTAATAACAATCAACTTTTATTTGCAAAGGAAAGACTTAAATCTTTAAAACAAGATCTTAACAAGTTCAATGAAAAGTTGCAAAAGCCATGGACATGGGGTAAGAATCTCTAAAGAAACCCCAAAGGCTCTTAACAAACTAGTCAGTGGACCATCAAATAAGAGATAAACAAGGATTCATCACTTTTCATACATTAATATTGAAATAAACAAGAAAATCTAGTATATTTAGTAATCCTCTACTCTTGAAATCTTTAAAATGAACCTAGAGCAGATTCTAAGTAATCAGTTATGTGATTATGAGAATGGGAGCTCACCATTAATGGATTCAAGGCCAATGGTTCTTCCCATTTACTCAATGCTTGTGTGTGTAGTGCAATGGAAAATAAATAACTCAATAAAAGAAATGAAATAAGCTCTAAACCCTAAGCAAAATGCTATAGTTTATGTTAGGAAGAAGGAGAGTTCTTAGAAATGGTCTAGGGGTAGTGGGCTATTTATAGTTTTCCATTTGGGAAAGTGGGAGAATTTGGTGCATGTGGGACTAAAGGATAAGCCAAAATTTTGATTAGGAGTCAAAGTAAGATTTGACTAGGTTTAGAAGAGGTTAATCATGGTTAGGACTAGTTAAACTAGGTTAGGCTAGTTAATCTTGTTTAGAGAGGAATTAGGGTTTTGAGAGAGTTTTGAGAGGTCTAATCAATCCAATGAAATGGATTGATAGACTAGGAAGTTAGTAAAAGTGGTATAGAAGAGGATGAGAAGATGGTTTAGCCAATAAAGGGTATTATATTAACCCTATTAGTTGGTTTATAAGAGGAATATGACCAAAAGAGTGTGTAAAGGGGAGTTAGATAGGTATAATTGACGGTATGTCATCAATTTGTAGGAGTGAGAATAGTTAGTAAAATATTAAGAATAATAGTGCTTTGATCAAACTACATGTGTCTACATTTTCCCCTCTTTGGGGTGACGTAAGCTACATCACTCCAAAGAAAGTAGACAAGCATAAATGAATAGAAATTTTTGAAGGGGTAGAAGAAAAATTAGTTAGCTAAAGGGATGCCCCCTCGAGTATCGATGGGGTGATGGAAGAACTCGATCGATGATCGAAAAGAGAACAAAAGAAAGAAAAGTGTGAAGAGAAGATGAGAAAACAACAAGAAAAGAGGATATTGAGCTATCCACAAACCAAGTGCTTACATAAACAATTTTTAATCATCATTTTTCTTAGAATCCTCATCATTGGTCCTTATTAAAATGTAAGCATATGATGGAAGTGTAAAATGACATGAAAATCCAAGATACAAACAACCATCCATTTCTAAAACAACAACTCCATGCAACATACAAACATGCAATGCAATACGAGAAGTAAACAAACTCACTTAATAGGGAAATAAGTACAATCACACACACTTAAACCAACAATGCTTAAGATGGTTGCACAAATATTTTGTTATCGAGATGTAGTCCCAAATGTTTTGATAAATGAAAAGGGTTTAAAATGATTCCCCAAGAAATTTTTATATGCAAGGGAAATGATGGAGGACACTTGGGTCCAATGGAAAAGCAATGTGCACGATGAAAATAGTACTAGGTAATTGATAGTGCCCAGTAGAGTAGATGAAGTAAGCAACATAGCTTTTGTAAATGATTGTAGATTTGGGTGATCCATGAGTCATTGTTTCAAAACATGTGAAAACATTAGCAAGATATGAGATGAGTGCCATGTGAGAGACACAAATTTCAGTTGTAAATGAGCTTTTTACCAATTTTAGTCCATTTTCAAAGTGTTTACGATTTTTTTGGATTTTTGGATGATTTTATATTTTTAAATTTTTTATTGGTCGATAAGAATTTATAAAGATCAAATATCTCTCCTAAAAGCATGCGCAATGCCTGAAGGTGAAGGAAAGGGCGTCAGATAGCAATAAAATGCCCCGATGAGAAGAATTACAAGCCAACAATAATTATTTAATAAAAATAATCATCATGACAACGGGTAAAAGAGAGGAAAATAAAAGAAAAATGATAGGAAATGGCACTGGAATATTCATAAATCATTCTAGGGTGAAGAAGTGACACAGTGGTGGGTGGCTCGAGTGCTCCAATGTGCAAAAATAAGTAAAAATAATCATTTAAAATGTAAAAATAATCATTTTGGTGAGCAGAAGAAGTATCAGAGTGATCACAATGGAGAAAACATGCCCCAGGGGCATCATGAAAGCTTAATATACCCACCCAAGGGGGTAAAAATATCATGACAAGTTCATTTGTAGCAGAGCTCTTGTAATTTTTACCATGAGTGAGAGAGAGAGAGCCTTGGAGTGAGATGGCGAGGCTACCGAGAAGGTAGAGATGGGAAGATCACATCCGAGAGTACCTTGAGACCTAGTGGACGGACCCTACGTGAGTTCCCTATCCCTCTTTTGTCAATTATGCATTTAATGTTTTTTAGGTCCTTTTTTAGGTAGATTAGGCATTTTTGACATATGCGCATGTGGGCATGCATTGATTGATGATGGATGTGCATGTGCATGTCGTACTAATGGGTACATGCATATGTACATGTCAAAAAATAGGTACGTGTATGCGTATCCATTAAAAGGAGGGGCATACACCAGGGAAAAACATGGATGCGCATGTGTGCACGTCGAAGGGTGGGCGTATGCGTCAGTGACTGAGGGGCACATGCATCCTGGGTAAAATAGGAAGAATAGGTAGAAATGGGGGAAGTGTATGCATGAGACAAGGACGTATGTATGCATCAAAGTAGAGTGCATATATGTGTTGGGTGCGTACATGATGAGATAGTGCACATGCGCATCAAAGTAGAGGTGCACACGCCAGGGAAAAGGGACAATTCATCCCCGTAACCAAATAGCTAAGTATAGATGAAAAATAGACTAGATGGTTTGTAGAAGAAGGTGAAAAATTAGCATGTTAGATGGAATGAAAGAAGAATTTTTAGAAAACTAGATAGAAGTAGATAGAAATGTAACCCTAATGTGTGTGTTTTTTTGCAAGTGTATATTACCCATCCTTCATACCCATGAGAGGTATGGTCAGTTGGCAGTGATAGAGGCACATTTGATGAGGATGATAGGAGGATATTAGATATTCTCCTATACATCACAGGATTAGCTTACGTGGCCGACATGCCATAGATTACCTTGGATCACGACCTCCTTATAGCCCTAGTCGAGTGATGGCATAGTGAGAGTTAGTGTTTCAGGCTACCCACTGGTGAGATCATGATCACATTGGAGGATGTATGGTGCATCATGTGGGTCCCCATCTAGGGTGAGTTGATCCAGTATACCCATCACCAGCCCGACATTGATCAATGTATTATCGAGTTATTTTGGTGTCTAATGATACTACATCACAGGATGACTATTAGATTGTCGCGGTGTATAGAGGATCCTAGAGCTTGATGGGTTGTAGTCTATTTGATGGCTTTTTTAGTGGAGTTTTACTCCCTGAAAAACCGGTGCTTCATTTCCACTTGGCCTCATTAGAGTGATACGTGGATTGATCGAGGGGGAGACATATTGTTGGGGTTAGTGCATACTAGCGCACTTATATTGGGACCTTCATTTGATCACATACTACCAGAAGATGGTAGGACCAGCCAGATTACTATAGATTTGGGCATGGGACCATATTGCTATTGGTCACCCCGTAGGTGTGTTGAGAGCTGAGCTCCAGAGGAGCCTTCTTCTATGGGTTGGGTTCTGATTGGGGATGACATGTGGCCACACATGGGAGATGCCTACCACTACCACCATGAGTTAGATGAGTTACAATAGGCCACCATGGTATGGAGGCCCTATAGACATTTTAGTGGCCTCAGGATGGCCTAGAGCTCAGCATATTATGACAAGTTGAGCACTTCATGTTGGGCATCCGTAACTATATGTGGGAGATATATAGGGTAGATCAGTGCTAGAGATAGTTTGGCATTACCCAAGGATGTACCTAGGCTAGATATGTGGTATGCTCATAGGGCCAAAGAGTATTTTGATATGGGGCCACAAGATTACTAGGGGTAGGGCTTGACCAACTTCTTACAGGTGGTACTAGCTATGTGGGTACCCCAGAGACAGATTAGAGATCCTAGCTATACTCGAGTATGCCCCCTAGTACCATGGAGTGATTCCATGTCACTTGACTATTCCCAGAGTGGCTTATGATGTAGGAGTGAGGGCACCCCCAGTGGGGCCTCCTAGTGGTGATGAGGGTGGAGGTGGTGGTGATGATGATGATGATGATGATGATGAGGATGATGATCCATTTGATGGCCAACATGTCATGTTGGGGGTGGGGACAAGGTCCTCCATTACAGCAACCACAGAGATAGGGACCCAGACTTAGGTAGAGATAGGACACCTAGGGCTCCAAGATATAGAGTTTCCTCTAGTAGGCATTCCAATGGGGATATATGCCCCATTACAACAAGTATTTCCACAAGGGTCCACCACCTCATGCTCCAGGGGTGGTGGTGATGATGGGTAGTTGGTTACACTTCAACAATAGTTACAAGTGGTGATATCATGCATTTACATAGGTGGCAAAGGGGAGAGAGATGAGGCCAGGGCATAGGTACAAGCCTTGATAGAGAGAGAGATCAGGCCAGTGCCTAGGTATAGGTCTTGATAGCTAAGAGAGATCAAGAGAGCAGCATGCCATTCAAGGTGGGGATGGTGTAAAGCCTTGGTAGCACCTAGATCAGTCGTTAATAGTGTGGGGGGCTCAAGATATTGAGTCTTTTACACTAGTCACAAACTCAGGTGTAGATGGTCACTACGAGGGATCAAGCCCAGGCACATGCAGGGCATATGGTTTTACCATTAGAGGGACCAAGCCGAGCCCAAGTGCAGACTATCTATCATGCGGATAGAGATCGAGAGGTTCTTTGCCACGAGACAGGCCCATGCTGATAGAGGCTGATTGGTAGGAGAGAGAGATACGCCATTCAGGAAGCCACTACTTTTGGTGATGTCAAGATGATTCAGGATGTTATGAGGGCTAGTGGTGAGGCCTTGTATTACAAGACCACCTATTATAGAGTAGTTCCAACAAAGCAAGGGTGGCACCTTTTGATCAACTAGATGTGAGTGGGATAGGCTCCAGATCATGTGGTCAGGTCGATCGGTAGATCAGTGGATAGCATCCTGGACAATAGGGTGGTACACCAGGAGCTCGGCCCATCACAACCACCATTGTTTTGTCCCCTAGGACATAGACACTAGGCATCCCAGAGAGGGCGAGAGCTGTGGTTGACTTTTTCTTTTTGTACAAGATGTATGTATGTATACACGCCTCTTATGAAGGATGATTTTTATCGATGTATAGATTGATGTACCATTATTTTGATGCCTCTTGATGAAGGTTGAGTTTTTATCCATGCCCTTTAGATGGCATATTGTATCGATGATGTATATTTGATTTTGAGACAAACATTTATACATGTATTATATGGACATTTGATGGTTTATTGTTGTGTCATGCTTTGATATGCTCTTATGGTGATGGTTTATGTTCGTAAATGTATGAGTGTATCATGATGTATGATTTTCTCCTTTCTCACATATGTGCTAGATTTTAGATTAGAGATGCTAGTTTCTCATGTTTTGTACTGATGATATATCTGTAGATAATATCATATGTTTTTTATATGGGATGTTATGATTTCTATTCTAGCACTTGGGATGATACTTAGATGATATTGTGTGAGGGGGATAGATTTGTGATCATGTGTAACCCCTCTTGCCCCCATTGATGATATGATATGTGATGATTAGCTTAGTATACATGCATGATGTAAAACTTAGAATTTTTGTATATATGATGTATGTGATGATGATATATGTGATGATGATAGATGATAGATGTGATGGATGATAGATGATAGATGTGATAACAAATGGATGTGTAGTAAACACACAAGAAAAAAATTAACAAAAACTAAACAAATATACACAAAACAACACAACCAAATGCAAAAATGGATCATAAACATTTTAATTAATAGATTAAATTGACATTCAATCTAAGTGAGTAAAATGAATCCTAATAGATGCATACAATAGATGATGTAAACATACCAATATTGTGCAAGAAAATGAATTCAATGCAACACACAATTAAACTAAACAAGATTCAATCTATGGTAAGAAAATGAATCACTTTCTTAAAATTAGACAACATGATGAGATAAGCACAATCAAAACTATACAAACCAACAACTAAAAGTAATTAATCACTACCTTGTTTTTGTGGGACAACATTGATATATTTTCTAATGTTTTTGGGTTATCTAGAAAGATAATTTTTTCAAGGATATGTTCACATTATTTTTGAGGTTCCCTAAGATAATGTTGGGAAGTTGGTGTAGCTTCATTCTAAGGGAGATTTTCTAAATGTTTAGATTTTTGTGTATATTTTTAAATGTTTTTGTATTTTCTAAGGTCATGTTCTGAAAACAATGTACAAGGACAAAGAAGCGTGGATGCCCCCAGTGTGATGTGGGAATATACAAAGGGAAGAATGCCACATGCATATGTATGAGAAAGTGGAATGTGAAGGTGCCCCCAACATTAGATGGGAATATACAAAGGCACATCCTTCATGTAGATATAAGAGTAAATAAGCTAGATCATGACTTGTGAAGATGGATTTGGTAGGGTTCCTAGACCTAGCAAAGGAAGTTATTCTAGAAAGTGGTGAGGGTTACCCATCTTGATGCAAGAGTAACTTGTGATTGGTGAATCCTCCTTGAGCAGAAACTGGTTTTCACCCAAAGACCTACCCATTGTGCCACAATTGCATGGTTTTCACATGTGAACAACTATGCTTTTTCTTTACTATTTTCTCAAAATTTTCATGTTTTTCTTGTTTTTTTTCTTTTTTTTCTACTTTTTAGTTCTTATTTGATATTCTCATCATGCTTAAGCGTAGAACCGCTTGAGATGCATGGATTTCATTGGTTCTGGAAGCTCTTCACCATCTATGAGTATGCAAGTTTATAAGCTCCTGATCCATACTTATAACCACCACATAAGGCCCTAACTAGTTGGCTTCAAACTTACCTTTCTTTTCTCTATCTTTGATGATATTCTTCTGATTTTATTTCAGAACTAGATCACCTATATCAAATTCATGATGAATGATCCATTTTTTATATCCTCTGGATACTCTATTTTGATAGACTTTAGATGATTAAGTGCTCTGATACAATTTTCATCTAATACAGCTCTAAGCTCTCTATTGCAAGTGAAACTCTATAGTCTTCATCTTTATCAAGATAGTCCGGAGAGATATTCTTAGGGAGGAAGCTCCACTTCCAAGGGTATGATGGCTTTAGTGCCATAGACTAGGGAGTATGGGGTCACACTAGTAGGAGTGTGGATGGAGGTTCGATAGGCCCAAAGGGCGGGATGTATTTGTAAGTGCCAATTACTATTCTTACTTACCATTTTCTCCATGATTTGTACAAAGGTTTTATTGGTGGCCTAGCTTTTTCCATTACCTTGGGGTAATAGGGGTAGACCACTTGAGTTGAATATGGAAACATTGACACAATGTCTTAACCATTTTTTCTTGAAGGATTTACCATTATCAGTGATAATGGTGGAAGGGATACCATAATGGAAGATGAGATGGTTCATGATGAATTTGGAAATTTGTGCACCGATGACGTAAGTAAGAGGCACAACCTCTACCCATTTAGTAAAATACTTGGTGGTGGTGATAATGTGGGTGTGGCCATCTGAAGAAGAAGGATGGAGCTTCCTATGAGATCTAGGCCCCATTTAGAAAATGACCAAGGTGTTGCAATGGGCTGCAAAGCTTGTGTTGGTGCATGTATCAAGTTGCCATATTTTTGGCATAGCTCACATTTCTTTACAAAATTACAATAGTCTTGCTTCCATGGTGGGCCAATAATAACCTACCCTAAGAGATTCTTATCCAAGACCATACCACTAGTGTGTGCTCCACAAATACCACCATGTACTTCCTTAATAGTGTGGATTGAATCAAGTAACATCCAAACAACGAAAAGATTCCCATCGTAGCCACGATGATAAAGGGTGCCTCCTAGGAGGGTATAATGGGCTATACGGTGGATAAGGATTTTTTCTTAGAATGGGTAATGTCTGGGAAATGTGCCATCTTGTAGGTATCTAAATATAGGGTCATACCAAGGGGAGGATGGACCAACAATTTCACATGCCAAACAAGATTCGACATGTCATATGCGGGTATTTGTAAATGCTCTACAAAGAAAGGAATTTTTCTCTCCTGAGGTGGAATGTGTAAGAGAGATCCAATTATAGCCATAGCATCTGTTGATCTATTATGTGACCTCGATTTTTCTCAAAGACAATCTGTGTAAAATACTCTTTCAAGGTTTCAACCAATTTCTTGTATGGAACAAGTTTCTCATCTTTAACCTTATACTCATCATTAACTTTCTTAATAATGAGTTGGGAGTCCCCAATGACTCATAGTTGTCTGATATTCCAAGTGATAGCCAACTTGAGGCTAGAAATGAGTGCCTCATACTCTGTAATGTTATTAGTGCAAGGGAATCCCAAATGGAATGCTCTTGGGATAACCTCACCATGTGGGAGTGATGAGAACTACTCCTGCTCCTACCCATGGAAGGTGAATGATCCATCAAAATGAACTTTCCATTCTACAGACTCTTCAACATACATCATGGATGCATTGGGTAGATCCAGACACAAAGGTTCCATTCTGGTAGAGGGATTCTGCCAATTGATCGGCCAACACATGTCCCTTCAAGGATTTATAATTCACAAAATTGATATCAAATTCACTTAGGAGAATGATCCAATTAGCCATTCGTCCTATAAGGGTGGGTTTGGATAAAAGGTACTTGAGAGGGTCAAATTTGGATATCAATTTGGTTTTATTGTTAAGGAGATAGTGGAAAAGTTTCTAAAAGGTGAAGATGACTAGTAAGAAAGCCTTTTCAATCTATGTAGGTAATTCAACTCGTAGGCAATCAAAGTGTGACTGAGGTAATAAACCACCCTTTCTTTATGGTCTAGGTCATATTGGGAAAGTAGTGCACCAATAACAAACTGGGTAGCAGAGATGTACAAGAGGAGAGGTTTTCTTGGGGTAGGTGGCATGAGTATAGGTGGGTTGACAAGGTATTGTTTAAGTAGTGAAAATGCCTTTTGACAATCTAGTCCCTAGTTGAATGCAACATCCTTCTTTAGTAGATGTGTAAATGGATGGAATTTATCCACAAGTTGTGAAATAAAGTGATGGATTTCCTAAATCTTTCCTTATAAACTCCTCAGTTGTTTGAGAGTGGTAGGTGGGGGAATTTTTGTGATAGTCGTAACCTTTGTAGGGTCCACTTCTATCCCTCTCATGAGATGATGAAACCTAGGAGTTTTCTGAAAAAACTCCAAAGACACACTTCTTAGGATTCAAACGTGTACTTTGTAATCCTGGAGACGCTAGAAAATACATCTCAACACTTCAGGTGCTCTCCTCTACTTTTGGACTTTGCTAGAATATCATCAATGTAATCTTCCATGATGTCATTCATCATGTCATGGAAGATGATGGTCATTGCATGCATTGATAGGTGGCCCGACATTCTTGAGTCTGAAAGGCATGAATTTGTAGAAAAATGTTCCCCAAGGGGTGATGAAAGTTGTTTTATGTTGGTCTTCTTCTACAATCTAGAATCTGGTTATAACCTAAAAATCCATCCATTAAGGACAACATTTCATAACCAACAGTGGAATCAATGATCATATCAATGTTAGGCAAGGGGAAATCATCCTTGGGACATGCTTTATTGATATCATAAAATCGGTGTAGATTCTTATGCCAACAAGTTTCTTTTGAACAGGACTATATTAGATATCCAATCTGAATATTCGATGGGCTTAATGAAATCAACAACTAATAATTTCTCTAGTTCTTCTTTGACAAGGAGTGCAATTTTAGGGTGCATCTTTCTCAACTTTTGCTTGATGGGTTTGGCATCTGGGTGCACAACGAGGTTTACACATGACTAAGTATGGGTCTAACCTAGGCATATCTACGTATGTCCACACAAATATATCCATGTATTCTCTTAATAGCTCTACAAAAACCTTTTGTTCTTGAGCTGAGAGTGAAGCTCCCAATTTTATCATCCTAGGTTGGTCCTTTGAGCCGATGTTGACACTGATTGTTTCTTCAACAAGCATCTTAGAAGCATCTTCCATCCATGTAGGATAGGGGGAAGAGTAAGATCAACTTCCTTAGGTATCTCCTCATCATCTTTGAATGGATACACCATTTTTCCATAGGTTCTTCATTTTATTTATCTATGAGTGCTTCAAAGAGTTTATCACTATGAGACTTGTGTTTATCTTTCCCACAAGGATTCTTTGAAGTGTTCTTACTTTTGTTTATGAATTTCCTATTCAAGCATCCACACATCTTTACCTCTTCTCTAAAGTATGCACATGTGTCTAGTTGAATTGTGAAGCCTTTCTTATGATCCCCAGCTGGAATAGAATCCCTGAGTCCCATGAATTATGCTAATGCCTCATCATTTTCAAAGAATTTCGATTGACATGTGAAATTGTTGATCCCAATCTATAAGTTCAGGATATACAAGGGCTACTTGGTAATTGGTTTGAGGATTAGATCCGAATAAGGTAAGGACAAACTAAATTAGGGAATAGGTTAGTGGAAGCAAGATCCTCATAGAGGCTACATTGGGAATCTGCATCACTATCAGAATGAGATGAGTCACTCATGTTCAGAAGAGGTGGTGTCAATCTCAAAGGGTGGATCATCGTGAGGTCTTATTCCAAGACCATGTTTATTTGATTTGAAGTGAGGGATAGGAATGGGTTCTAATCATCCTTGCACATTAATACCACATCCAAACCCATTATAACCCATGAAAAACATCATGCGGTGGCCTTTGACATATTGGGGTTCTTGATGGCATGAAGCCATGGTACCTTCCGACACTATGTTAGTAGGATCCCCTAACATCTTTTCCTTAGATAAGAAACCACTAGGAATGAAATTCTCCAATGGTTTAGGGAATTGTTCCTGAGTGATTTTGAACTGAAAATAAGGTTTACCACATGTCTGGGTGACACAGATAGATATGATATTAATAATTCATGTTCAAGAGTGAACAACTTACTGGGCCATATTTTGTTAACGTTGCCTCCCATGATGTGAAAGGGTTGACCAACGAAGGAAAGTCTTGATTACAAGGAGTGAGTGAATTTGGATCCACACATTCCTTGATAGCCTCTATTTGTAAAAAGGAACAACAATGTCTGTAGAAGGACATTCATAAGTTGCATGAGAAAAACTATGTAAGGCTCTACAATGTGTAAATGGTTCTGGATCACCCTGAATGGTGATTATTTATCCTTTATGGCACATCTTGATACATTGATGGAAATTTGAAGGAATGGCTTGCATGGCATGGATCCATGGGCATCCTAAGAGCATGTTGTATGGTAGATCCAAGTCAAGGACATGGAACATTGTATCATGACAAGTCGGCCCTACTTCCATTGGAACTACTATAGTGCCTACTGACTCTCGCTCCTCATTATCATAGGTGTGATTGTAATAGTTTTGGCACCTAGATCCATTTCTGAGTGGCCTAGCTACTTAACCAGCTTCAAAGTACAAATGTTTAGACCAGATCCACCATCCACAAGTACTCTCTTGATCTTGTGACATGTAACAACTACTTCTAGATATAAGGGTAAGTTGTGCTTTGGGTCATTACGTGGGTTTTAGTGTGATCAAAAGTGATATGATCATTGGAGTCAAGGTGTGTAATCATGGCTTGGAGGTGTGGGATCTACATTGGTGGAGACTCCCAAACTCTGCAATGTTTTATACAATATATTTTTATGGGAAGTAGAGATTTTGAGGAGATCTAAAATTGATATCCTAACAGGTGTTTTCTCTAACTGGTCTATCAAATTATATTGACCTTCTGAGGGATAGGTAGGGGATCTGGTATGATTAAATGAGCACATGTTTCTTCCCTACTACACAACTATTTTCTAAGATCCTAATAGTATTGACCTATTCATAGATGAATGGATACATCCTATGAGAGAATGAAGGGACTATCATTAGTGGGATAAATATAAGTGACAGTCCTATAGTCATTGGAAGTTTTTCCGTGATATGGATTCCTTTTCTTTTTTATGCATGGTTAGGGAAGGGCTCTTTGAATATACCCATTTTCTCATTTGGACCTTGTCTAAGTCATGGGGGAGAATCTGATGATATTTCCCTCTTAATGAGGTCTTGTATGTAATGACGTAGTCTTAAACACCTATCTATTTTGTGTCCTTTAACACGATGGAAGTCACAAGTACTCATGCTCTTTAAACCAAATGGGTTTTGGAGCATTTTCTGGGAATGGTCATCGGTCCAGATACTCCACCATGTTTACATTATCTAACTATTTTAGTATGGAAGATAGGGATTCTGTTAATGGCATGAACGTATGTTTGGTGGGCACCTTGGGACGAGGTCCTTATGAGAGCTTTAATAACAACGGTATCTCACATTTTGGACTCTTTTGGAGTCCCTAATGCCATCTCTAACGACATGTTTATTTTTGTTAAAAACTTCAGTTTGTCTACAAGGATTTCACTTCATGTTTTCTTTAACGACCGGTTTAAGCATTCCCTTTACGATGAGGCCTTTTCAATTTGACTGCCCTTCTCTATGACTTCTTGAAGTTAGAGCCGTAGTGCATTTGTAAATGGAAGGATATCTCTGGGTTTAAGTTAGGAAAAATATGCTCACTAGCTATTTTTTTGGCAAGGAAAGGGAAATGACTTTCCAACCCTTGCCATGTTGTAAAAAGCTTGTGAATGTCTCATTGGGCTTCTACTTTTGCATTGTAGAGGTTATTCATTGTGATATCATTTTCCATGTTGTAGGAATAATGTCATACAAATTTTTCTTGCCAATGTGGGCCACGTTGTAATGGAGCCCTTGGGTATGCTAAAGAACCATTCCAATCCCAGTGCCCCTAGGCTACGAGGGAAGAGTCATATTAAGAAGTTATTGTTATACATGACCTCTTGGAAAGCCATATAAAATTATTTAATGTGATCATGAGGATCACTTTTATTTTATATTTATCAAATTTTGGGATGGTAAAGTGCTTTGGGAAGGGTTTCCACAACATGTCCTTATCGAATGGGTAAGGGAAAAGTTCTTCATACAAGTATTTTCTACTATGTCCTATGTTTCCCTCTTGTAACATAGTAAGTGTGTTTTTCATCGATTGTAATTCCTATTGAATGATTTGTTCTTTAGTAGGTGACATTGGTCTTTGTGCCTTAGCCACTTTAAAATTCATGTCACTATACGGATCAAAGTGGAACTCACTAGATTTTGTTTGAGTTTGTCTTTGTATACATTCCTACTTGAAGAGCCTAAGTTTGCTAATTTTTGGCTCAGTTTCAAGATCTATTTTTGAAGGATCTCTTCTTCAATTAAAGGATCCTCTTCCTCATCAAACTTGGGAGGTGGTGAGGCTTTGCGCTCAATCTTCACTTTACGTGAAGCTTTGTAATAAGGTTTTGTGGATCACCAAGTGGCTTAGATGGGTCTCCTTCAATGGTGTTGTGATGTTTCCCAAAAGTAGAAGCATACCCTACATCAAAGGGGTTATCCATGTCTAAGAGGGATCTTCATTCTTCTATTTTATGATTAATGACCTTGGTTTCTACTTTACGTTCCTACAAAATTTTAGCCCTAATTCTAAGACTCTTGTGAGCACTTGATCTTTATTGTAATAAAGGAGTTCATCAAAGTGACCTAGGTCTAATTGGTGTTGTTCTTCAAAAGAGTCAGACTCCTCTCCACTATGATCAATCAATGGATCCATGTGTCCTTGACTTGTGAAAATAGAGGTGCTAAGTTGTTTCCACTAAATGGGAAGGCCTCAAAAGGGTTTTCTCCTAAGTCGTGATCATTTGGTTTGGATACGCCATCTTTGTGATTTAGGCATCACTAGTTAAAGCGATACTAGATTTTGTCTAAATGCTTTTAAAGGTTTATGTGAAACCTAGGCGTATGTTTGTGTAAGTTACTCGATGTGATGTTGAAATAACCTAGTGTGTTCTAGAAGTAATGTTATGAAGCATTTTTATGATTAAAAACACTCATATGAACACTCAAATGCATCGATCACTCAAATTGTCACTTTGCCAAATTTATACCTAACTAAGATTCCAGTGAAGGGTCTAAAGTGGATAGTGACAATATCATATCAATACATAGGTCAAGTTAGAATTCTAATAAGGCCTAAATATTAAAGTGCTACTGATGTAAATCTCTCGACGAGGTATACTAAAACTAGTTCGAATGCCGATCAAAGCTAAGTTTTTGAAAAATGGAAGTTGTGAGTATGTATAGCGTAAAAACACTATCTGATACATTAACCGAGAAAAAATGTGTTAGTATCAAGATGACGTTATTTTGGTATATATAAGGTAATATCGACACTCTAAAAAGACTTAGATGATTTCAGAACTGAAATGAAGTATGAGTATAAAGAAGTTGTTAGTTGTGCGAGTAGTGTAACCACACAATAAAGGGACTTATATCAAGTTCTCAAGAAACTGAAAACATGATGTAAGTACCAAAATTGTGTGACTAGAATGCGAGAAAAAAACTATCAACCTAAGGAGAGATAAATGATGAACCGAAATCACAAGTAGTGAAGACGATCTTGAAATCAAGATCAAAGGACTATCACAAATACGAAAAATGTACCTGGACACTTTAGATGTTTAATAACCCATCCAAAAATATGGATGGGTGTAAATGGACAAAAAAGTGGGAAGTACTATCTTTGATAAACGCGCAAGGTATGCTTCCTTCTCACTCCAAACGGGTAGTGAGAACACAAGGGTATAGATCAAAAAGATGAAAATAAACTAAGTTCCACTTGGTCAGAGTTTCACCTCATTTGAAGGTGAGAAAGAAACCAAGCTAAGTGATGCATCATTTAATTATGTGATGAAAGAAACTTATTTCTAACTTACATGGGTTTTTCGTTGATAATTTGCATACGTATAAGAAAAATAGATAAGGTAAGGTTGAGGAGGAATACCTGTGAATGAAGGTGGAAGGTAGAGTGCGTGTGTTCTAA
The DNA here is from genome assembly GCA_018340775.1 of Taxus wallichiana var. yunnanensis. NCBI lineage: Eukaryota > Viridiplantae > Streptophyta > Pinopsida > Cupressales > Taxaceae > Taxus > Taxus wallichiana. The sequence continues at coordinate 948,929,738 of CM031240.1, forward strand.
TTTCCTAATCCACTACTGATTGTGAGAACTTCCTTTTTACTAGGAGGAACTACCTAAAATGTAAAACAAGACCACAAGAGAAATGTTAAACAATATATATTAGTGGACTACCTAGCGTATGATATATCCAGAAATGTGATACTTCCTAGATGGTTGTCTATCCATTATCTAATACAATTTAATGCAAGAAATAACATGAGAAAATAACATCCAACTATAGTTGATGTGATTTAGGTATCTCATTCAAATAAAAAAATATATATAGTCTAATAGGTAAGGTTATAATCATATTTGGAGGTTGGGAAGGTAGCCAAGGCGACTAGAATAGGTCAAGGTCAGGTTTGGATGGTTTGGGCTATTTGGGTGAAGGTTATCGAGTTAGTGTTATAAGCGAAATACTAGATATAGAGACCGATGTTGGTATGATATGACCGATGTCGGTTGAGAGGAAACTGATGATGGTTTAGGTTAACCAACGTTGGTAGGGGCGAATTGATAAAAATTTAATAATTTTTTTTTTGAAGATTCTCTGTGATTTCAAAGAGAATGGGATAATGAGGGATAGGTTTCCAAAGAATATTAGAATGCTCAAAGACATCTGGAGTCAAGTATGGGAGCTTAGAGGTTGTAAGTGGTTAGGTGGATGGATTGGCAGGAAGGTGGGGAATGATGGGATACAAAGGAGACTAGGAGTCTTAAACAAAGATACAAAACTGATCTAAATAAATATGGAAAGATGCATATCCAAATGAACTTACTTGTATTTGTAGACCTGGTGGTTAGATGGAGGTGATGGTTAATCTATGCACATGGTGGTCGGTGTCATGACAAGTGCTTCTTGAACGCGTTCCGTGAATGCTTAACCTTCGATCAATCTTGGTTCCGATTCAAGATGTTTGGATGTGCAAGAGGGCTTTGGTTCATGATTGCATGCAAATATTTTCTCTCCAAATTCAAATAATTCTTCTAACCCCTGGAAAAATGTTACCAAAGTGAATATATGGTAACTAATGATGGTTTAGGATAACCAACATCGTTTTAGGGTCAACCAACATCAGTTAAAGTGGGAATGCTATGTTTCCAAAACAATGAGATCTTGGCTATCGTTTTGATGGGTTCTTCCTGTTGGTTGGTCTAAAAAAAAAAATTTTTCTGCATAAGTAAGTGGGCATGTTGTTAGAGAAGGAATAGGCATGTAGTCTTAGGGTTATACCAAGTCTCGATTAGTTGTGGTAATTAGAGATTGATTCCTAGTTAGAATGAACATTCTAAAAATAGATCCATGGTGAGGTGGAAATTAATTTAATTAAGGTAATTAAATAATGAATATTGTGAGAATGGGAATTAATTTAATTATAGGTAATTAAATCAATATATATGTGGGGTAAAGGGGGAGTGTGACCCAAATTTGGTATCTAAATTTTTCCCCTTTTTGTTACGTAACTTGTATTGGTAGGCGACGCTGACAAAAATAGGAAGTGATTGCCCCATGTGTAGGTGAAGGTGATCCCCCTCAAACCAGGAACTGATGAGGTGTTATACGAAATCAGTTAGTGGTTTGATAAATGTGTAGTTGGTGGAAGTGAAGGTAGGTGGGGAAGGGACGAGTACTATGGGAAAGGGTGATGGTCTACTCAGGAAATAAGGAATAGGCTAGGGTCAAATTGGGAATGGGTAATGGGCTAGGGTCAAATTGGGTAATGGGTAATGGCAATCAAATGCACACACACATATAAATTGCAACATGGTACTAGGTTGAAGAGCTTGTAAACACTACATCGTCCAAGTTCGATAGGTTTATCCAAACAAGGGTGAAGTGATTTAGATATCCAAGGCATAGGATATGGTCTAGAAATACAATGTAGGTTAGTTCCAGGAACATTTAGGTATGTTCTGGTACACCAAAGGTTTGGTTGGGATAAACAACATGACAATAGGTAAGTTATGGTCACTAGGCCACATAACATGGGTAATAACATTACAAGGTATAAAAAGTACACAAGGACAATGGTTATTGTTATCTCAATTTTCACCCCCGGAAAAATTTATCAAACACGACCCCATGCAGAATAAATTCAAAAAAATGGTTCCTTCATTCGAGCCCATGCTTCAAATCCAGCAAACAAGTTGCAGGCGGGCTCTAAAATGGAGTAACAAGTTCGGGGAAGGATTAAATAGAAGGAAGAATTTAGAGGCTCAAAGGAAAAGAAATGGAGAAGACTCAAAGGTTTTGGGCTCTACAAATGATTCAAAACGAGCCCCAAAATTGGCTAAGTATGGAGGAGACAACGGAAGTTGCCAAGTGTCTCAACAACACACCTCCAAAGATTAAATCCAAAGGTAGAGACTCAAACTTGTGCCATCCCTCCATATAGAAAATGGTCAATAGAGGTCAATAAGGAGAACAGGCCCAAAATGACTAAGTATAGAGTGCAGGCGGAAGGCACCACATGTCTTAACGACACTCCTTCAAAGGTAAAATCCTGAGCGGGTTTTCAAATGAGCGCGGGCCTTCCACATGTCCCAGAGTCCAAAAAGGGACAGATTCGGGGTTGAATAGTCAAAGAAGAAGCAGGCTAGTGGAAGGTGCCAAGTGTCAGCACGGTGTTGTTTCAAGAGTAAAATTTGGGGTGGGTCTCCAAACAAGCGCCAGGCCTCCACATGTCCAGGGTCAGACTTTTGGCCCCACCAAACAAAGGACTCAGGAAAAATACAAGGGAACATTGTGGAGCCTGTGGAAGCCTCCACATGTCAGTCTGGCACTATTTCAGAAATGAAAGGTAGGGGCCAAATCTCCAAGATGCATGAGGCTACCACGTGGACCTGGCATGGACAGACTCTTTCAAATTTGCGCACCCGAGACCCTAATCTTCAAATGGCGATATCTTTTGATAGGAAAATCAGATTTGGGCGGGAGAAGATTTTTAGAAATGTCTCGACACCATCTATGCTATGAAAACATAAAATATCATTCTTAACTAGATTTAGTGGGTGAAAAATGGGAAAACATCTTCCAATCCATTTATGCGAGAATCTATTTACTCTAAAAACTGGATCGGGATTTATTTGATCCGCTGTTTGTCTTCCTTGGAATGGCAAGTAGACAAAGGGAACCAAAATTGATGATTCTTGGTGGATTTGAGAATGACATTGATTGATGGTGTTTGAGCTTTTAGAATAGGATTCAATGTATTGCGCAGAGGTTGTTGAAGTAAGATTCAATTTTTTCCCTCCTCTCTTTGTTATTCTTCCTATATATTGTAAAGGAGGGCATATTCAAACATTTTTGATATTCCCTCTTCTACCCCATCTCCTCTCTCTTCCTTAGGGTGAATTGGAGTCTAAGCCTCCTCCTATGGCTGTAATGGTGTTTTCTTGCCTCTTGCCCACTAACAATAATACCGTGTAACTTATGGAGCAATATAATCTATTTCTTGATGCATCTTTCCATCCTTGGCTCATTTATTGTATCTTCTTACCTCTCATTATTACAAGGTATACTATGCATACTCGATGACTATCAGAGGTTCCGGGAATTGTGCTTAATGGGTTTCAAGTGGTGCTCTGTGTGAAAAATATCTCTAGTATGTGGTGCATCTTGTCCACCCTCTCCTATGTTCATCTCTCTCCACTTTAGGTGGCCGAGGTTTGTGATTGAACCACTTCCTTTTCTAGTGTATCACTACTTAGTGTAGGCTCTTTCTCCCTGTCCCCTTGGAAAGGTTAGATTATGTTATGTTGGTATCCAAATTTGTTCTCCTTTTCAATCCAAGCAGCAACACAGACTGGACATGGAGCTTAGAGACAAATATATCGTAGTGTGTTTCATTTTGTAGCCAAGGATGAGATCTAACTGGCCCTTTGTCACTCAGATTTGTGAAGAGATGGATAGACGCTCAAGAGGATTTGACCTATCCTCAGTACTTTAGGTTGTGCCTTTCGACCAGGGTGAGAGGACCCTTAGTGGAACCTCTGTTTGATGAAGGAGATGGAGATATCCTTCTTTTGCACTAATTTTATGAAGAAAACCTTGGGAAAGTACGGTGAATACACCATAATTTAACTCTCAATATTTTTCAGTTCTAAAAGATGGAGATACTTACAACACAAGGCTAAGGTTATCAAGACATTATTAAATCCCGATTGTTCTACATATTTTAGTAAATAGATTTTGTTCCTTTGTGGATATATAGGTAAACAGGGGTAGTTCTAGGAGGATTCATGGTTTTGAATTATTTTGGTGGGAGCTTAAATAGGATAAAGTTGATTATACCAGATCTCCGAGAAACTTCATAACAATGGACAACTCAACAACAAAAATCTTTAGAATAGTTAAGATGTTCCTTTAACTAGAAGGTGTGCTTAAATGGAGGCCCAGATAAAAATGTTTTCACACAATCGTTGAGAATCTAGCATGAAGGATAAAGCTAAAAGACTCAATTAAACACCAAAATCTCTAATCAATAATACCTAAAGTACACCTTAAGACTTACAGACAATTTTTATCAACAAATGACAATGCGGTGATTTTAAATTCATTTATCTCATCACAGGATGAAGGCTATTCCTGAAATGAAATTGTAAATGCCACTTAACTATCACAAGGATGAGATCCTATGTGATTTCACAAATATTTCAATGTAATATTGCAATAGGAATGAAAGAAACAATTTGTAGACATTCTGAAACAAAGTGGACACAAATTGCTAGAGATTGAACACAAACTAATTTCAAAAATACTTAAATTCATCAAAGAAATGAAAGCTTCCAAAGAAATATCTCGTGCTCATTAATGGCTATACATCTGCAACCAACTTGACATGATAGAAAATCTAACACAGGAAAAATTAATAGGTTATCTCAGATTGGTCTCTCAGGAAGATGACTTTTCTAAAATTTTCTCTTAAGAATTCAACTCCCGACCATTTGCAAGAGTATTCTCATTGCATTTATACATTTTACTCACTTAATTTTCCCCAAAAGAGAAGAATATTTGAGGGACCTTTGTTTGTTACCAATTTTCCTTAGAAAGTGACATTTAACAAATTCACATCCGAAAGTTGCCAAGTGGACCAATTGTGAACTGATCATGTCTTGGGCCCTCAACTAATGACTAGGATGTCATGCCACAACTTTTTGGCAATGCTTCTAATCATTCTATTTTTTTCATGAGAGAAATCCCCTTTTTAATCATCTTAGGAGGCTCTATACTGTATCCGACATGTAATCCTTTTTGCTTTTGAGGTAACAACTTTTCCATCCTTTCCACCTACAACCTTCATCATTTCATCCTTTTCCCTCTTTTTCCTCTACAATTCTGCCCGCATCCATCTTCTCTGGTAATTCCCATTTTTACAAGTGCCTGAGCAATTCCAACTTCAAAATATTGACCTTAACAATCCTTGGACTCACAAATTAAGTTCCGAATCCATTCAATGACACTTTATAGATAGAGACGATAAGGAATTTCATCAAAAAATGATGAAAAACAATGCGTATTCACATCTCCAGGAGTCTTGGAGTAAAAATGGTGGAAAAACAGATGCAATGCACAACAACCATTAATGTTGTTCATTTTCTACATTATATCATAGCCGTCCATGTGTTTCCTTGGTGCAACTACAAAGGAGAAGTATAGGGGCAAGTTTCCAAACAAGCACGGGCCTTCCACATGCCCTGGGCCCAAGAAAATGTCTTTTGGCCTTTGAAAAGTCTTAGTGTAAAAGGGAGCTAGCGGAAGCCTCCACGTGTCTCAATGGCATGCTTTGAGATGGTCCCCAAAAGTAGAGACTCTAAACAAGCGTGGGCTCACCATATGTCTCATGTCTCCATCCGACATAGTTGTTAAGAAATTTGAAGGATCAGCAGAAGGTGCCATGATTATGTCTAGGGTACGAGACATTTTCCTTGGTCATTGAAATGTCCAAGCAAAGGCAGAGGTGAGCGGAAGCCTCCAAGTGTCCTCCTGGTGCTTCTTCAAAATAAAACTTAGGGGCCGGTCCCCAAACAAGCATGGTCCCTCCACGTGTCCTAGGCCTTTAGAAAGTTTCTTGAAAATTCTAAGTATGGGAAGACCCAGTGGAAGCCTCCACATGTCTTCATGGTGTAACTTCGAGATGGTGCCCAAGAACGGAGACTCTAAAAAGTGTGGGCTCACCATGTGTCCCAATGGTTGGAGAAAGGCCTTAGAAAATTGCTTTGAAAAGTTCGAGTATAGAGAGCGAGCCAAAGTGGAATCCTCCACATGTATCCCTATCAAAATTTTTAAGGTGGGACCCTAATCTGGATCCTCAAATGAGTGTCATCCCTCCACGTGTCCATGGTCCACCAAAACTATACCATCCGCATAAAAAAATTGTCTACGTTTGGGCAAGGCAACAAAAATCTCCACGTGTCTCCCGGCGCAACTCCAAGGCCAAACCAAAAGGAGAATTTTCAGATGAGCATCGACCCTCCACGTGGACAAGTTTTGAGTCTTAAGTGAGCCTTAGAGTTTCAAAGATCCCCACCAAACTACATCCAATCGTAGAAGGGCAACATTTCCATATATGTTGAGCTATAATTTTGATGGGGAAAACACACCCGTCAAGCCATAAAATGCAGGAAAATCACCATTTGCACCCAGAAATGAATCCTTCTTCAAGGAAAGAGAATTTGGAAATGATATAAGGCCTAATTATGATCTTGAGCTGCATCCAATCACCTTATCATAGATACTTGGGACAAAAAATGACAAGGACAATAAAATGTGACTGTGGAAAATGGAAGGAATGGAAAAAACCTAAGTTTATGCCCAAATTCTAGATCTTTCACATGGACAAAGGAATGAAAAAAAATTATGGATTTTAAATGATCCTCAACCAAGGAAGGGATTGTTCATGACAACCAAATGGAGGACAGAGTTTTCATGCATCAATACAAGGGAGATAAAGAAGAAAACAGAGCCCGCAAACTGGAGAACTTTAAGGACAAACGGGGTGAGACCAGATTAAGCACCAACATCAGCTCCGAATTAGGGATGGGCACTCCCCTGTGATTGGTACAAGAACAAATAACAAAACAAGTGCCAAAAATAGACCATTGGGTAATGAAGTCAAATAATAACCTTGCAGAGTAGAACAATAATAACCAACTCCCCCAAGGATGAACCGAGAAACCAACAAAACAGGCTACCAAGGACTAGGATGAAACAAAACAAAAAACACAAAGGTAGAAATAAATCATAAGGCTATACATATACGGTGGCGAGCATCTTGATTCAAAGAAAAAATCAAGGAAAATATTCAAGTTCCTGCCATTCGGTATATGACCATGCTAAGCAGTCTTGATATTTTTCAAAATTGAACATAGGACTGCTTTGCTTCCTTTCTCAGGCTACTTCCTAACTAGATTTTACATGGTTTTTCATTTGTGCCCAGGTCATGCTCTTCCACATCTCTTGAAATTTACATACTTATTTTAATAATGCAATCAACATTATCAAAGTTTGATTCAAGTGCCACCAAACCTCTGGTAATCATGTTTGTCTTCAATAGATGATGTCTTTGCCAAATAAAGTGTTTTTTCCTTTAGCAACACACACCATTGGTTCCCAATCTATATTTTGGTCAGCAAACTCACCTTGGTTCTACAAAAATCGTTTCACCTGGGCATCATCATCAAACACTTGTCAATTTTTAACGTTATCAGGGACATATGGCCTTGTTAGTATTTTAACATCATACTCACAAAATGGAGACACTATACAATTCCCAAATCTATATCCTAGCACTACTAACTTTCTCTGCAATAGAATTAAAATTTCTATCATGGTGCACAATATTAAAAGAGTCAAACATTTCAATCAAATCCCAAATTGCATGTTTGTATTATTTCATTCTCTGATTTTTAGTAGCATACAATTTTCTAATTTTCTTGACAATCAATTCTGAATCCCCTTTGACAATGACATCATTTATACCATATTTCCATGTAATTCTCAATCCACGATAATAGTGTTTCATATTCAGCAATGTTGTTAGTGCATTCAAATTTGACTTTGATAGAAAAAACAAACTCTTCATGGCATAGAGAAATTAGAGCAATACAGCACCATTTCTAAACTTGGAACAAGCTCCATCAAATAACAAGGTCGAAGGAGAACCTACTTGTTCAAGACATTTAAATTAATAAATCTTGTGCTCCTTTCCATCATCAAACCCAACAAATTTATTTGCATATACATCAGCATACAACACTTCATAAGAAGCATAATTGCGATCTTCAATGAGTTGCAACATCTACTTCTCTCCATATAGCTTCACAAGGATGCCTTCAATTGGAATGGTGGCAAAAGACATATCCATCTGAACACTTCCACCAACACTTGCAGCCCACTTTCTTGATAACAACATGCCCCATTTGGTAGGGCAATGAACAATAACAACATCAAGTTTCAATTTCTTACCTGGATAAGTTACAAAGTTGTACCACCACACCTTTTACACACCCTACAACTAACACCTCTCCTAGAATCCATTGCAATACACTTGCCATTAGCTAATGTCACTTTAATGTTCAATAAATTCATGACTTCCAAAGGTATAACATTGCATGATCCTCGGAATCGGACATATAATTGTGTAGTAGTATGTCTTTAATAATTATTGTTGTAAAAAATAGATCAACATTTAATTGAGACTCAACCAAATATGTTCTCAAGTAAACTTTAGGTGGTTCACCTATCTCCTCCAATGCCGGTGGTTTTTATAGGTCTACAATGGTTGAAGGAGGAGTGTTTACATTATTTATATTTCTACCTTGAGCACTCCTATCTTTCTTCAATCCCAAATACTTGAAATCCCTCTTCTTTGCTCATGAATTCTAAGAAGCTCAACAATTGGGATAGAAATCTTGATCTGAATCAAGACATAGGTAATGTCATATGGAATGTATTTGGGAAAATTAGCATTTGGAGAAATATTGAGAAACTCATTGGATGGCACAATATTTTTCACATTTTGGGCATGGGTGGGAACACCAGTTCTATTTGAGACAAAAAGGCCTTTGCAAGATGCATCTTTCTTTGGAATTTATTTTTGGAAATTGATGAGAACTACAGTTTTTGGTTTGGCTTGAGGCCCTTCCCCTTTCAAAGCTTTACTTTTGGTGTTATACTCTTTTTATTGGGCAACAACAACATTCATTAACATTTTTCTATCCCTCTTATGATGGAATTCCTCCATCTAATAATTCTTAATCATTAGAGATCTTAGGTACTCAAAATCATTATTAGGAAGTTCAAAATCTTGTACCATATCTATTTCTAAAGCATGAGAGGGAGGAAGAAGAGGTACCTGGTGAATGCAATCCCAAAACATTGCAGCAGTTCTTACACTTATTACTTCAGTTGAAGTTGCTCCTCATGTGAGCTTGTAGAGAAGTCCACCATGCATGCATCATCATCAACTTCTTCAACTTGATCTACTTCACATGATCTACTTCACATACCCACACCAATCAATTTCATTTTTCTCTTCAAAAACAACTTTGGAATTTAAAGGATCAAGAACTACTTTATTTTCATAGCTTGGGCATTTTATAGCTCTCATGGGCCATTTACCTCTATCATTAGATCATTGATCATTTCTAGGATGATTTGCAAATTTGTCTTGTCCTTGTTGCCTATGCTGACCTTGAGAACCTTGTCCAATTCCTTTTTTCTCCCTAATTATCTTGTAAGATATTTCTTTGACTCCAGCTAAAGTCTTTACAACTTCCTCAAGATCCATAGCCTTACTTGATTGAGGCTTCTCTAGGTTGATTTGTTTAACACCCTCCCTCTTAAGAGGTTCTCCAACTGCTTTAATGTTATTCTCAATTTGCAGAGCCATGGTAAAGGCATGCCTCAAAGTTGTTGGGTTCTTATCCCTTAAATAGTAAGAAACTTTATTATCAAATGCATCTGAATACTTTATCAGACATGATTCATCACATGGCCTCAAATTAACAGGAAGTCTTCTCAATGTTTTGTTAAATCTTGTATTGAAATCATGCACTGATTCATTATGATTCTTTTTATATTTTCAAATTTTGATAAAAGAAACCTAGGGTCTATTTTATCTCCATACTGCATTCTAAAAGCATTCTTCATCTCTTTCCAAGAATCAATGGAATTATCTGGAAAATACTTACCATTCCCTTACATCTTCTTCTAGAGTATGGAAAAACAATTTAATGTACACATCCTCAAATTCTATTTCAAAGTCCTCCATCATATTGAAAAGAGCTTCAAGTGTTGATCACCAGTGATTGCATTATTTCCTTGAAACTTAGGCAATCTATTTCTTACATCTTATGGCACAACATTTGGATAACTAGCCATACCTCTAAAATTTATGGGACCAAACGTATTAACAAGAAATGGAGGTCTAGGTGGAGGCTGAGCCATATTATTTTGAGGAGGTGATCTTACAAGAGAAACATAATGATGAGGAGTGAGGGGTCTGTGTGGTACATGGATGTAATTTTTAGAATGATTACCCTCTAAAGGCTCTATTTCTTGGAAAACTCTATCATATTTGGAAAATACTGGGGTAGATTGAGAAGAAAATGTTTCAAATTCAAACAAAGACCCCTCTCCATATGGATAATTTAGTTCAACAAAGAGACTACCTGATTCAGATTCACTTGAGGAAGTATTGCAATCTTCAATCATAGGCTGATCATTTTCACCAATGGAGATTTCTTTTCTTGATGTTTGGTCTCCAATAACCTTCCAAATTCTTCTTCCTTCTAAATTAGACTTTCCCAGCTCTTGAAACAACCTTCTACTAGGGTCCTTGGTGAAGAAAGATCTTCTTCCTTCCATCTTTGCAGATATTAATGACAAATCTTACTTGATATATGTTAAGACATTGGTATTTATAAAGAATTTAAATAGCATGGAGTCGCCACTAAGGATTTTCACCTTAGTTTGTGCAAATGCACTATGAAAGACCTATCAAATGTTTGTTAATACCAAATTCATGCAAAGCTTACAAGATCTACTCCTATTTTACCCAAATTTTTCAATGATGACACAAACTTTAGTGTAATAACTATATAGGGTGGAAATATCACACTCAGAACTTACAACTTTGAACAATTCTTACATATATGAATAGAGAATGATGTTTCAACAAATGTATTAGCACACAACATGTGTAAGAAGTATTACAAGGGCCTATATGTACTGTATTTGTAAAATACATCAAAGAATCCCCAGAAATGACACCACTAGTGTTGTTGATGGGAAAAATGGATATGAACTAGAAAAAATAAAAAAATTCTCCCTTGTAACGTAAATAAGATTCCCTGACAATGATGCCACAAGTTTTGTTAACAGGCCAAATGGATATGAACTGGAAACAAATCAACAAATCTTTCCCGATAATGCTAAATAGTCTTTAATAGCGGCACTACTAGTGTTGTTGACGGGCAAAATGGATATGAAATGGAAATAAATAAACAAATTGTCCCCGAAAACACAAATTAGATCCCCGAAAACAAAAATCAATCCCGACACACCTAAATAATATTCCCCAATGCTAAATAAGATTCCCCGGCCATGGTGCCAAGAGTGTTAGTATCCAAATTTTTCCTCCTTTTCAAGCCAAGAAGAAATGAAGATTGGACATGGAGCTTAGAGACAGATAGATCATAGTGTATCATTTTGTATCCGAGGATGAGATCTAACTGGCCCTTTTTCACTTAGATTTGTGGAGAGATGGATAACACCTTCAAGAGGACTTGACCTATCCTCACTACTTTAGGATGTGCCTTTTGAATAGGGTGAGAGGACCCTTAGTGTAACCTCTATTTAATGAAGGAGATGGAGATATCCTTCTTTTACAAAAATTTTACGAAGAAAACCTTGGGAAAATATGGTCAATACTCCATACTTTAACTCTCAAGAGTTGTCACTTCTAAAAGATGGAGATACTTTCAACACAAGGATAAGGTAACCGAATACATTATTAAATCCTGATTGATCTGCATATTTTAGTAAATAGATTTTGTTCCTTTGTGGATATATAGGGAAAATAGGATATTTTAGGATGAATTCAAGGTTTTGAATTATTTTGGTGGGAGATTAAGAAAGATAAAGTTAATTATACCAGATCTCTGAGAAACTTTACAACAATGGACAACTCAACAATAGAAAGCTTCAAAATAGTTAATATGTTCCTTCAACTAGAAGGTGTGCTTCAATGGAGGCTGAGATCAACATGTTTTCACACAATCATCGAGAATCTAGAATGAAGGCTCGAGCTAAAAGACTCAATTAAAAACCAAAATCTCTGATCAATCACGCCTAAGGTACACCCAAAGACTTACAAACAGTATTTATCAATAAATGACAGTGGAGTGATTTTAAATTCATTTATCTCATCACAGGATGAAGGCTCTTCTTGAAATGAAATTGCAAATGCCACTTAACTATCACAGGATGAGATCCTTTTTGATTTCAAAATATTTCAATGTAATATTGTAATAAAAACAAAAGAAACTATTTGCGAGACATTTCAAACAAAGTGGACACAAATTGCTAGAGATTGAACACAAATTAATTTCAAAATTGCTTAGATTCATCAGCAGGGGAAAGATTCCAGAGAAATATCAGTTCTTGTTAATGGCTATACATCTGTAACTAACTTGACATAATATAAAATCTAACACAGAAAAAAATTAGCGAGTTATCTCGGATTGGTTTCTCAGGAAGACAAATTTTCTAAAATTTTATCTTAAGAATTCAACTCCCAATCATTTGCAAGAGTATTCTCATTGCATTTATACATTTTACTCACTCAATTTTCCCCCAAAAGAGAATTATATTCGAGGACCTTTTCTTGTTACCAATTTGCCTCTAAAAAAGTGACATTTAAATAATTCACATCTAAAAGCTTCTGGTGGACCAATTGTGAACTGATCATGTTTCTTGGGCCCTCGACTAATGACTAAGATGCCATGCCACAATGTTTTCAAAATCCTTCTAATCATTCTTGATTTTTTCATGTGATAAATCCCCTTTTTAATCATCTTCTAGAGGCTTTATTCACCATTGGATCTAACAAAGTTATCCTTTTCACTCTCAAGGCAACACATTTTCCATCCTTTGCACTTGAAACCTTCATCATTTCATCCTTTTCCCTCTTTTTCCTCTACAATTCTACCCGCATCCATCTTCTCTAGTAATTCTCATTTTTGCAAGTGCCCGAGAAATTCTAACTTCAAAGTATCGACCTTAACAATCCTTGGAATCATAAATTAAGTTCCAAATCCATTCAATGGCACTTTATAGATAGATATGACAAGGAATTTCATCAAAAATGATGAAAAATAGTGTGTATTCGCATCTCCAAGAGTCTTGGAGAAAAAATGGCGAAAAAATAGATGCAATACACAACAACCATTGATTCTACCCCTTTTCTACTTTATATCATAGCCATCCACATGTTTCCTTGGTACAAATACAAAGGAGAAGTATAGGGAAAGTTTCCAAACAAGTGTGGGCCTTCCACATGCCCTGGGCCCAAGAAAAATGCCATTTAGCATTTGAAAAGTCTTAGTGTAAAAGAGAGCCAAGGAAAGCCTCCACATGTCTCAATGGCACACTTTGAGATGGTCCCCAAAAGTAGAGACTCCAAACAAGCGTGGCTCACCACATGTCTCAGTTTGGTAGAGTTGTTAAGAAATTTGAAGATCAGTGGAAGGTGCCATGTGTATAGGGTCTGAGATAGTTTTCCTTGGCCGTTGAAAAGTCTAAGAAAATGCAGAGGTCAGCAGAAGCCTCCAAGTGTCCTCCTAGCACTTCTTCAAAATAAAACTTAGGGGCTAGATCTAAAAAGGAATGGTCCCTCCACGTGTCTTCATGGTGTAACTTTGAGATGGTGCCCAAGAGTGGATACCCTAAACAAGTGTGGGCTCACCATGTGACCCAAGCCTTAGAAAATTACTTTTAAAAGTTTAAGTATAGAGCAAAGCCGGCGGAAGCCTCCACATGTCTCCTGTCGTAATTGTTAGAGGTGGACCCCGAGGTGGATCCTCAAATGAGTTTCATCCCTCCACATGTCCATGGTCCACCAAAACTATACCGGTCACATAAATTTTTGTCTAAGTTTGGGTAAGGTAGCGGAAATTCTCCACGTGTCTCCCGGTGGAACTCCAAGGAAAAATTAAAAGGAGAATTTTCAGATGAGCATTGGCCCTTCACGCTGACAAGTTTTGAGTTTGAAGTGGACCTTAGAGTTTTAAAGTTCCCCACCGAGCCGCATCTAACTAGAAAGGGACATGTTTCCACATATGCTGAGCTATAATTTTCATGGGGAAAACACACTTGTCAAGCTGTAAAATGGAGGAAAATCACTATTTGCGCTCTAGAAACAAATCCTTCTTCAAGGAAATAGAATTTAAAAATGATATAAGGCCTAAATATGATCTTCCTAGCTACATCAATCATGTTTTCATAGATACTTGGGACAAAAATGACAAGGAAAACAAAACGTGATTGTGGAAAATGGAAGGAAGGTAAAAAACCCACATTTATGCCCAAGTTATAGATCTTTCACATGGAAAGAGGAACGAAAAACAAATTCTAGAATTTAAATGATCCTTGACCAAGGAAGGGACTGATCATGGCAACCAAATGGAGGAAAGAGTTTTCATGCATCAATACGGGGAGATAGAGAAGATGAAAGAGCCCACAAACTAGAGAACTTTAAGGACAAATGGGTGAAACTAAATTTAGCACCAACATGTTAAAATAGATTCTACCTGCACTAGAGTAGCTTATGGTAGGTAGATTAGGAAGCAAGAACAACTTTCTCTAGAGGTCCATCTCAATTTTTTCAAGTCCCACAACTTAAGAGACATTCCCATGTTGTGCAATCACATCGAACTCCCGACTCCACACTTGGGCCATTTAGGGGTGATGTGATTCTACACTAATAGTTTTGGCATGCTTGGTGGGATGGGATCTAAAGCACCTTACCACTTCATCTTAGCAGGTTGGTGTGTTCCTATTGAGATTTAGCCTTTTGAGGCACATGCAAGAACATATGGCAACTCCATCTAGTCAACCACCCTATATTTGAAGTTCACTGAGACCTTTTCCATCCATTTCCACCCATTTTCATCCATTTTCTTCTTCCATATCTTTCATTTTCTCCCATTCCATGAAGTTGTGCAATCATGACTTCATTTCCTTCTTGGAACTCACACTTACAACAATAATGTAGTTCACCTCCAATGCATTTCCCAACTCCTCTAGATCAGCACTATAATTAGATCTAGGACTATTATGCTTACCCATATAAGCAGGGTCAAAGTCAATTTGGCCATAGAGCTTATCAAGAACAAGGGGACACATACAATGGCAACAATTATGTGGAGAATGCTAGTTTGCTAGAGAAGATTCAAAAAATGGAGGCTGGCATGGTTCAATCAAGGGCCATAGCACAAATGAAGGCATTCAAGATTGGTTGTAGGGCACCTTGTCCATGGGGAGGCCCTTTTCCAAGACATTACAAGCCCTCAAGAGAAGCTTGAACTTCATGGTTGAAGTGTTGCCTCAACTTACACAGTGGATTGAAGACATTGAGGCTTATGAGAAAAATATGAGACAACCTTGTCAATGGGTAAGTCAATCACCAACTCCCTGTCCTTCATTTTCTCTTTCTCAAACTTTATCATTTCAGCATGATCAAGAGTCAAGCCCCTCAGTTGTTGCCCCAAGTGTTGATTTCTCTTCTCCATCTCTTGATCTTCACCCCATTTCAATTCTTCTCTCCTTTTCTTTCCCAATAAGTCATTCCTCCAAAGAAACAAGAATTTCCACCTCTCTCCCCACCAAAAACAATTGCAAAGTGGTTGAACCTTAACATGTCACTCCTCTTACTTTCCTAATTCCATGTTGGGAAGAGACTCAATAATCCAGTCAAGGAAAACAACAAGAAGTGGATCCCAATAAAGAATAAATGACAGATAATCTAAAGAGTTGGGATGTTAAATTAGGGTTTACAAAGATCCCCTTGATGGTCAAGCCAATAGAGGAGGTCAAGGTTGAAGAACCAGTGGTGGCTGAGGCTGAGTTTGTAGTAGAAGAAGAACAAAAACAAGAAGAAGAAGATCAATAGATTGTTTTCTTCGAATGCAGTGTCCATGATGGCACTTTTTTGAAGAGGATGCTTGATTTGATCAAAGCTACACAACCAATTAAAGAGGAGGAACAATCAGCTCCAAGTCCCATTGAAGAGGAGTAGTTGGGAGAGATCAAATCAAAGTTGAAGCCACTTAATGAAGAAGGCATGATTGAATATTTTTTGCTTTCATTTCAAGGGCCTGATTTGATTGATGAACCCATGACGGATGAGGATCATACATTTTAAGAGGCCCCAAGTACGGAGGAGGCCATAGAAAAACCTTTAGTTCTTCCTCCCACTTCATCCCCTTCAAGATTTGATGTTGAAGAAGAGTTTGAACTTTCAAACTTCATGTTTGAGGAAGAGGGAAACCATGGTGAGCTAGTTGCATATTAGGAGGAAACCATGGAGGAGGTCGAGGACATGCAAAAGGACAACAAGGAGATAGATTATATGTCTGAATTGGAGGATTGATTTGATAAAGAAAATATGGTGGAGATTACATCATTTTCTCCTCCTCCATCCATCTTCCAAGCACATGATCCTGCTTCCATGAAGGAGAGCATTCAAGGACAACAACTTGCACTTCATAACAAGCCCTCTGGAACCAAGGTTGGAAGATATGAGTCTTCCATGTTCTTCACAAGAGAAGGAAGAGAAAAGGCAAGGAGATGTCACTATCCCTCTCACACCATCCATCCAAGAAGGTCCACAAAAAGACTCCATTTTTAGAGTTAAATTTTAGAAAAGGGCACATTCAAAGGATTATACCATGCCCAATCAGGTACTTGGATTCATTAGAGCCAAGAGAGAATCCAAAATCAGTCATGCCTACTTTAGGGCATGAGGATGAGCATCAAAGTACTAAGGGTCATCATTAATACCTCCAAGAGTCCAATGCCAATCAATTTGAGGAGGTTTTTGGGTTAATGTAGATACCTTGATGATTTGGGTGGAGGACTAGCTTATAGTTAGTTTTTCACTCATACAAGCAACCATATTAGTGTCAAATCATTTGCATGGCTGCCCCTCTTGAGAAAGGGAAGCTACTTCTCCCTACCAAGTTGTAGACTTTGGTTGAGTCCCTCTTCTCTCTAGTTAGTGTAGGAGTAAGTTTAGACTTTGTTATAAGGAGAAGAAGTTCTTGTGCACACTCTACATGTATCATTTGAGGCATGTATGATTTTGTCTTTGTACATAAGTTTTTTCACATTAATCCAAAGCTACCAAAGGCCAAGCCCTTCAGTATTCATGGCAAAAAGACTCATAGTTTCATGTAATAGTTACAAAATTGAAAATAAAACAAATACAAAGCAACTAAAGCCATCTTTGAGATAGTCCATTCAGGACGAGATGAAAGCCCTAGTCAAAAAAAAATTCTACTCTCAA
Source organism: Taxus wallichiana var. yunnanensis (assembly GCA_018340775.1). Lineage (NCBI taxonomy): Eukaryota > Viridiplantae > Streptophyta > Pinopsida > Cupressales > Taxaceae > Taxus > Taxus wallichiana. The sequence goes on from CM031240.1 coordinate 948,947,287, forward strand.
AATATTTGTTTAAAGATTTCTTATGAAAATTGAGAGTGTAGAAACATAGGCAAGTTCAGGGTCACTAAGAGAAAATAGTCGGGGCTGAGTGACTCAGGGATCATATTTTCAAAGCAAATGGATCAATATCAGGATATTATTCTTAACTACATACCCAATGGATGATTCAAAGATTCTAGTCCCTTAATCTAGTAGGAAGATGCCCCTATGAGTCATCAATTGTTATCTACATTTTCACCCCCGGGAAAATTGATTAAACACAACCACGTGCAGGAAGAAATTCAAAAAAATGGTTATGTCATTTGAGCACCTACTTTAAATTCAACAAATAGGTTAGCAAGAAGGCTCTAAAATGGAGTAATAGGGTCAAGGAAGGAGTAAATAGAAGGAAAAAACTAGAGGCTCAAAGGAAAATAAATGGAAAAGACTCAAAGGTTTTGGGCTCTACAAATGATTCAAAATGAGACCTAAAATTGGCTAAGTATGGAGGAGACAACGAAAGTTACCAAGTGTCTCAAATGTACACCTCCAAAGATTAAATCCCTAAGGAAATATCAAACTTGTGCCATCCTTCCATGTAGAAAATGGTCAACAGAGGTCAATAAGGAAAGCGGGCTCAAAATGACTAATTATAGAGTGCAGGCGGAAGGCGTCATGTGTCTTAACGATGCTCCTTCAAAGGTAAAATCCTGAGTAGGTTTTCAAATGAGCACGGGCCTTCCACATGTCCCAGAGTCCAAAAAGGGACAGAGTAAAGGTTGAATATTCAAATAATAAGAAGGCCAGTGAAAGGTGCTAAGTGTCAGCACAACATTGTTTCAAGAGTAAAATTTGGGGAAAGTTTCCAAACAAGCGCTAGGCCTCCACGTGTCTAGGGTCACACTTTTGGCCCCGCTAAACAAAGGACTCAGGAAAAATACAAGGGAACATCATGGAGGCCATGAAATCCTCCACATGTCGATTTGGCATTATTTAGAAATGAAAGGAAGGGCCAAATCTCTAAGATGTGCGAGGTAGCCACGTGGACCTGGTATGGACAGACTCTTTCAAATTTATGCGTCTGAGACCCTAATCTTCAAATGGCCATATATTTTGACATGAAAATCAGATTTTGAGGGAGAAAACTTTTGGGAAATATCTCAACACCCTCTATACCATGGAAACATAAAATATCATTCTTAATAGGCTTTAGTGGGTGAAAACTGGGAAAACGTATTCTAGACCATTAATCCAGAATCTATTTGCTCCAACAACTGGATTAGGTTTGATTTGATCCACCATTCTTCTTCCTTGGCACACCGAGCAAACATAGGGAAAAAAATCGATAGATTGTGGGTGGATTTGAGAGTGGCATTGATTGATGGTGGTTGAGCTTTCAGAATAAGATTGAATGCATCGTAGAGGTGGTTGAAGTATGATTCAAATTTTCCCTCCCTCTCTCTCTTATTCTTCCTATATATTGTAAAGGAGGGGCATATTCAAATGATTTTTGATCTTCCCTCTTCTACCCCCTCTCTCTTTCTTCCTTAGGGTCGAATGTGGAATCTAAGCCTTCTCCCATGCCTCTGTAATGTTGTTTTCTTACCTCTTGCCTCACCGATAATGTACCGTGTAACTTTTGGAGCAAAAGAATCATGTTTCATGATGCATCTATCCATCCTTGGATAATTTTATTGTCTCTTTTTACCTCTCATTATCATGCGGGGTATACTATGCATACTCGATTTCCATTGAGGTTTTAGGAGATGTACTTAATGGGTTTCGAAGTGGTGCTCTATGTGAAAACTATCTTTGGCCTATGGTGTATCTTGTCCACCCTCTCCTCTGCTCACCTCTCTCCACTTGGGTATTTTCAACCACTTCCTTTTCTGGTGTATCACCACTTAGTGTAGGCTTTTTCACCCTCTCTCTTTCTCCCTGTCCCCTTGGAAAGGTTAGATTAGGTTAGATTAGATTCTACCTACACTGGAGTAGCTTATGGTAAGTAGATTAGGAAGTAAGAACCAACTTTCTTGGAGGTCCATCTCAAGTTTTACAAGTCCCACAACTTGAGAGATGGTCCCATGTTGTGTAATCACACTAAATTCCTGACTCCACACCCAGGCCATTTGGGGGTGTTGTGATTCTGCACTAACAGTCACACCAAGTGGGTTAGGTCCAAGTAAATAGGTCATGGCATGGGTAAGGCCAAGGTATATGTAAAATAACAAATCCCTAGATGCAACTAAGGAAATGTAGGGGTAGCGTGGGCTTGTAGGTAGGTTGCAATAAGTGTGGGTAAGTTCAAAGTGTATTGGGAAATAATGAGTTGGGGTCAAAAGAAGGAAAATTAGGGTAAAAATGGTAATAGTAGGAGACCGATGTCGATCAAAAATTAACCGACATTATTTTGGTATGATGACGTGTAGTCAAGTCGGAGGTTAGGGTTAATAAAAAGAAAAATTCATATTTTATGGATTCATTTTAATGTGTTGTTATTTGGGAGAAGAACAGAGCGGCAGGGTGAGAGTAGAAAGTGATGGTACAAGGTGTTTGAGCCACATTGGTGAGTGACTAATGTGTGTTTGGCGTTTACTAGGTGGGTCCATTAGATCCATTAGAGCCATTTGATTGGTTTTGAGGTGAGGAGTCGATTTGGTGATGGTGAAGGTGGGAGAGGGTTCGGGTGGACCACCGGTGTAGTGACCACACGTACCACCATTATGAAGGCACTAAGATGAGGTAAGATTCAATCTTTGCTACTATCTTTGGGTTAAAAAAATGTTTTAAATTAGTTTGGGTAAAATGGGTTTTGGGGAAAATTAATTTGGCATTTGTAGGTAAAAATGAATGAAAGGAGGGAGTGGGGGTCCAATATAGCATAAAGAGGGGTGAGAATGAAGTTAGATAGGTTTGGGTAGGGTAAAGTAGATTTTGTATGGTGTTTTTGAGAAAATATTGATAGGAGGGGGTTGGGGGTTTTGTTTTTATTGTATGATAGAGAGCGCGTCGATTAGGGGTTGATGACATTAGTTTGGCCTTGGCGGCATTAGTCAATTCGAGATGATCGACACCGGTGAAATGGAACCTAGTGTCTATGAAGGAAAACTAGTGATGGTTATGGTGACTAATGGTGGTTAGGATGAGGAGAAATAAGGGTAAGTAATGGGTAGAGGGGAAGGAAAAATAGGAAAGGAAGGGCTAAGGGAAGGTGGATGTAGGGAAAATATGGTAAAAGGGGTATTTGGGTGATGGTTGGGGGGTGAAGTAGAATAAGGGAGAATAGGTGTAATAATACACTAGGAAAAAAATGGGTAGTTGGTAGGGTTGTGGTTTGAGTAGGGTATGATGGGAAATAGTTATGTGATGTAATAGGTGTGTTGGGTAAAAGGTATGTTGGGTATGATCAAGGCTGAACAATGTTGTGGTTTTTGGATGCGAGCTAGGGACAGCTACGAATGAGGTTTAGAGTAATTCCTTTGTTGCTAGTGGTACAGTCGTGCTATGACCACCACAGATGAGTGGAGGCACGTGACAGACATTAGCCTGATTAGGACACGAAGCTACGATATATAGCTTGAGATCTGATTTTCATAGTCGCATTCATCGATGGATGGGATTCAATGACCCATACATTTTTCCTACCGATGAGTGAGATCACTGTCACCCTAGAGGATGTATATAGGATCATGTGGATACCTATAGTGGGAGAACATGTGTATTCTATTTCATCAGAGGCATCAAAGGGGCTGATAGTGGTGGTGTTTGGAGAGGTGATGATAGAGTTGAGATACCATAATGCATGAGCTTGAGCTATGGGGACATGTATGTAGCCCATCCTCAGGAGATGTGGTTGGTTCTCCTGATTATGGAGGTGGTGTGTTGTTTTATGTTACTAATGCGGAGGGTGGGATGTTCCCATGAGCACTGATGGGAGTTCTCTAGGACATGATGGAGGATAGGACCTATTTTTCCTGGGCACCAACATTCTTGGTGTAGTTATATAGAGAGAGATGTAGGCCTATGGGAGGCTACGAAGGTTTAGTTTGTGTTATACCTTTCATCTTCACTGCTGAAATACAAGCACATTGTATGTATGCATCTAGTTGGTTTACCCCAACTTGATGCATTCGATGCGGGCTTGGTCCAAGTTGGTTATAGGTGTTGGGTACCTATTAGGGGATAGCCCAAGACCGTTAGGGCTAAACATGATGTGGCATATTATAGGCATGTGCTAGAGGATTTATTAGGTGTTGACATCATTTGGAGGCCATATGTTGGCTTCCCTTCCTACATAAACATGGAAATGGAGCTAGATGAGATATAACTACTTAGGTGGATAGAGGGATGTCGTGTCGGTGAGCACGAGATGATACTTGTTGAGAGGGTTAGATGACAATTTGGGCTTCCCTAAGACATGCCACCATCATTCCCATAATATAGAGAGATGACGTGAAGAGGACTATGCCTCTACCACAATGTATATACTTGATAGGGTAGGAGGAGAAGGTGGTGGACATGCTTATTGATGATGTTGGGGTTACTATGACAGATACATGCACTGTGGTAGCGTAGCTAACTACAAACAACACCATCAAGGCCAGAGAAACCTGACATAGTCACCATTATAGTTCATAGGGACACATTACAGGGTAGGTGGCTACCATTTTGACACAACATGAAGCAGTGCAGGGGCAGCTGACAGGATCAGAGGCACCGATTGCCACTTTATAGGCATAGGTGGTAGACTGCACGAGACCCAGTTGTACATGGACAGGTACCCACATAGGGTGGTGATGGTGATGGGGGATAGGTAGACACCTTACATGCACAAATATTAGGTTTACAAGGTCGGTTAGCCACTTACACAGATCGATTGTGCCCCTACATGCCTAGGTCATAGTCACAACGCATGCACCCTCACAAACCCAAGGACAAGGTCCCATATTACAGGAAACATTGGGACAAGGTCCCATGGTACAGGGAGGAGGGAAGGGTTTATGTATAGGGGACCGAGGGCATCATTTACTGGATAGAGCTTGTAGGTTTTTGTGAGACCTATGGCACCACCAAAGATAATGCCAATGGAAAGATTCAATATTTCCTTAAATGAGGCCAGATATTACAATGATCATCTAACAACTTTAGGGATAGATGTCCCCTCCTATGCAGAGTATAGGGTGTAGTAGGCCTCGAGTGAGAGGATGATATCCCACACTCATAATGCGAAGAGTATAGGGGACCGATAATCCCGAGGTAGGCAGGGTAAGGGTGAGGCTACTAGTTCATAAGGTCCGAGACCCAGCTGTAGGCTAGGAGGAGGCTAGAATGAGACCCATGGAGGGTGGAGAGATGTTGGCATGGTGTGCAGCAGGCAGAGAGAGGAGGAGAAATATGAGACTGGCCCCACGGGTCTTAGGTGGGGTGATGATTAGTCACCTAGTATGGTGATTTGTTTTTAAGATTTTGATACATATACTAACTAGCATGCCGATGATAGTGAAGTTGTATAAGAGAGTTTTTTGAGTTGATTATTATACTAGCCTACATGTCGAATATGGTGAGGGTGTATATGAGATTTTTGAGATACTTGTTTGTATTTGTATCTGTGTATATGTGTAGTGATACACATACTTTTTCTTAGTGATATAGATGATGATATTTATGGTATGGATGATGTACTTATGTTTTGAAATTTCTATTAGTATTTGGGTATGATGAGACTAGGTGGATTAGGCATGGTGGAATCGGGCCGATTTAGGCATGATGGAGTCAAGTCAGTTTAGGAATGGTGGAGTCAAGTCGGTCAATTTAGGCATGGTGGAGTCAAGTTAGTTTAAGCATGGTGGAATTAGGTCAATTAGGCATGGTGAGTAAGGTCGGTTTAGGAATGGTGGAGTTAGGTTGGTTTAGGCATGGGAGTTAGGTCGGTTAGGCATGGTGGAGTTAGGTTAGTTAGGTATGGTGGAGTTAGAACAGTTAGGTATGGTTGAGTTAGGTCGGTTTAGGCATGATGGAGTCAAGTCGATTAGGCATCGTTGAGTTAGGTTAGTTTATGCATGATGGAGTCAGTCGATTAGGCATGATTGATCATGTTTTTGGTTTTGATTTAATTTTTGAGTTATTGGTTACATGGGAAATAAATTATGAGTTTTATGTATGTGATGGTGTAAATTTCCAAAAATTTTGTTATTATAGAAATGTGGATTGATTGATTAGATGTTTTTATGGTGTGGTAAAATGGTATATATGTTTGAATGAGAAATTTCCAAATGTTTTGAAAAATGGAAACTAATTAAGGGTGAATGCTAATAGAAAAACATGTTGGAAAATGGGTTAGGGTAAAGAATGGCAGAGCTAACCTCCAGAGCCCCATTCCCTCAAATTTCTTCCTATATAGCCCGAAGAAAAGGTACCTTAGGTCGATGTAGTTCTCCCATAAGCTAGGGAAGAATATGATGAGGTAGAGGAATGGGTTAGTAAGTTTCAGGTAATGATTTAATTTGGTTCATAGGAATGGTTGATTCTAGGTCATAGCCATGGTTGAGTCTAGGTGATAGGCATGGTTGAGTCTAGATCATAGGTGTGGTTGAGTCTTACGTGAAAGTGGAAATATTTACAATTCAGATATTGATGATCGGTCCTATATAGGGAAATCAATAATAAATGAAGAAGGTGAATGGTAAGAAGTGAAAAAATGAGCCACCTAATTGATAAGAACCATAACGCATATATCATACCAAAGATAGGCTTATGAACACAAGACCATAAAGGTGTTGCATGATTGAATATGCTAAGGTTAAGAAAGTCACATGATCATGAAATGTCATTTTTGTGGTAAGTCCCTTGAGAAGATAAGAAATTAGGGTGAAAAGGAAATGAGGTGAAAATGGTTAAATTTTTAGTGTAACTTAGTGTAAGACATCATGCCTACTTGGCAAGATACTTGAGATCAAAATAGGAAAGTCCATGAAGAAAATGTTATCATTTTCACTTTTATTTTGTTTTTGATAGATTTATCGATGTAGGAAGTATATGTGGGATGAGTATATTATCTCCTTGAACTCATCGTGAAGTTGATCAATGTGAGAACCTTCTGAATTTTTATTTTATTTTGCAAGAATAGTTCTCTTTTGATGAGTGAAAAAGTAAAATATGGCTAGATTTGAATAGTTGTCCTTCGAGGGAGTAGTTAATTTATAGCAAAGCAAGATAGAAAGAAAATATGTCCCTTTTGAGGGATTCATATTTTGCTAGAATTTTGACTCAAGGAGTTGCATCCCATTTTTCTTTTGGATGTTTAAGTCATGGACAAGACTATAGAGGAAGATTAGGTTCTTATTTAGAAGGAAAAACCATAACACATAGAGGTTAACTATGAAAGAGATGGTTTCAAATGATGAATGACCATGGGATTCCATCTTGAAAAAGATGAAAAGTATCCATGAGAATCATGCCATGAGTAGATCCATGGTACTTATGTTGAAGATAAGGCTGAAAGGTGATGATGAATCACATGATTCTAGTTTATTCGTTGACCCCAAGAATAGGTAATATGAAAAGTGAAGGGTGCTCAAGGGATGAGCTGAAAATAGATAGAAGGTGATATAGGAATTGATTAACAATAAAATGGTCAAAGATGCAAGGAGTTCATGGGTTCAAGTTTAGGTTTACCTTCGAGTGAAGAAAAATGATAAACACTTGTTCCATAGGTATGAGTAATGATTTAGGCTCCAAGCTAATTAAGAAAATTTTCCCGTTTAATTTTTTCTTCTTTGGTTACATGTTGATTTTACTTTAGGATGAGGTCACTGACATGGAAGGTTCATGTGTGGAAACATTTTCATAGGCATGTTTGATACATTTTTAGTAGATTTGGAGATGATCAATAACATTGAGATAACATTCATCCAACAACTCAATTTGTGCTAAATGGTTCTAGGAAAATTCATCATCATTGAGAATATCTTATAGTGAGATGTAGAGAGATGGAATCTAGACTTTAAGAGGCAAGAGAACCTCGTACCATAGAGTAGAGAGAAAGGCATGGTAGTATTGAAGTGCGAATACTAGTGTGGTAAGCCCATAAGGAGAAAGGAATGTGTGTATGCCAATCCTTCCCAGTATCGTCAAATACTTTCATAATAATTTTGTTCAAGGTTTTATTCGCTCATTACGCTTGGCCATTGTTTGTGGGTAGCAAGGTGAAGAGAAATTGAGTTGAATGCCAAAAGCATCGTAAAGCTTTCGTAGGGTTTTTTTTTTAATTTCTTTCTCGTTATTATGATGAGATGATGAGGGACACCAAAGTGAAAAATAATGTGATGGTTGATGAATTCACAAATTTTCTCAACTTTGGTAGAAATAAGGGGATAAGTTCTACCCATTTAGTGTAGTATTTAGTTACGGTAATAATCCATTGATGGCATTATGAAGAATGAGGATTGATCTCTCGACAAGGTCCAAACCCCATTGAGACAAATCCTAAAAGTCTCATGTGACCTGTAAGGCATGACTGGGTGTGTGATGAAGATTAGCATGTTATTGGAATTTCACACAATGTTTGACATAGTCACAACAGTCATGGTTTAGGGTTGGCCAATAATAACCTAGGCCAAGTATGCGTTTAGTGAAAACTAAGACACTAAAGTAACCTCCACAAATTCCATCATGAATTTCCTTGATGGTTCAAGGAATTTCAAAACTTGTAAGGCATCGTAAGAGAATACCTTTGAAGCCATGTTTATAAATAAGACCACCAATGATAACATAGAAAGAGAACCTTTAGGAAAAGTGTGTTGTCCATTACGAGTGAGATCGGGAGGTGGAATGGAAAGGAAAGGTATTCTACAAACTTCTAATACCAAAGGTCACATGGGTCAGGTGCAAAAGTTCGATGGAGTTGATATCTCGAGATATATAAGAAGGTGATTGAAACCTTTGTATTGTGACAAAGATTTTTGATTTTGAAGACAAAGCAGATATCTAAGAATCCAGGTAGGCCATGGTATATGTAAATTTATTAGTAGAATGTGGGGTGGTTTGAAGTTTGTAATGGTCAAAGGTAGTCAAAAGTATGTCTACATGATGTTTGTACTTTTGAAGTATTTCATTACGACATTGATATATACCATTGAATTATTTTACAACTAGTTAGGAATCACCAAAGATATTAATGGATTTAACATCTAGGGAAATGGTGGTTTGAAGGCTTAATATGAGTGCTTCATATCAGCGATGTTGTTAGTACAATCAAAATCTATTTTGAAAGATAAATGAATAGGTTCAACATCAAGAGGAATGGGGTTAACACCTGCACCACATCCACAATGAAATTTGGAACCATCAAAGAATAAGGTCATCTGGTAAATGGTATCATCTAAAGAGAGGGCATCAATGGATTCATCTTGAAAATTGAAGTTAGAGGGTTGATCTCCAAAAAGGGCTGTTTCTTCTAGTTGGTCAGCGATGGTTTGGCCCTTGATAGATTTTTGGTTAATGAATTCAAGGTCAAGGTTTGCAAAAGCATGAGCTAACGTGAAACAAGTTGATGCTAGTAAGGTTTGGAGTACATGTAATGTAAGGGGTCAGTGTTAGTGATGAAACACGTTTTTGGTTGAGTAAGTAATGAAAAATTTTAGTGGAGAAAACAAATAAGGCTAAGAAAAAAATTTCAACATGGGTGTACCTAGTATTGTAGTTTAAAAGGGTATAGCTTATGTAGTAAAGCTGCTTGTTCTAGTGTTTCTCATCACGATGAGTGAGCATGGAACCTAAGGAATGATCAATAGCATAAATGTATAGGTAAAATGGGAAGTTCATCTTTGGGAGGAATGAACCTTTGGTGGTTGGAGAAGGTATTTTTAAGACATCAAAGGCTTTATGGAATTCATTATCCCATTTGAAGGAGACATCCTTTTTGAGGAGATGATGAAATGGTTGGAACGGTCAAAAAGTTGTGAAATAAATCGATGAATAGATTGAAATTTCCTTGAAAACTTAAAATTTAACAAAGATTAGTAGGTAGAGGCATTTCGAGAATAGCCTTTACTTTAGTAGGATCAAATTATATGACACACAAAAAAATGATGAAACTAAGTAGCTTTCCTAAGAGCACCGTAAAGACACACTTTCTTAGGTTGAAGGCAAACATAATACTTGATGACATGGTCAAAGATGAACTTAAGGAATATAAGGTATTTGGCTTGATTTTTGGATTTGGTAAGAAGGTCATCCACCTAATCTTCCAATATGTGATGCATTATGTCATGGAAGATATAATTCATAGCCCGCTGATATGTAGCACCAATGTTTTTAAGGCCAAAAGGCATGACTCGATAGCAGAAGGTCCCCAAGGAGTGATGAAGGTAGTTTTGTGTTGGTCTTCTAGAGCAAGTAATATTTTATTATAACCTGAGAAACCATCCATGAGTGATAGCATCTCATGGCCGGTGGTGAGATCAACCAGTTGGTCAATTCCTGGTAGAGGAAAGTCATCTTTGGGGAAAGCTAAGTTTAGGTCATGGAAATCCATACAAATGCGAAGTCCCCCTATAACTTTTGTGACAGGAATAATGTTAGAGATCCATTGGGGATAATCAATAGACATGATGAAGGAAACTGAGAAAAGGCGCTAAAGTTATTATTTGACAAAAAGAGCAATGCAAGGATGCATTTTCCATGCTTTTTATTTTATGGGTTTGGCTTTAGGAATGGTTAAATGATATTGTGGACCATAATGTTTGGGTCAATACCGGGAATATCAACATAAGACCAAGCAAAATCATTGCTATGGTTCTAGAGGAAAGAATTAAAAGATTCTTGTTCAACAATATCTAAAGATGTGCCTATCTTTAGAACGTGCAGAGCATCTTGAGTGTGAATGTTGATTGCAATAGTTGATTCATTCAACATGGTTTGTGTCTCAGAAGGAAATGACCGGTGAATATAAGAATCTTCCACACCAAGGTAGGTGAGGATAGACTCATCATCTTGACATTGAACAATGTTAATAGAAGGTGTATTATCATCGATCATGTCAGGATATAAGAAGGGAAGAGAAGAGGGAGCCTCACCATCACGTTGATAAGTCAGAGGTCCCAGGGAAATGGTGTTTATGAATTTTTTTTGGGAGGAATAGATTTAGGATCTGTAGACTCAGTGGGTGAAGGTGGTGACGTTAGTGAATGGGGTGGATAAGGTTTTTCTTCCTCAATGAGGTTGATGTGGTCTTCTTTGACGATGGTGCATAAAATAAAACACCACAACTTTGTGATCTTTATTTTTATGGGTGGTACATGGGATGATGGTATGATGGCCTTGTTCATAAAAATCGAAGCCAAAGCCTTTCCATGGGAAATGGTGAAGGAAAGTGTGGGAAAAGTGGCGGTTAGTGAGAGATTTGAGGTTAGATGAAAAGGTTCGTGTTTGGGATGGAGGTTTGGGTGAATAGGTGGAATTATCAAGTCCCTCATATGTTAATTTAGTGTGAAGGTGGGGAGGATCGTAAGGGAAAACCTCTCCTATGTGATAGTCATAATAAGGATGTTGATGTAGGTTTCCATACTCTTATAGAGTGAGGAAGGTGTTGATATTGTAGATCTAGTACTCCCCAGAGTGAGGAGTTGAAAAAAACCTTCTAAGGGATTAGTAGTAGATATGTGGGTAGCGGGGATAGATGAATTACTAGGAAATTGGGAAGGAGGGGTATCGGTTGGTTGGGAAGTAGATGGGCCAAGCTACAGAGGCTACGATAGTAAGAGGAATAGAAGAGTTAGGTGTGGGAGAGGTGGTGACAACGTTGGTTGATGGGGATATGGGTGAAGGAGAAGTGGGGGTAGTGGTAGATGCCTTAACTATTACAAGGACATCGTTAGGTCGGTATAACATGTTACAGGTTTTGAATGGTGATGGGTCAGCTAGGATGGTATAATTATTTCCTTCATGTTCAAATTTTACACAATGGTTTAAATCTGAAGGAACATAACCCATGACGTGAATCCAAGGTTAGCCAAGAAAAAAGTTATACTAGAAATCACCCTCTAAGATGTAGAATAATTCAGGGAAAGTGTGAGGGCCCACACAAATGTGAAGAATAATGGTGCTAAGGGTGGAAGTGATGGCATCATTGAAGGAGCACAACATAACTAGGTTATTATGCATGTAATTTGAATGGATGCACATTCGATTATACGTGTGGGAGGAGATAATGTTGATGTTAGCACCACCATCAATCATAATGCATCGTATGCATATATTATCAATATAGATGAAGATGAAAAGAGTGGGATCAAGATCATCTGATTGGAGAGGTATGATCTCTTCATCAGAAAAATTGAGGGTGGATACTTGATGAGTGGACATGGGGGTAGAATAAGGAGATGATTTGGTACGAGAGGCCACATGATGAGGGTGAGAATGAAGGATACTTGGTGTGGGTTCGTTAGGTAAAACTTCGATGGATTGTGAAAACCTCCATGATGGTTTGGACAAGATTATACAAAGACATTTTTGTAGAGGGATTGATATAATTGTTTTATCATTATACGATGGGTGAACCCATCATAAATAGGGTATATGGGTCCTCGAATGGTGAATTTGGGCATAGGTGCAAATGGTATATGGGAATGGGAGTGGTTAATGGGCTAGTTGATTTTTCTTTTCTTTTATCATTTTGGGCACGAGTGGAAAATTGGATCATGTTAATATGAGGGAAGAGGTGGATGGAGAAGGTATATCATGAGTCATATAATGACATGATGGGAAAACCAAGTGCGGGGTAAAATCCTTTTGAAATGAGTAGGGCACATTGGCATTTAAGTAGTGGTTTGGCCAAGTCTCTGATACAAAGCATGTTGATCTCTGATTTTGGAGATGGATAAAAGGGTTATGGGGGTGGAGATGGAGGTCATTGAAGAAGCAAGGGACGATGATGTGTGGAGATAGGTAAGGGTGGAATAGGGTCCTCATCAAGAAGATCATCGTCATTGAAATTTTCTTTAGGAGGACATAATTGTAGGAGAACGCTTTTGAGAGCCTTACAACCTTCTATATCATTTCTGGCACACGATGATAGGCACAAATTTTAGTTTCATCAAAGCCTTCTAGTTTGGGTATGATGGGGTCATAAGGTTGAAGCAACGGTAATGTGATGACTGAGGTCTCTAAGATGTTGGCTAGAATGTTGGCGTAGGACCTTGTCAACGGATCAAAATGGGAAGTGAGTGTGGGTGCAGGTAAAGGTGTGGATGAATATCGGGAAAGAGGCATTATAGGAGGGGAATGGGTTGGACCACTAGTTTGGTAGGTGGTATTATCTTAGGTTTTGATGGTATCTTCTTGGGTAGAGGTGTGGTAGAAGAACTAACAATGGTAGGTGTTGTTGACTTAACTACCTTGTTGAAGGGTAGTGGGTTCTTGTCCTTGGATTTCACCTTCTTGGGTAAAGGTGAGATGGGAATACATGATACAGTTGGAGAGGGGAAAAAAATGGAGGTAGAGGATGGGTTATCAATGGGGATAATAAAGTTGTAGTGAAAGTGGTTGATAGAGGTTCGGTGAATGGTATGGATAGAATTCATATAGGAAAAGTTTTGGTTATAGTAACTCTACCGGAGGTATAGGTGGTAAGATGTGTATGAGTGAGGGAGAAGGTGTTTTTGTGGAGGTAAATGAGGTGTAAAAAGGATCATGATGAAGAAATAGGTTGCTTAGCTTTTGATTTTTCTTGGGTAGGAATTTTCCTAGCCAAGGTTGAGGGACAAGTGAGGTCCTAGGATGGAAGAAGGGGTGAAGGTGAAAAAGGTGTGGTAAGTGAGACTGGTGTATGTGGCCTAGAAGGTTGGGTATTCCTTTTAGGTAGAGGAGAAATTTTGGTGTGGGTTTGGGAAGATGTGGCTAAATCCAACTTAACGGGTGGATGGGTAAGGCTTGACATTGGCATGACACCCAAGGTAATGATGGGTCTAGATATGGGTGAAGATGTAGGTGTGGGTGGGATCTTAGGCATAGGAATGGTTTTAGTCATGGGTAAAACTTTGGATGTAGGTAAAGGTGATGAAGAAGAAGTTGTTTCAAAAGGTATGGTTAGGGTCATTCTGGCTGCTTGAAATACCTTAGGATAGATCATGGAGGTATATGCAAGAAACATTTTCATTTTGAGTCAAAAAGGGGAGCCAAAGAAGTCCCTAAAGCATGGAATTATCCATGTAATCCAAACGATCGGCTAGTCTCAAAAACAATACTGATATAAGAGGAGATGTAGTTGGTTTGGTGGTGATCCCTGTAAAATATGTCTGTGAGACAGGGAATTTTCTAGCCTCGGACTCTGTGGGTAAAAGAGTCGAGATCAAGTCAACGGGATCCTGAGATGCTGAGGGAGAATTGTCCCCAACAAGTAGTGGCATGTCTAAAGAGTATCCCATGGGTAAGAGAAATGGTAGGTGGGGTGAGGTACATTTCTCTTTTGATGGAGGAGAAGGCGATGATGATTATCTTGTGGATGGGAGAGTTAATACTATTGATTATTTGGTAGGTTGCGAGGTAGTCATTGAAATGGCATAAATAGAAATCGTATACTCCTCTATGAATCTAGGGGAGATTAAGGGGACTCTATGAGGGTGAAGGATTGGAAATGGTTTGATCCTCCATGGGTAAATGAGATGGTGTAATAATTTCCTCGATAGAATAAATATGTGGAAACTAAGGAACGACTGGTATGATATTGAAAAAAATGTGGACTTCATGGAAATTGTTGTCATTGGCTAAAGGTTCACTATTTTTATTAGATGATGGTGTATGGTTAGGGAATGATTTCTTAAAGATATAGAAGTTTTGATTTGTTGTGCACGTTTGGGTTGTCCATGACAAGGTTTCCATTATATAACATTTCTTGTACAATATTATTGAAAGTTATGCAATTACCATCACTATGGCCTTTGACACGATGATAATTACAATAGTCATGTTTGTTATACCATGCAAATATAGAACAAGCGTGATAAAAAATAGTATGGGGTTTTATGGGGGGTAGTGCAATGGCTCCAACTTTAAGAAGATTTTCCAAGATTTATTAATAAGGATCTCTAATTGGAGTGTACTTTTGTTGTTCTGTTGCCAAAACTAAAAAGTCTAAATAGGGAAAGATTGGAGGAAGGTTTGGCTTGATTAGATGGATGAGATAGACCATCTTTGAGAACTACCGTGTTGGTAGATCCTTTGGCTTTTGAATAATTGTTTTGGGGTTTTGAAGACGAAGAAGAATCATTTGATTTGAACGGGAGTTCTTGTTTTGTAATTGGATTTTATTTTCTTCAATGACACAAATTTCTAACTTTCATGCCATGGTGATGCTTCATTAAAGGTATAGAAGGTTTGTAACTATAGAGTTGGTGAGATGTGTCTAGCACAAGCTCTAGTGAACAACTCAATAAGTTCAACTTGAGGTAACTAGAATGTTAATTGGTTGATAAGACTTTGCCAACGAGAAATGAAATCTATGATAGATTCATCATCATTCCGTCATCAAATATATAGGTCGATCATGGTGACATTTTTGACTACATTTATTGAGAAGTGGTCCAGGAATGCTTGAGCCACTTGGTTGAAGGAGTAGATAGAATGTCTAGGTAAACTATTGTACCAATCTAAGGCAGGTCCTATTAGGGACATGGGAAATGTTCATAGGACTAAAGCATCATCATGGGTAATTAGATAACACCCATGTTATAATGACCACAAGTTCTGTTGTGGGTCTTTTTTACTGTTGAAATGGTTAAACTTGGGCATTTCCCAATGCACAGGGTATGGGAAAATAGGAATAGATGGATGTATAGGCTCATTATAGATTTCATCATAAGTTAAGGAGTTACACGAGCCATAAATTGATGCTTCTAGTGTCTGCATATTTTTCATCATCATCCTAATGAGTTCATTGGTGGGTTGTGAGGAATGGGAACCTCCTGCAGTAAAGGGAGGTTGATGATGGGTGTATGATGTGGATGGCATCCTAGTAAATGGGGGTACCGAATATGAAAACTATGAAGGGGGATAAACACGGGTAGAAGATACCTCAAATAAGTGATAGACAATATTGAGGATTGGTGGTGATGCATGTAAATAGGTGGGGTAGTTCTAAAAACTCTCGTGGTAATTGGTGATAGAGACTAAGGGATGTAAAGGATGAGGTTTTGGAAGGGGGTGTGGGTTATCGACACCAAGGGGTGGTTGTGATGCAACTAGTATACATGAGGATAAGGGTCCAGATGGAGCCATGCTCAAGGAAGTTGGTCGAAGGAATGGTCAATACCATGGGTGTAATAGACTTCATTAGTGCAACAACTACAATGGACGTAGGGCCCAGTTGAGATACCACAGGGGGTAATGTGGATGAAGGTAACTTTGAGCTAGTGGTATGACACATAGAAAGGGGGAGAGGGCATGAGGAATAGATACGGGCATGTTGTAAAATAGTTATCCTGATCTTGAGTAGATGAATGGGCAAATATAGTATTCTAAGGCCGTAGAATTATGGTTAATGAGTCTTGTGAACTCCTCATCATCGGTATAAATGGTGATAGGCTGAGTTGGATCCATAGGCAATAGGATGGAAGGTGGTGATGGGATAGGTGGGAGTGGATGAAGACTAGCATGAAATATAAGGGTGTTAGCTTGGTTGTGAGTCAACACCATGTGAATTAGCGTGTATCAGGTTAACTATATTCTACAGATGACACAGAAAACAATAGGAATGGAAAAGAATAGATATTGGTAGGTGGACTTGGTCAATGTTTTAATTAAAAATCAAAATAGGAAATTGATGCTAGTTTAGGTAATCTGATGATGAGTTAAAGGGGATGATGATGGATACAAGAATTATAATAAATACCGGTATCTATGGGAAAACACTAGTTTGAGCAAATGAAGAAGAACTAATGAAAATGAAATGGGGAGACTGTACTTGATAGTGATATTAGAATGTTGGGAATATGATGATGTCTTGAGGACTACAAATAGAAAAGAGAAGGTGATGAAAGTTATTTTGGGTAAAATAACCAAAAGAGCTTAGTAACCAACACCGGTCAAGTAAACTGATGATGATCAGATGGGAACCGATGATGGTCATTAGACCGACACCGGTTATTGTGAAATCTGAAGAAGTGAAGAAAAATGGATTTTGTAAATTAAATCAAATGAAGAATCAATCCAGAAATCTAAGAATGATAATATGAGGCCCTAACACACTCAGAAATAGTTAGAATGCTCCAACTATGATGGTGGAGTGTGAAAGGAAGAAGAAAATGAAGAAATGTAATCCTCAAAACTCAAAACATAGTTTAGGTAGAAAAGATAAGAAAAAAACGTAAAACTACGAGTGAATTTTATGTTACTTTAGATTACACTATTTGAGACCTGACTTGTAAATTTAGAACAATTTTTTTGGTTGGGAAGGTGTCTTATGAAGAGGTGATCTAGAGGGGAGGTTTTAGGTTATGTTTTGGTAGGGTCGGTCCTTTCTTTGAGGTATGACTGGAAAGAGAAACCAACTGGGCACCCACTGTCAATCCTCTGATTGTTGACTTTCGGGTAAGATGTTGTTTGAGAAGATGTATAAATTCAGAATTTTGTAGTTTGGAAAAGAGAGAAAAAAGATAAAGTTCTTTCTATGATTCAATTGTGTCAACCATTAGCTGGGAATGAATTCGAATGTATAGGTTTCCCTCAATTTTAAATGTGAGCTAATAATGCAGCATATAAGGATGAAATGTAACAAATTTTAGAGCCCAAATCGATAGTTACATTCGATGTAGAAAATAATGAATAAGAGAGAGGATGATTTTCACTAATGTAGAAAGAAATAAGAATGATTATTTTTAAATGCACTAAAAAAATGTTTCATTTAGAGAAATTATAAAGAAAAGAGCAAATTACCAGAGACAAAGATTTAGTGAATAACAATTTAGAAAGGAAACACACAAGATGTAACCTATATGAATAGAAAGAAACCCACAAACCAGAGTCCCACTCAAGCGTGCCAAAATGTTTCACCGATAAGTTACATGCATGAGCAAAACATATAAGGTAAGCGTGAGGAGGAATACCTTTGAATGAAGGTGGAAGGTAGAGTGCAATTGTTCTAATTTCCAAATCCAAGTGCTAATTGCGAGAACTTATTTTTTGATAGGAGGAAATACCTGAAAATGCAAAACAAGACCACAAGAGGAATATTAAACAATATATGTAAGTGGAATGCCTAGCATATGCTAGATCGGGAAGTGTGATACTTCCTAGATGGCTTTTCAATCCAGTTTTAACACAATTTAATGCAAGAAATAACAAAAGAAAATAAAATCCTATTGTAGTTTATATGATTTAGGTATCTCATTTAAATACAATAAGAAAATATAGTCTAACAAGTAATGTTATAATCAGATCTGGAGGTTGGGCAGGTAGCCAAGGCAACTAGAACAGGTCAGGGTAAGGTTTCAGATGGTTTGGGCTATTTGGGTGAAGGTTATCAAGTTTTGTTACATGAAGAAATACCAAATAAAGAGACCAATGTCGGTATGATATGACCGATGCCGGTGAGAGGAAACCGATGATGGTTTAGGTTAATTGGCATCGGTAGGGGTGAACTAATAGAAACTCAATAAAACTTTGTTTTGAAGATTCTCTGTGATTACATAGAGAATGGGAGAATGAGGGTTAGGTTTCCAAAGAAGATGAGAATGCTCAGAGACATATGGAGTTAGGTATGGGGAGTTGGGAGGTTGTAGGTGGTTAGGCAGATGGATTGGCAGGAAGGTGGGAAATTATGGGATATAAAGGAGACTAGGAGTCTTAAACAAAGATAAAGAAACATATGTAAATAAGTATGGAAAGATGTAGATCCAAATGCACTTACTTATATTTGTACAGACCATGTGGTTGGATGGAGGTGATGTTTGATCGTGCAACCGGTGGTCACTACTATGATGGTGCTTCCTGAAATGTTACCATGAATGCTTAACCTTTAGATTAGTCTTGGTGCTGATTCAGGATGTCTGGATGTGCGAGAGGGCTCTGGTTCATGCTTACATAAATACATCTCTCTCCAACTTGAATAATTCTTCCAACCTTTGGAACAAGGTTACCAAAGTGAATATATGGTAACGAAAATGGTTTAGGTTAAAAAACATCAGTTTAGGGTTAACCGAACATTAGTTAAGGTGGGAAATCCTAGGTTGCCAAAAACAACAGATCTTAGCTATCATTTTGACCAATTCTTCCCGTTGGTTCAGGTTCTAAAATGCTATTTTCACATACCTAAGTGGACATGCTATTAGAGAAGGAATAGGCATGTAGTGTTAGGGTTAGACCAAGTCTCAGTTAGTTATGGTAAGTAGAGATTGAGTCCTAGTTATAATGAACATGCTAAAAATAGGTCCATGATGAGGTCTCTAGGTGAGGTGGAAATTAATTTAATTAAGGTAAATAAATAATGAATAATGTGAGAATGGGAATTAATTTAATCATAGGTAATTAAATTAATATATACATGGGGTAAAGGGGGAGTGTGACCCAAATTTGGTGTCTACGGTGGGATCTTTTTCTTGTTCAGTAAACAAGGTTCAAACTCCAAGTAATTTGTCACTTCATGATGGATTTGATGCAAAAATGAACTATAAAAGTGTGCTCCAAGAAAAAATTTCTCCCTAATGATATCTCTTAACTAGGTGTCACAAGTTATTTAAGAGTGAGCTTGATTTACCCAAAGAGTCACACTGAATGATTTGGGAGTATCTCGGCTTTACTTTACCCCCTTCTGATACAATAAACAACTAGTGCGTTTAGTTGTACCATCACTGGGGTCACGATACAGACAACTTTGACTCTAACTTATAGTGTAAAACTAGTCAAGTGGGTAAGCGGAGTGCTTCCTATTTCATCCACGAGGTTACTCAATGGTGGATTACTTTAGGGTTCCTAGAACCAACCCATTGTTGTAGCTTAAGGCGTTATTCCAAAGGGGTTATGTTCCAGTTGACCGGATAGGGACGCACCCTTTTCCAAAACCTACAATGCAAAGTGATGTGAAGTGGTGTGTGTTTTTTTATCTTGCTTAATTTTAATGTGGCTTTTAAGTAGCACACCATTTGGAAATTTGTATGAAAATATGTGTATTAGAAGGTTTTTTTTTTCTTGGCGTCTTTATTTGACAAGCATTAAGACCTATACGTACAGAGTTAGTAATTTTCCATTGAATATTGATATCAAGAAAGAGAATTTACATGTTGCTTTTGATTCCTAAGATCACCAAAAGGTGAAGGAAGAGCATACACAATGTGAAAATTCCACTAAAATAAATTATATGGAAATTATTTTACCTTTTAGAAGTATAAAACAAGTTTTTTAGATGTGACAAAAGGTTGTAGAAGTGCTTTTGATCTCCAAGATCACCTAGAAGGTGCATGAGGAGAGATCATACACATTTTACAAACCTCATTCTAGCTAAGAAATGAAAAACACTTAAGATATGCTAGTATAAAAAAATAAACAACATCTTGCACTCAATTTGTTAGACTTAAAAACCTCTAAATTTTTTTAAAATGATCTTACAGCTCGAGGAAAAAAATTCAAATTTTAACACAAACACCTATGCATCTAAAATGAAACATGTGTACCCCAACTAATGGATACACACCCCAATCAATGTGAACATGGTATGGTTTTATGATAGTGGGCCCCAACACCTATGTGGGCCTTCCAAAAAGTGTAATAGGGTTTCAACGCAAATGCTTTGAGCCCAACAGATATGACTCTAAGAAAAATAACTTAGAGAATATAGTGTGATGATAAACACCAGCACATCTAGAGACACGGAGATGCCCAACAGTGTACATAAATGCCTATGGTTCAATGGATACACCTATGGGTAAAAATGATGGATTTTTACATAGTAGGCCAATATACGTCAATGCATCCAGAGTGATGGGTATGCTCACCAAAATAGAGACGTTGATGTTTCAATAGAGATGCAGCCTATTCTATGTGAGCTATCAACAAGTAGTATGATTAGATGAGTGCGCATCTAGCTTGATGCCTTATTCGTACCCCATGAAAACATGTAAAAATCACATAAATTAAAATTTAATACAAGTAAACAGTTACAAGTTAGTTAAAGAATCCTATTTTCAGCTCAAACACAAAAAATATACAAATAAGGATGATTTATCCCACCTAAAAATTAAATTAAGTAGATAACAAGTGGAATCAAAAATCTTGAAAAAGGCCCCTAGAGGACAATGGTGAGTGTCCCACTTTGGGCATGCCAAATGTGTTAAATGAAAAGTTGTAAAATCCATGGACATGGGGTAAGAATCTCTAAAGAATCCCCGAAGGCTCCTAACAAACTAGTTAGTGGACCATAAGATAAGAGATAAAAAAGGATTCATCACTTTTCATATATTAATATTGAAAGAAACAAGAAAATCTAGTATATTTAGTAATCCTCTACTCTTGAAATCATTGAAATGAAACTAGGCGAGATTATAAGCAATCAATTGTGTGATTATGAGAATGGGAGCTCTCCATTAATGGATTCAATGCCAATGGTTCTTCACATTTACTTAATTCTTGTGTGTGTAGTGCAATGGAAAAAACAATAGGTCAATAAAATAAATGAAATAAGCTCTAAACACTAAGGAAAATGCTATAGTTTAAGTTAGGAAGAAGGAGAGTTCTTAGAAATGGTCTAGGGGTAGTGGGTTATTTATAGTTTTCCATTTGGGAAAGTGGGAGAATTTTGGTGCATGTGGGACTAAAGGATAATCCAAAACATTGATTAGGGAGTCAAATTAATATTTGACTAGGTTTAGAAGAGGTTATCCATGGTTAGGACTAGTTAAACTAGGTTAGGTAGTTAATCATGTTTAGAGAGGAATTAGGGTTTTGAGAGAGTTGTTAGAGGTCTAATCAATCTAATGAAATGGATTGATAGACTATGAATTTAGTAAAAGTGATATCAAAGAGGATGAGAAGATGGTTTAGCCAATAAAGGATTATATTAACCCTACTAGTTGCGTTACAAGAGGAATACGACCAAAAGAGTGTCGTAAAAGGGGAGTTAGATAGGTCTAACTGACGGTATGTCATCAATTTGCAAGAAGTGAGAATCAGGGTTCATTTTAAGAAGCCTCTGGTAAATTGGAGGTGGAAAATCCTTGATGAATATACCTCGAACCACTTTCATCGAAAGGTGAATTTTCCAGGATCTCAGATTCAAATTTTTTTCCTATCATTTTATTAAGGGGGATAACTCAACATTTTTTTGGTGTTGGGCGACAATAGGGTTTTCTTTTGCAGGACAACAAGCCTTGTTGTCACCTGACAACAAGCCTTGTTGTTGCATGACAAAAAAGCTCATTGCCAAATGACAACAAGCCTTGCTTCATTTTTCATGTTAGGTGACTAATAAATGACCTTGTAATGGATCCCCTGAGAAAGAGCTAGTTTCAAACAATTAGTCATTTTTCAAATTTTAAGTTTTAAAGATTTTTAGTGATATGCAGGTATTTTGGCTTTTCTATTCCTCATGTCCCAAGTTCCTCTAAGCCATCTATTCCCGATTTTTCACTTTTTCCGATTGGTCTTGATTTTCATTTGTTTTTGGTCTTTTCAGATTTTTGGAAAAATGGTTTCCGATGTCCCAAGGGTTGTCTGTATCAAATATTTCCAACTTATCAAATTTTAATATTTTGTAAGTGTTTCATATTTTCTTGTCCCGCATGTCCCGAGTGCTCCCTGGCCTCCATTTCCCCACAAGTCTACCTTCTCTAATTTCTATACATTGTAGCTATTTCAACTTTGTGTGTCCAGAATGTCCCGATGTCCCTTGGGACAGTTGTGCAATTTTTTCTTCCTTTATCGCAGATCATCTGTTTCGACTCCGTGCATCCCAAATGTCCCAATGTCCCTTGGAAAAATTGTGTAAATTTGTTCCACCTTTCCTAAATTTTTTTTTTTTTAGGTTGGCATTGAAAGTATTAATTACCTCATTTATTTCATCTTGTTGACCTACTTGAGTTTAAATGTGTACAAATAGTTAGGTAATTAATCATTTTCACCACCTTACTCACATATGCTAGAGACCATTCGAGTCCCATTTTCTCCACCATTTTTAGCCATGGTCTAGTACTCCATTGTTTTCAAATATATAGGTATAAAGAGAAGTCATGTGAATCATAAATGTGTTGATTGAGGAACTAAGGGATTTTCTCAAAGAGATCTTCTACTCCTATCAAAAATGAAGATCAATTTCAAGGGACACGAGAACCTCTCTACCTTGGAGAAAACTATACCAGATATTGGTGATAGGGAAGCTCAGCACCTCAACTTGGATGATTTTTGGGCACGGATTAACTATCAAACCCCATATCCCATTACATGGCTAATCACGAATAGTGGAATTTAGAGGCAAGAGGTTTTCCAATTTCCGTCCAATGTGGTGATACAATTCTCACTTGTAGTTCCTATTTAACCCCTAATACAAAATAAATTTTTGACCCTAAAGGGAAGGTGGTGGATTGAATTAATAAGGATTGTATTTAAACTAATTTTAGAATTCTCATGATTGAAGGCTCAAATATTCTTACCAAGGATCAGGTGTAAAATCTTTTTGATCAAGACAGTGAATGGTACAAGAGCAGAGTGGTCAAATCTTTGTTTAAGAACCCAAAGAAAGGATCCTCAAGGCTACCCAAGACAATGTTAAGAGTTTATGTTCATGAATAATTGTTGGATGTCATCACTCTACTAGTCAAGATAATGGGAATGCCCTCCACCAATGAGTTCCATTATTGGATGTGCCCCTATATCAATATTATATGTGAGGGTAAGAAAAACTTGAACTAGGTAGGAATAATTTGTGATAGCTTAAATGAGCAATTGGAAAATGTTTAGAGGACTCAAACCTTCTACATGACGTCCAATATAATATACACCATTATGGATTACAAAGAATGGTCATGTTTTTCCCCGTAGAAGACAAGAAAGATGCCCCTATTTATATGTATCATCTACAGTTGACTCTGAAGGTCAACAATCATCATTTCAAGAGGATGAATGATGCATTCACTATGTACATTGTTAGTTTATTGGAAGGGGATACTACTAGGATATTAATAGAAGAGGAAAAAAATTGATCAATGTATATGGCCGCTTTTCTCCCGCTTTAAGAAATTTTCATATATATGTTTTGCTATATTTGAGGGACAACCCTTGAAACTCCCTATGTACTGCAGTGATGAAATGGATCTGGTTGAGATATCTAGATATTTGGATAAGCTACATAGGACCTATAGGCACAAGAAGATTACAGGTATTCAGTTCCCAATCACATTGGGTAACTACACTTGTAAAACTACTTTGGATTACCAGAACATTGATATAACCATTTATCCTCTTACCCTTCACTATTATAAGCCCAGAACCTACTTTGAAATAAAGGAGTTCATTTCCACCAACTTTAGAATGGGTTATCAACATCTTGTTGATATCAAAGACTATTGGGAAGATTTATCTGATGATTATGAAGCCCGAACAAGGTACTATGGAAGATTATCTCTCCAAAAATCATGGATTTTTCTATATATGATGTTCCTAAAGGATTAGAGGATGATGATGCATAGCTGCAGTCTCCGAGTATGAGAGATCAATCAAGAACACTCTTATTGAAACCATTGATTGGTTTGTTAAGGAGAGAGATGATTTGAAGGAGCTCAATAACCCTATCCTAGTGAGAACTAGACTTTGGTTTGATAGGAAAATGAAGATGTTCAGGAAAGGAAATCTAGGTCTACTTCTCAAGATACTTCTACTCCTCAGAAATAAATACATGTATCATCTCCTAAGACACATGAACAATTTGTTCCTTCTCCTCCAGAATATTCAACTCTAGTGTACACAAAAAAATTAAAATTCGAGAAGGATGATAAGGTAATTGAGGTTATTCAAGAGAGTGAGAGACAAATATCTCATAAGAAAATTGTAACAATTCCTAAAAAGGAAGAAAATGTGGACCTTGACGATGATGAAAATGAAGGAAAAGAGCAAGGAAAAAAAAAAAGGAGGATATCTCTGTCAAAAGTGGTGTGAAGGAAGATCACTCAAAGAAAACAATTTTAGAATCTATGGAAATATCTACTATGGAGGCTCCTGTCACTCAAGTTGATACCTCTTGTGTTAGAAGTAGTTGTGGTACAAACTCTAAGTGCTATGAGTGCATCTACACTTGGGTCTATTGATCCTTCCACTTCAAGTTCTTCATTTACCTAGGTACAACCATTACTAGAAAGAAAGAAAATAAAGGTCACTTCAAGTGTGGCTGCTCCTAATTTTGATGCAGTGGCAACTCTTCTAGGTACTACTCCTCCCCTCTAGCAAAAAAGGCCAAAGTCACATCAAGATTGGTTTTAGATTCCCAAGGCCAATAATTCATGGAAATTTCAAAACCCAAGCTTGACAAAGATGAAAAATACCTATCAATGGGTGATCTAGAATTGAAAAGAATTTCTCTTGGTGAATTGACACCTAAAAGTGAGGTGCATAATTTGAGGGAGAATGTGTCTAAAGTGATTGAAAGAGTTGAAAAAGGGAAGCAGACACAAGAGTAGTTAGAAGAACAGAAATAAATTTTGTCAAGTTTCATCAAATCCTTTTTGGTATAAGATAAGGTACTTGACCCAACTCCCCTAGCTTCCATCCCACCTCCTGCCATCCTATCTAATGATGAGGTTCAATCCATCAAATACATTCATAAGCATGCCACTTATGGGAAGGAAATGGAGGCTATGGTTGATGACTTGATAATCACATGTCTGAATTTTATTGAAGAGGCATTCAAGGCATATGAGAAAATTGCTAAGATTCAATTAAAATTCACTACAACACTCAGTGGGTTGGATAGGGAGTTGAAATTGTGGAGTGAGTGTATTCAGGATCTCAGATTGATGAGTGAGACAGATGTACAAATCCTTTTAGAAAATAAGGTTTTTGATGATGCAAAGATGAATCTGTCCAAACAAGTGGGTTTTTCAGCATTGACTAGAAAATAAAGGTTCTGGAAGAGGCCATTGGAGAACTCAGAAATATGTTACAAAAAGGAGAAGCTTTTAAATCTTGTGTCATGTCTTCCTTCCTAGATATTCATTTCCAAATATTCAAAGAGATTTCAAATGATAAATTCACTATTTAAGATATCAAATCTTAGTTCAAGACTTTTATTAAAGAATATTTGTTCAAGAAAGACACCATATCCAAGGAAAAGGTGAAATAAATTTGCACGCTACATGTTGCTATCGTAGATTCCAATAAAGAGTTCTTGGAAAATGTATAATTTGGAAAAGAAATGGAGAAGTGTTTGGGCAGTTGGACTTATGTAACCGCTAAGAAAACAATTCTCCGAGGAATGGACATAACTGAAGCATTGAAAATATTTAGACATCAATTGCTTAAGACAAAGGGGACTTCAAGTGCTTCTACTAGCATCTCGGCTTCCTAGTTCATATTTTCCTTTCTTATTTAAAATATCTAATTAAGGTGGCTTTATCTCTTTAGTCATGTGTTATGAAAATAAGAGATAAATTGAGTTTGTAATATTTAATTAGATACTAACTTTTGAAATTAAAAGAAAGGAAACTGAAAAGGATCTTTGTAACCATTTCTTGGGTTATTTAAATAACTTTCCTTATCATTATAAAGGATCAGATTTTGATATCTAGATGTAAAAAGAACATTGAACTATTCAATATAGAATAAGTTTCACCCTCTCTCATGCTTTATCTCTTTCTATTCCTTATCTGATTCATATAAAGCTATGTGTATTTAAGAAAGAACTTTGTGTCTTTCAGTTGATAAGTGTATTTGGAACTTTGTGTCTAATACATGCATGTCCTGTTTTTTTATATGTGTAGTCTAAATCTTTTTATTTTATCAAACATTAGTAAGATATCATTCTACAATCTATGTTTTGAAAGTGCTCTTCTCTCTTCGTTTCGATTATCATTCACGACTTTTCCTTTTTCTTCTATATTGAAAACCTTTCATGGAAAACATATAAAATATCAAAATCTCCACCAAAATGTTGAACAAGTGTTTATTTGTAAATAAGTTTTAATTTTCTATTTTGTGTTCAATTAGGGAACCTATCCCATAAATAAGAGGGATTGTTGTCCCCTAACTATTTCTTGTTTAAAAAGTTCAAATTCTACAACCAATAGTTTTGGTGCCCACCGTGGGGCATGATTGTGCATCCCACTTAAACAATTTCAATCGGACTAGAAAGCATTAGCACCTGGAAAACATAATATGTATAAGAGGTCAAATGACATGTGGTATTGAAGATCTAGATTTTCAATTACTGGAACAATAAGGCTTTGGGCTGACCTAAGGAAGAAGTATAACAAGATCCACGCGTACTCCCCCTATTAAAAATAGAAATGTAAGGAACACAAACTTACAAACACAAGTAATCCCTAGATTCAAGATTTGGTTTTGGATGGAGTCATAGTTCCTTTGCAAACTATTTTTCCAAGAATTGTAGCACGTTTACCTTAGGGACAATGGATTGGACCTCTTGCCCTTGCTCAACCATTGCATGATCTCATAAAAAGGAATAGGAAAATTTTTCCTAAATTCAGAGGTGATGGAAAAGTGCACCCAAATGAACACATTTCTGCATTCATTATGGCATGTGGAATACTTTTAGTGGATCATGAATATGTTTCCATTAGGATTTTTGTGGAGACATTACAAGGTAATTCTACCAACTGGTTCTATCATCTCCATGCTGGAGCTATTATTGAATAGACCACCATGAGAACTTAGTTTGAGGAACGATTCAAACCTGCTGAGGATGTAAATGCTCTCCTCACTCATTTCTCAAATAAAGAAGGAACCATATGAGCCTATGAGAGAATTTGTTGCCAAATTTAACAAATTGGTTAATAAGATTCTAGTAGCCACTCAGCCTATAGATCAAATCCAAAAATGCTTTTTCCTTGAATGCACAAATACCGAGGCTAGCTATGCATTGAGAAGAGCCAACATTGTTACTCTTGATGTTGATCAATGCTTAGCCATAAGTGTTGAGGATGATTTAATAATCTATAGAAAATTTAAAAAGTAAATTGTTAAATCTAAGGCTTCTTCTTCAAGAAATAACTTGGACCAGTTAGTGCAAAAATTAGCAAATGATCTTATAGATATCAAGAAGTAATTGGCCTAGAATACTCCTTACAAATATATTCCGAGAAGGAATTTTCAGCCTCAAAATTGTGTACCTCATGCCTAGCAAAAGTTTGGAATTTAAGGGACTCCTCTCAAAGTTCTTGTCAATGCAACATGTGAAGTTTAGGAACTAGAAGAAGAAGATGAAGTTGAAGGATATGAGGAACTTGAGGAGGAAGCAAATGAAATACTAGAAGAAGCCAGTGATTCTCAGGTTGATTTCCTCATCACTGAGGGAGTTGATGATGATACAGATGATTATGATGAAGTAGTGTCTGATATGAATAGTGATTTATATGTTGTCATGACAAGAGAACATATGAGTAAGAAAAACTTTTCACATTTACCAAGCCATGACCCCCTTCACCCCATTAATATTAATTTAATTAATTTAATTAAATTAATGCATTATCCTCACTATATTTATTATTTAAATATCTTATTTTAATAATATCTACACATATAGTTCACTTAGACACCTCACCAAGCTAACTCAACCTAAGACCTATTCTTAGCAAGTTCCCACAACTAACTAAGACTTACCCAAACCCTCAAAATCAATGCCTACATTCCCTCTAACCACATTCCCGCATGCTCACAAGAGGCTCTAAGTATAATCTATGGGATAACAACACGAGATCTAAGAAATCCGGAGGATCTCCCTAGTTTAGTAAACCTAGGAAATCCCACCTGACCGACGGCATCGAGTTTCCCTAAATATCGCCGGTTAAGCACCACTGGTCTGGTTACCCCTTTTAACCCAAAAACCTTATTCTCAAGGTTGGAACTTGGAAGTTAAAAGTTGGAAGAAAGAAAGTTGATGAGAAAAACACATCTCAGAGAGATAATGCATCTTCAGAGAGCAATTCTAGTGAAAACTCACATCCAAGGAAGGAGATTGAGCATCTTCTCCTACACAACCATCCCAGCCATGATCTGATCTATCCAAGTAAAGAGGAGTGTGCATGCAGCCCATGCAGAAGCTTTTCTTCAGTTGGTGATCACTTGCAGCCTTCAAACCCATCATCAACACCTCCATCCTTCACACATGACCTTTAGGAATGAAATCCAAGTAAGTATAACGTCATACTTCTCTGGTTTATTTCATTTCATCATTATTTTATCATCCATTGTTTATTTTTCTCCTATTGACCTTCTCCAACATTTTCACCTCCATAGACTCATTAAAACCCCACAAAATCCTACCCAGTCACCCAATACCTCATCTCCCGACCAACCAAAATCCTTTGTGCAATCACAAAGGAGACCAAAACCCTATTTTATGACATTTCCAGATCTCATAAGGTAAAAGGCTTATTATACCTAACCGTTGTTCGGTCACCCTAACCAATGCGCCGATCTCTCGTGTTTTCCCACATGCCTTAAACAGACCTACCCACCTAAGTTTACCTCACCCTCACTCACGTGACCTACCCGAGACCTTTATCAAACTAAAGAACCCAGAAACCAATCATTTGACCTTGGATTCTATTCTATATCCAAAATTCATGTTAGATTAGATTTATTTCTTATTAAATTCTCAAGTCCTGGAAAATAAATCATTTTAAAATGGCAAAAAGTAGATTTTTTAGGGTCATTAATTTGTTTAAAACAAAGGAGAAGAGAGCAACCATTAGAAAAGGTATCAAAATTACGGAAATCAAGCTTACGCAGGAAAAATCACTGAACCCAAATGGCTAATTCCTAGTCCTCGCAATAGTTTCATTATGAGGACTCCTAGCGCAAATCGTCACAAAGGCTTCCCCAGGATTCGGAAGTCATACACAGCAGCAAAGGGACATCCGGGACATTGGATATTCCGCTGGGACTTTTCTAATCTATCAGGCCATAAAAGTGGGGAAAAATTGACTAAGCTGGTGAAATGGCATGCATTGGGACATATGGGTAGTTAGTACACAAAGGAAGCAAGTCATTCCTAGAAATACTTGTGTTTGTTTCCTCTAAATAGTTACACATTAATTTTCGCTGGGAATCCACATCTCCTTTTCGATTTTTCTCTAAAGGAAACTTTAGCTTTGGGACGAAAGTGTAATCAAAAGGAATCGATTTCTTCATGTTTTCTACATTCTAATAAAAGAGCATCCCTTTCGTCCTATTCATGGGACTTAGGGACGTGAGGGATGCGGAAATTTCAATTTTCAGTTTGGGAAGAAAAAATTGCATTTCATTTTGATTTTTACATAATTACATTAATTAAGGGAAACCTATGACTCAGTAAGATTTTACAAATTGGACTTTGGAACGACAAATGTCCTCGTACACCAAAAAACTTATCCTTATTATTTTTAATGAGGGTACCATACCACACAAAAATCAAAGAAACATATTCGGCTGTAGTCAACATTAATGTTCAGAAGTCACAAGGTGAAAATGATCACAGATCCAAATGGGCACCTTGCCCGCACTCAGACAGGCCATAACTTTGTATTCACCCTCACCACAAAATCACACTAAAACTCACCTTTAGAATCGTGGCTTTTGTAGCCGATGCACATCCTCAAAAATTCTAGATTTCACAGGGATTGATTGATCATTTTTAAGAAAACGTGGCTGGGTTAAATAACATAAGCACAAACATAGTAGCAAAAAGAGGCATGGTCATAGATTCTATTTTCTTAGTGTTTCAAAGGCTTGGGACTTGGGGAGATTTTGAGGTAATGTATAATCATTCATCACTTTTTTAATGCCTCATCTTGGCATGGTCCTCATCAGGATGGTGTATTCCATTCTCCCCTAAGTGTGCCCTGGGCCATATCATCATTCTATAAATTGGAGTGTCCGACTCACATCAGTAATTCAAATCACTTTTTTTTAGATTTCACAAGAAAGCTCTATCTAAAAATTGCTTTTAATTAGCTAAAAGATGTGTCACGCGACCTCTTAGTAGTGGACCTTGCACTTTGGTGATACCTTATCTTGTAATAGATTGAACTTGCATTTTTAAGCAATAAAATACGATTTGTGGATCATCTTCCCTCTTGTGTTTTCTTGCATTCTTCGACGCCTTTAATCCCCATATTCTACAAAAATATTGTCTATTATTATGTTCTACAAGGGATCGGAAGTTATCATTTTGCATGCTTGGAATATTTTGTGAATGCATTTTGCTAGATTTGGTTAGACCTATTTCACATTCCCTCTCACCATGTGTACTTTATAAGTATCCAACATTCACTACTCTCACACCCTAATTTTGATAACATGTATCACCGCTTTAGTCCCAAGCAATTTCATTTTATGCATTCTCTCTCCTGGGTCCCTGGAAATTTTTCTAAGTTTCCCATTCCAAGAGGAAAACCCAGATTTTAAAATGTGAAAAATGTAAAATAAGGAGCAAGAACGGTCCTGGGGCTTTCTGGCGAGACAAGGTCTATCTCAAAAGTAGCAGTGAACCAAGTCCCACAACTTGGAGATCGGCCCATGTTATCCAATCACAACCGTGGGTTCAAGTATATGCACTTGTATAAACACAAGGGGCATTCCGTGATTCGATGCAATAAAAGATTCTAACCAGCTTATTAGATTAGATCTATTTTCTTATTGTGTTTTTAAGTGAGATACCTAAAAATCATTTTAAAATAACAATAGGATTTACTATGATTCAGACATTAATTCATTTAAAATAGTGGGTGCACAACAATTTAGGAAGTATCATGACTTCTGGGAATCTAGCTCACGCTAGGTAGTTCACTCCCATGTTGTTCAGGACTTTCTGTTGGTGACATCTTGTTTTCATTACGGATGCGTAAAAGTTCAAGGAGCCGAGCAAAAGGAATCTCTCACAATCATCCTTGAGATCTGCAATTCACGACTCGGCGTGTAAGCCTGAAAAGGGAGCATCAACCGAAATTTGAACAAATTCCTCCTACGCTTTATTACCCTATCTGACTTCGTCGACACTTGAAGGAAAGAAAACAATCTACGAAAAGGTGGGAAACATTTTTGGTTAAGAAAAGAGGTATGCTGTGGGACTTCCATCCAGGGCTTGACTTGAGCCTTCATTCATTCATAGGAAAAATTGTGTTTTGGTTTCCCTTCTAAAAGTGTACACACTAATTTTCTTCACAAAAATCCACATCCTTTCTATTTGCTCTAAAGGAAACTTTTTTTTGGTGTAATTAAATAAAGAATCATTTCTTCATGCTCATTCACGCTTAATAGTGAAAAGCATCCCTCTCTCCTCTTCAATCTTATTTATCATCTAATTTCACATTTTGATTTGGGTTCAAAACAATCACATTCCAAAAAATTAGTCATTAATTTATGGCATTAGCTCACATTAATGAGGGAAATCTATATGTTGGAGAGTCATGATTGTCGATGGTTTTTAATAAATCATAGTAAAGCACTTTATCCTTTTCTCTTCTCTGAGTCTTACTAAACCACAATTAAAAATTCAAAATACATTTTTCTTAAACAACATCTTACTCGGAAGAAGCCGTAGGTGATCACATAATCACGGCACATAAGGCAGCCTTTTTGAAAGTAATGTATAATTCATTTTACTCCTGCCCTTACAGGTGGTTCGAAGGACATACTTCGGGATTTCCATTTTCCTCTCTTTCCCTTCTCATTTTTTTCCATAAATCAGGGGTGTCAGCCTATCAGAAAGATCTCCTTCAGAAAAGCTCACCAAAATCTATTCTCACAATTCAGTGTGTGCAGGCCCTAAATGTAGTGGACTAAACTTACATGGTGATCCGTGCCCTAGGATATCTTTTCAATAGTTTCTGGGCTGTGTGTATATCATAAGCAATAAAATATCATGCCAGGATGTATCTTCCCGCTCGTCATTTTACAGATCCTCTTCATGGCCTGGTTATTCAACTTCTACAAGAATATTGTGTCATATATTATTATGTTCTGCATGCGGAAAGATCCATTATCATCAGGTGTATGCTTGGACCATATTGTTGTGAATCATTTTCAGATTATGGAGAATAACATACGTCTTCTAGTGTGCACTCGACTGTATTTCATTCGGGAGTTCATACCAAGTGACATCATTCTGTGGTCCTTTTCGCTGTATTACTCAAAAGTGACATTTTACTTCACTTTCTTCCACTTTTCACCACTTTAGTCTTTGAAATTTTATGTATCTTGTCAGTTTTATTCCCATTTAGATGTTTCCCACATCCCTAGAGTAGGCATAGTTTAGTCAATTTTTCCTTCGGGAGGTCTATCTCAACTCAGTTAGTCCATTTTGGGAGATAGTGCACCCCATGTTATCCAATCACACCGTGAGTTCAAGTATTTCCTTGTATAAACACAAGGGTGTCACATTCCACCCATAATAATTACTTCATCCATTTTTTATCACCGATTCACATGTTTCTACTTTCTCTCGTGTCATTTATAGAGAAAGCAGCCCTACTAATCAATCATGGTTCACATGGTGCTATGACCAAGACAAGAAAGTGCCCTCGTGTTCCACGCTAGTCACAACCACTCCCACCTATTCTTCACCACCTTATATTTTATCACCATCCATGGATCCCATCCAACTACTACTATATCACTACCGAGAGATGAGGATTTCACATGACTCTTGACCAAACCCCGTTGCTCTTGCATTTTTACCTCTCCCACTCGCCCACTCAAGATGCCCTGTAGGTTAGCTTGATATACAACATACCCGTATCTATCCCCCGATTCTCGCACCCACTTCACGCACATCAGCCCCATCTAGCTCCGTGCTACTCGCATCCACCTTAACCTGGCCAGCTCATTTCCACAATTAGGTTCTATACCCACCATAACTAGCCCATGTCCAAGTTACCTCTATGGCACCCATTACATCCACCATACCCTCGACGACTACCCCAAACACAACCTCATCCACCCCTAATGTCTCACACATACCTGTAGCTACATTCCCACCTCCAAAGTGTCATGACCCTACCCCATTTAGAATGTAGTTCTTTCCATTCCACAATCATTAGCCCCTATTTCCACTAGGGTTACCATGACCCTTCCACCCCATATACATATTACCAACAACCACCTATTTCATCTTATTATTCATTCTAGGCACATGCACTCTATTTATTGCCTTCTTCTCCACCACCTTACATGGCAGCCCCATACACTCGGAATGCCACCCCATTATATGTCCAAAACCAACCTCCTCACGCTATAAGAGGCATCCAATCATCACAACCCACCAATGACCTAATTAAATTGATGTTGGAAAAGATGCAAATTCATGAGGCATCGGCTTCTAGCTTCCTAAACACTCTCACCTATGATGAGATTTACAACGAGCCTATTCACCCATCCATTCCTATCCTGCTCATACCCGTGGTATTTGAAATGCCTAAATTCAACCGCTTCAATAGTAAGTGAAGACCCACAACAACATTTGCACTCATTCAAACATGGGTGTTATTTGATCGCCATGATGTGATGCTTGCTTTTGAGAACCTTCCCATTCCTCATTCGACTCGTGCATTAGATTGGTATAGTGGGTTACATAAACACTCTATATATTCTCATTCAATCAGGTATCCTAAGCTTTCTTGGATCATTTCTCCATCAATATTTCCAAGAAGTTTACCATGACCGATCTATATTCCACACGTTATTTATGAGGACGAATCTATCGCAGATTTTTCACTCATTTGGTACAGACTCGATCAATCAACTTACCTTCTAACCGCCACAAATCGAACTCATCGAGCTCTTCACACGAGCCCATAAGACATATCTCCTAACCTTGTAGGTCCAAAATTTTGAACATTCGATGAGGCATTCACTATGACATGAAAGTGCTAGAGATCTGGGCCATCAAAGAGAAGAAAATCCAATTACAAAATAATAATTCGACATTCAAGTTTCAAATGAAACCTCTTCTTCTTCCAAACCACCAACCAAATTAATTTAGCATGGTACCGCTAACATAGTGGTACTCAAGGCCGGGCTCCAAATTCATCCATCCA
This sequence comes from Taxus wallichiana var. yunnanensis, assembly GCA_018340775.1. NCBI lineage: Eukaryota > Viridiplantae > Streptophyta > Pinopsida > Cupressales > Taxaceae > Taxus > Taxus wallichiana. The sequence continues at coordinate 948,982,488 of CM031240.1, forward strand.
ATCAAGCTACACCCTCATCTAATTTATAATTTGTCCAAACTTTTTTGACAAAAAAGTAGCGAAAATATACCCTAATTGGGAACCTTACTCTTCTATCTTATAAAATCTTATCAAAGTTGGATCCATCACCTCTTCCACCCATAAAACCACACACTGAGTTTTGACCTTTCTCACCCCATGTCTCCACGTACGGTATAAAGAGCATGATTTATGTAACTATCACTCTAGTAAGGTTCATGATGACTAAATCTACATCACTTTAAAGAATATTGTCAAGAAATGCTCGAGAAAGGTGAGTTAACTATGGATAATCCCAACGCCACCCCCAACCAAAATATACAAATCTTCAAAAACCATTTCCTAATCATGCCCTTCATCCAATCAAACTAGTGAGAAGTCCACTCACGATACCCATACCCATGAGGTTCACACAATCTTTAACAAGGTACCACTCCATCTCAATTACCTCTACATCCCTTCCATAGAGGAAATCCTAGCCCAAAATCCTCCCTTCCACATCTGAACCAACCTCCACCATTCCTTCACCAACAGTAGGAACACCTTTCATCTCCTACATCACCTACTGGAGAGGGGTCTTCCACCAACATCGAGACTTCCATCTCACCCCTAGCTTCACCACTTGTAGAGAACTCTCACACCTACCATACCCTCCTCCACCCATGCAGAGGAGCTCCCATTACCTCCTCCACCCACAAAGAGAACACCCATGGAGCCCTCATCATCTTTCACCCATGTGGAGAATCCATCCATCACCTCCTCCAACTAGCAGAGGAGCCCCTATCTATTCCTCCTACCATACCTACGTGAGTGAAGCTCGCCAATTCCCTCATCTCTAAGATACATTTTACTGAATTCTAATAGTCCTCACCAATTCCACCATGCTGACGTGACGTTATCACATTTGGCCTATCACTTAGATTATGTGGATAGGGATTTATTATGGGGACACTCTCTACTCCTGTCTCAACACAGTGCATGCAGAGATCCCTCATGTGACACCTCCACTATCTACCCAAACACATTTCCACGCATCAAACCAAATATAACCACTATCATCACAACCCTTCCACGATACTGCTAAGACTCACACCACACCCTTACCCATAACCCTAACCTATACCTAAACCCAAACCAATACCTACAACATTTTCCCCACTAAACCTATTATGAACTTTAGGGGTCACCCTGACCACCATCCTTACTCATCCACCTATTAAAATGGATTTAGCTACATCCTAACAAAACGTCAATACCACACTTACTCCTACACCAAAATAAAGAAACAAACTCATCAACCTCATACCCCCGACCACACTAATCACACCCACACTTGTCCCGCCTCGCACCTTAAGACCTCACTGGCCCAACATGGTCAAGCACCCTTCACCCATCCATAAAACAAGCAACACAATGAACCATTCCTTCCTCACATACCTCTAATCTACCTGTGCACACAAACATGACTTATACCCATCACTCGGCAGTTCTCCTTTACCACTCAATACCTCTAATACCTTCACCGTTGCTTCACTACCCACTACACTTCAATCATTGTCCCTCACACCCCAAGCTTCATGATATGCATCATCTATCTTCATAAGACCCTCGTTATCCTCGTGGGTAACTCACCCTCTTCCTCCTCCATCTACTTTTCCTTCTAGACCATACACCAACATCACCTTTACGCCATAATAAGGTGTAACCCAAAACCAAAACCCCACTACCCCACAACAAGGGTCAAAAACAACCCACACACCTCTCCTACCCATCCATCTACTCAGACCCTACCCAAACAAACCTCGATCGATACCTCAAACCACACCGCACCTAAACCTATAAAATCTGACCAATTCCTACACTTCCAAAAATAATTCCCCAACAACCAACCACACCTACACCCAAACCCACATTCACTTCCCATTGTGATCCACTAGAAGTGGTCCTATGCCAATTTTAACTAACCTCTCGAGACTTCATGCTATCAGCATTAACTCCACTCAACTTTACGCGACCCCCTCAAACCCAAGCCCAAATGGCTGACGATACTAAAATTCTACGCATACCATCATGTGCTCAGTGGCATGATGTGGAGAACTACAAGGCCTCAAAACTGTCCTCATCAAGTGTCCACCGGAAACCAACTTTGATGATGAAAACCTTCTCGATGAGGATCCTCAACTTCATCACACCCATTCCCACACTTCCCACTCAACAACCACAACCTCCACCCTCACAAGCCTCTGTAGAGCCACACACAAAATTTGAAATTAACATGGTTCACATCAGAGAACTCACGGCCATGCATGCCACCACCCAAATGTCATTGCAGACCAACCCTAACTCATAGGGATTTTTCTCCTCTGCAGGTTTTTTCCTCTGTCTATTTCATTATACCACTCACCCACACCTTCTCCATTTTCCAACTTCCTCAAATCAACACGGTACACGTCACTACACATGTGCACGTATGGGTAAAGAAAAAGTGAATAACCCACCAACCAATCCTATGCCCAACATACTATTTACACCTATACCTAAGATAACTATCTGCTGCACAATGCACATACCCCATTTCTAATGGT